>OZ037787.1:9516651-9579151 GCA_964035525.1 Porites cylindrica | reverse complement strand
CCTTTGCAGAGTTTTCAGAGACTCAACATGCTAAACAAGATAGAGCGACTTTTAAAGTGTTAACGTTTGGCCGCGTTGATTTTGAAGACTTCCATCTCAAAGGATATGACATTGCTGCTAAAGCCATTGTTGAACTTCAGGATAGTTCTTACCGTCTACTGTTTGTTGGTGCTTCTGATGGAAAACAGGATGAAGTAGCAGAAGACTTACTTCAGACTGGCATTTCAAAGAACCAGCTGACTGTCAGATCTTTTGTACAAAACAAGGAAAGATTAAAAGAGTTGTTTTGCGAAGTCGATGTGGCCATCATGCCTTCAAGAACTGAAGGATTTGGGTTGACAGCACTAGAAGCGATGTCAGCTGGTCTTCCCATTCTGGTTAGTGGAAACTCCGGATTAGGAGAAACACTGCGTAGTCTTAATGAGGGCAAATCAGTTGTTATCGACTCTGAGGACCCCAAGGAATGGGCAAAGGCGATTGGTGCTATCCGTCAAAAACCTAGGATACAACGGCTGGAGGAAACCCGAAGATTGCGAGAAGTTTATGAAGAGAAGTTCAGTTGGAAAAGACAGTGCCAGCTGCTTGTTGAAAAGATGTGGAAGATGGTTTACGGTGAGTAATCAAACTTATCTTTAGTTAACTAATAAATTGTAATTAAACGAACGCGAGCGCAGAAAAGTTGTTATGATTTGAAGAACTGACATAACAGTTTTCAATTTACAAGACATGTTTTGCCAAAATTATGCCATCTTCAGTTGTAGAAGCTCTTTACAATTAGTTGTAGAAGTTAGTTACAATTTGAATATGCTAATTACCTGGATTTCAATTAAAGTTAAATGGGACAGAAGAACAATGAGGAGAGAAAAAGAAACCGCATAGATAGCAGCTAAGCTACATGTAAAGTGACAGGTTTATGTTTCACCTGTTGATTAAGAATAGGTTTCTCCCACTTTATGTACATCGCCTCCTTAATCTTTAACTGGAATCTAGAGGCGGCGGTATCAAGGATAGTGAAACATTCCGTGGAACAGGACTCTCTGCAAGCTTGAGTTGAAGCAATGTGTTTGTAGACATGATACGGGTTGTACGATACAAGGTGCTCACGGACGCGAGTGGAGAAGTGGCGAGTAGTTTTACCAATGTAACTGGCATTACAACCAGCCAGAAGAAAGTTATAAATTACCCGCGGAGGCCTTGAGTCATGGAATCTTTCAGGTTAAAAAAATGCTGTGACGAAACCCGCCACAAAAGTGAGTCCTCTCCAACGATCAAACCGAGCATAGACAAACTCAAGAAAACACGTATATAAAAAAATAGTGCTCTAAACGTTTATTGAAATAATACTCCCAAAACTCCACGATTTTAAGATTAACTAGGCGTTTCTATAATTATAGTCGTTACACTAAATAATTAATACGGGATAATTATTCTAATTTCTAAAGACTAATGCGATATTACCTTTTTTAATTAGTCTAAATTCTAAAGACTAATGCGATATTACTTTTTTTTACACAAAATACACAGCGATTTTTGAACTACTTAGTCTACAACATATTTACGAATTATCTTCGAACACGCAGTGATAGTTCCCTTTTAAGTTCACCTTACGTATAAAACAGAGTTCCTCGTCTTTCCTTCAGTCCAGTCCGCCGCGACTCCTTCCGAACACAACACCACTTTTACTCGATCCCAAAACCTCCAAACTCCAGTAGCCGCCTTACTCTTATATCTTTAACAGACTTGCTTCGGTCTCGTGGTCTGCCGCTACTCTCTGGTTCAGTTTGGTTTTCCGCAACCGTTTTTGGAGAGATGTTAAGTAACGCACTGACTTTTTGGAGAGATGTTACGGTCTTGGAGAGACGTTACGGTCGCCACAATACTTCTCCTGCTGTCTCAACTTTACAGCACATCAAACTGCTTTCCCCCGACAAAATGACTTCTTTTGCCGTGAAATTAAAAGGGACGCCTCTGTTGAAGGGATTTCAGTAGAACAGCTTGTGCTTTAAGGTCTCTCTTTTACACTCTCTCTGAACGCGCCCTCCGCACTGACTTTTTAGCGACGCGGCTCCTTCTTAATATCTAAAACTTCCAAATCCCATGCAAATGCAAGGTGTGGCAAAAAGGGACTATTGTAAAAGATCCGATCTAGTAATTAACGGCTTTCAACCAATAGAACGGCTTACAATGAATATTTCACCTAATTAGTTTTATAACGAAAAGTACCAACTGCAACAATAAAAGTTACGCAATAGCGTACACGGCAAAAAAAATACTTAAACAAAAAAAAAATAGCATAAAAGAAGTAACTATTATTAGTTAGGCATTCTATGACACCTTCCCCCCACAATGGCTATTTTTTACGGGAAGTGAAGAAAAAATAGCCTAAGCGAGCGATGAAAATACAACAGTAAAGTTTACTTAAACCCTGCTAAGGGCATCTACGTTACAGTTCTGTTTGCCACTTTTATGTTCCACTACCATGTCATATTCTTGTAGAGTAATGCTCCACCACAACAGTGAACAAGGGCTGTGCGGGGTTCAATTCTATCGCCACCAACCCGGTGACCGACGAAATCTACCGTTGACTTTGCAATCTTGCATTTTGAAGGTCGTGCGTTCAGTTTAGCCTCTTGCAAACGTTGTAAAACCTGTCTAAGCTCAGAAAGATGCTGTGGGAAAGAAGTGGGCGTGTCAACCTCAACATCATCGATGTAAGCGTCTGCAAAATTTAACCCTTTGAGGACTGTTTCCGACATCATCCTCTGAAAGGTAGCCGGGGCTGTTTTCATACCGAATGGCATCACTAAAAACTGGTATAGTCCTTTCGAGGTAATGAAAGCGGACTTTCCGATAGTAGAGGTCTCCAGGGGAATTTGCCAGTACCCTTTCTTGAGATCAATTGTACTGATGTACTTTGCAGAAGCAATTTTCTCAATCATTCTTTCCATGGATAGAATTGGGTAGGCCTCCATCTTAGTCACATGGTTTAATTTCCTGTAATCTACACATAGCCGTATAGTACCATCTGGCTTGGGAACAATGACTACAGGGGCCGCCCAAGGACTTGTGGAAGGACGAATTATACCCATTTCTAACATTTTCTCAATCTCTTTGATGATCTTCTCTTCGAGTCTTTGAGGTTTTCTATAGGGTACACTTCGGATGAGTGTCGACCCATCAGTGTCGATTTTGTGTGTAGCTACATCCGTTAAGTTTGGTTTTCCCGAAAACACATCAGAATACTCATGTAATAAATTCCTCACCTGGCTCCCTTGACCTTCGGTTAAGTCATCCGAGATCATAACGTCTCCCCAGGTTTTCTCTTGACCAAAGGGGGGAACATTGCTTTCGTGGGGTAATGGCATTCTGAGGACTCTTCCATCGCTGAAGCGGCCATTTCCTCTCTGCTCTGCCATTTACTTAACAGGTTAATATGATAAGTGCGATGCTGCTTGCAAGTCTTACCAGTGTCAAGTTCATAATTCAAACCATCTTCTAGTGATCTCGTGACTTTAAAGGGTCCTTGCCATTTCATCTCTAATTTACTTCCAGGGGTGGGTAACAAGACTAAGGCTTTATCTCCGGCCTCTAAGCGCTGCTCTGAGCTATGGGAATCATACCACCGTTTCTGATTACCTTGAGCTTGCTTCAGATTCTCTTGAACAACTTGTTGCATTGTTGGAAGTCGTCTACGGATCTCCAAGACATGTGTTATAAGGTTTTCTTCTGAAGATGGCCCTTCCAACCAAGTTTCCTTAATAACCGCGAGGGGCCCTCTCACAGTACGCCCATAAAGAAACTCAAATGGAGAATAACCAGTAGACTCACAAGGAACTTCTCTGTAAGCAGAAAGCAACTATGGGAGGTACTTGCCCCAGATTTGCACGCGCTCTCGAGCAAACTTCTTTTTCATACCCTTTAAAGTACCACTGAATCTTTCCACTAGTCCATTTGCCTCAGGGTGGTATACTGATGTTTTAATGTTAGAAACCCCTAACTGGTCGTAAAACTGGGCCATGAGCTTACCGTACTCATGAAATTGGATCCCTGGTCAGACACTATTTCATCGGGAATACCTACCCTAGAGAAATACTAAATCAATGCTTCCGCGACAGTCTTTGCGTTTGTTGTTCGCAAAGGTATGGACTCTGGATATCGTCTAGCATAATCTACTATTGTTAAAATGTATTTATAGCCAGTTGTTGTCCTAGGTAATTCGCCAACTATGTCTATAGCGATCTTCTTAAAAGGCTCGGTAACGATTTCCACCGGTTTTAAAGGTGCTCTTTTTGACTTTAACTTCCTGGCTACCAACTGACATTGAGGACAAGTTGCACAATATTTGCTTACATCAAGACTTAGACCAGGCCAAGAAAAATGTGCAGCTATCCGGTCAAATGTCTTTTTGCTACCCATATGACCTGATAAGGGAATTGTGTGTCCAACCCGCAAAATTTTGTTTCTGTAGGATTCTGGCACTACAATACGATCAACATACCTAGTTCCATTATGCTCATCTGAGAGATGTTTTCGATGAAACAAGAGATCATTTGTGAAAAAGTAGCTATCTGATTCTTGTGGTGCCTTTTGGAACGCTTCACGGCGTATCTTCTCGAGAGTTACGTCGGTTACCACAGTACCATTCTCGGAATTCTCCTTACCTTTTTCTTCCGGTATCTGTCCCTCAAATAGAGTTTGCAGATCCCCTTCCTCTGGACCCTCACGTTTCGTCTCTCTTTTTTTTTATATAAACTTTTGACTGCTATTGAACTTTCTCGGTCAATTAACTCATCTACTCTCAACAGGGCTTCTTCTAATGCTCTCTGTCTTCGAGTCACTACGAAGGCCTCTTGTCCACCAGCATCAGCTGCCAAAGCGTTTTCCTCCCATTGATCCAAAATGCTTTGCCTCGAAAGCGTCTTTCCAAAGGAGGACCTGCCAAGTAAACAATCTACAGGTAGCTTGTCCAAAACTCCAACTAATTCTACATGTTTACCTTCCTTGCTATCAAATTCAACCTTTGCAAGGGGAACTGTAAGACGTTCTCCCGCAGCTGTTAATACTGTGATTTTGTCACCAGTCAAGGCTGGGCTGTTTACATACTGGTATTTCTTGTGAACTAGAGTCCTAGTACTCCCAGAATCAACGGCGATTTCTGCAAACTTTCCATTTATTTTACCTCATTTGTGAAAAAGTAGCTATCTGATTCTTGTGGTGCCTTTTGGAACGCTTCACGGCGTATCTTCTCGAGAGTTACATCGGACTTTTGATCCGCAATCAGCTGATATCTATTTCGGTCGAGGATGTTTACTGGAAAATTATCCTTTTCGGGTTCGATTACCACAGTACCATTCTCGGAATTCTCCTTACCTTTCTCTTCCGGTATCTGTCCCTCAAATAGAGTTTGCAGATCCCCTTCCTTTGGACCCTCACGTTTCGTCTCTCTTTTTTTTATATAAACTTTTGATTGCTATTGAACTTTCTCGGTCAATTAACTGATCTGCTCTCAACTGGGCTTCTTCTAATGCTCTCTGTCTCGAGTCACTACGAAGGCCTCTTGTCCACCAGCTTCAGCTGCCAAAACGTTTTCCTCCCATTGGTCCAAAATGCTTTGCTTCGAAAGCATCTTTCCAAAGGAGGACCTGCCAAGTAAACAATCTACAGGTAGCTTGTCCAAAACTCCAACTAATTCTACATGTTTACCTTCCTTGCTATCAAATTCAACCTTTGCAAGGGGAACTGTAAGACGTTCTCCCGCAGCTATTAATACTGTGATTTTGTCACCAGTCAAGGCTGGGCTGTTTACATACTGGTATTTCTTGTGAACTAGAGTCCTAGTACTCCCAGAATCAACGGCGATTTCTGCAAACTTTCCATTTATTTTACCTCGAACATTGCAAGGAGGAAACTCAGATTGTTCTGTCGTTAGAGGTGTCATACACAACGGGTACCCTGTGCGGGCTTCCCACGACCCTTACCACAGTTAAACGACATGTATCCTGATTTACCACATTTGTAGCACTTAATTTCAGGCTTTGTAGTCTTTTGTTCAGGGAGGGTGAGGGCTTTGAAGGCTTTTCTTGATTTTGATTTTGTTTCTCTTCAGGCAAAGAATCATCTACCTTACCTCCAAACCTTTCTTTTTCCCAGATTTTCCCCCACCTCGGTTTGTTACATACTTACCCCCAAGTGGTCCTTTTCTGGACTGAACATGCAAATTGGCGAGATTACCAAGTTCCTCAGCAGTCTTCGGCCCCTGTTCCTTTAACCAAGCTCTAAGTTCAGGGCTTCCTGCATTGAGGAGTCGCTCCATCATTATTTGTTCGATGATTGTTTCTGCATTCCCTGTAGCCTCGGCAACGGCCATCCAACGATTGAGGTGCCTACGGGTCCTGTTTCCCCACTGAACAAAATCCTCATCAGGTTTTTTCTCCTAAGTCCGAAACCTATATCTGTAATGATCAGTAGTTAACTGGTAAGCTTTGATGATAATGGCCTTACTTTCGAAATAATCTTGGCAAGCAGGGTCAGGAATTTCTAAGTAGATTGATTTAGCCTTTTCAGTTAGCTTGCGTATTAAGTTACCAACCCAGTCCCCCTCAGGTAGGGATTTTGCCCTTGAAGTCATTTCAAAAATCCGGAACTAATCATCTACATCTTCACCTTCCCTCATTTCTCTGATTTTCACAAAGTTGGTCCCTCTAGTCTCATTGTTACTCACGTGCCGTCTTTCTGACTCTCTTGCAGCAAATTGTTCTTTCTCAGCTCTGAGTTTTCCAAGTCTCTCCTCCTCTCGAACGAAACGTTCTTCTTCTCCTTGGGACTTTTGCCTTTCATATTCGCTTCTTTCTTTCTCCGCCTCCCTTTCTGCCTGGCGCCTCTCTCTCTCAACCTCCCTCTCTAGCTCCCTAATTTCCCTTTGCTCCTGACTAATTTTCCTACGTGATTCTAGCATCTACATTTAACGTTCCTGTAGCTGTAATCTTTGTTCAAAACTAAGACTAGGTCCGGAGCAGACTCCCCAAGATTCTCGTTTTCCCCCGCATCGCCCGAACTTTGACCTAAGCGATCAAACGTTCTTAGTCTGCTTGCTAAGGTCTTAAGAATAAATACATCTTCTCGTAGCTCTTGTAACGACCAGGAGTCATAGTCGGTGGCTCTAACGGCCATGATAAATCCTTAATACGGTAATTGTATACGTGTCTCCGTGTGAGCCGTTTATGCAAACCGTTAAAGAGCAATCCCACTTCTGACACCAAAAATATGTGACGAAACCTGCCACAAAAGTGAGTCCTCTCCAACGGTAACATCGAGCATAGACAAACTCATAGAAACACGTATATATAAAAAAATAATGCTCTAAACGTTTATTAAAACAATACTCCCAAAACTCCACGATTTTAAGATTAACTAGGCGTTTCTATAATTATACTCGTTACACTAAACAATTAAAACGGGATAATTATTCTAATTTCTAAAGACTAATGCGATATTACCTTTTCTAATTATTCTAAAGACTAATGCGATATGACTTTTTTTTTCCACAAAATACACAGCGATTTTTGAACTACTTAGTTTACAACATATTTACAAATTATCCTCTTCGAACATGCAGTGATAGTTCCCTTTTAAGTTCATCTTACGTATAAAACAGAGTTCCTTGTTTTTCCTTTACCACAGTCGGCCGCGACTTCTTCCGAACACAACACCACTTTTACTCGATCCCAAAACCTCCAAACTCCAGTAGCCGCCTTACTCTTATATCTTTAACAGACTTGCGTCGGTCTCGTGGTCTGCCGCTACTCTCTGGTTCAGTTTGGTTTTCCGCAACCGTTTTGGGGGAGATGTTAAGTAACGCACTGACTTTTTGGAGAGATGTTACGGTCTTGGAGAGACGTTACGGTCGCCACAATACTTCTCCTGCTCTCTCAACTTTTACGGCACTGTGGGTTTTGCCTACAAAGAGTGCATTATACATCTATTCATAACTCGGGAGAACTTACTTGTTGCCAAAATAGTTGGTAATCGACGTCAGGACTTTGTGATTCCTCGTCTAGGTAGCGCCGTGAACATTGGCATGCTGTTTGCAGCACACAGTTGGTAGAATAGTGTTCGTATTAGTGAAGCTAACTGTCTGTAAATATCCGTTGGTTGAACGAGTAAAACGTGTTCGTTTTTTCGTCCGTTTTTTACGGGTTGAATTTAGAGACACTGTTATAGTTTTCCCTAGGGACAGAGGATACCGCCCGTAATAATGAGGTGTGTGTAAAGTGGGTTTCGACTGTAATTCGTTTCCTGTTTTGAACAGTACACGCGTTACTCCAGTGTCACGTTTATTTTTATGCTAGAGTGACTTCATTTTTACTGTCTATTTTTGTAGAAGAGTGAATAAATTTTTACTCTGATTTTTGTGACTACTACGCATGCGCCAGTAGTCACCAAGTCAGTTTTCCGAAAGTAAGTAACAATAGAGTATACTTCAGAGCCAATCAGCATAAAAAGACAACCATTTTTACTTTACACCAAAGTAACTGACAGGAAATGATCCTTCATGATATTGTTATTGGATCAGAGAGGTGATAAGGTGGCTTGAAACCTGAGTGACACCCTCTGGTATTTGTAAGCACCACACCTCTTCACAGCGAATAATTTTGTACTATTGCTATTTACAGGTGACTTGACATTCCAGACACTTCAGCAAATCCAGTTAGACGCATGCAGAGAGACCAGCCAAACTGAACTGTCACTGAATTTAAAGAGGACTGCTCAAGAGAAAGGCTTTGTGATTTCCGACAATCAAGGAGAGGGCAACTGCATGTTTTTTGCACTTTCAGAGCAGCTTGATGTCGTAAAAGGAATGAGGATATCTCATGAAGAGATACGGCAAACTGTGGTCCATTATCTTATGGAGCACTCAACGCTGGTAAGTAAAATAACAGCAGTAACTAAATTATAGTTCGTTACCTCTGAAAGGCAAAGTTCTGTTCAAACAGTCATAACATTTGTTTGGACGACGTTGTGGTTTAATGTTGCGACCATAACGCCAATACTGTGATCAATGTGAAGTGTTTACATTTTGTCACAGCATCGTCAGAACACTTTTTTTGTTGTGGATGTGTCTATGCTTTTTGAACAACTCTGACATAAAAAGCAGTCAAAGGCTACTTTGACGCATTTTTCCGGCGTCGTTAACGATTGGTTGTTGCGAGTATAAATGCGACCTTAAAATGTGTGTTTTAATACTGTACCCAAACAGCACCACATTTTAATAGGTTTCACATGAGAAAGCAAGAATTTAATGAACAATCAGCACTTTTGCGCTGGTTTTAGTTATTGAACGTTATTATTTTTTGTCTTGCAGCCAGATGGGACAGAGCTTTTCCAATTTGTTTATGGATATTCATCTTGGGATGCTTACCTAACAAGCATGATGAGAGATGGTACATGGGGTGATCACGTGATTCTCCATGGTGCAGCGAGCCGCTTTAAAACATGTATTCACGTGATCAGCAGTCTGCCGCATCACAATGACGTCATAATTTGCCCAGAGTATGATGATACTGGTAACAACCGGCTTGTGCTGGGTCACGTGCATGAGCTTCATTATATTAGCCTTCTTCCAGTTTGAAGAAACTGACAATTTTGGGTTTGAGACGCTTACACGCTGTTATCGGTAAAACTGATACTTCAGATAGCTGTTTTAATTAGCAATTAATGAATGAGGCTGAGTAGGAGATGAAGAATTAAGCAGATCGAGGAGGGTGTTATCCGCCGAGGCTGAAGGCCGAGGTGGATAACACCCTCCGAGATCTGCCTAATTCTTCGTATCCTACGAAAGCCCAATTCATTAATTGCTTTATTATTCATTCAGAATAATTCCTAGTTTAAAAACACAGCTAAAACATGCTTACCGGCATCGATCTTAAGTTTGTCCAGCTCCGCAAATATTCTCCAAATAGCAGATGTCGCCCTGCGAGTTGACTTCTAGCTGTTTTTGCTATGTTTTTAGCCATTATTTCGTCTAGTTCCAGCCGTAGTTCTTACTCTTGAAACGAGTGAAGTGTCCGCCATTTTAGTTTTCACAACCAAAACAACTCAACCTCGTTCCTCAGGTCTTCTCGGTTAACGGTGCCTTAACCTGTAGAAGGCTGCATTTTTGACGTCATTTCCTCCAAATTTGGTCATCAGTAACTGGTTATGGTGAATTATGCGTGTGCTTTTAGCCAATCAGAATTGGGGAAATATTTTGAATGGATAATAATGGCATTTAGTCATGAGGGTTGAATTGCTCCGGGCTGGTTGTTAGCGTGTCTGTGGTTTTTATTTAAGCAATAGTAAACGTTTTCCGTGTTTGCATAGCCTGATATAAACACTCGAGGGCTTGGGAGAATTCGAGACAGTTATGCAAACCCGAGACGAAGTCGAGGGTTTGCATAACTATATAAAATAATATAACTTTCCCGAGAAAAAACGCAAAACTCTTTGTTATGGCACTGATTAAAAGAGAAATTCTTACCATTCGCAAAGTCTTGTACACGAGGTCTTGCACGCGTAATCAGTTCTTGTTTTGCAAAAAGATGCTATTCAAAATACGGATTTTTCTCGCTTAAACTGTCAGCTTAAGCGAAAAAAAATTGACACACCTTCTTTGTAACGATCTTCCAAGTTTCAGCCGACGAAGGAATGGGTAAATAAAGTAAACCTGTCGAGTTTTGAACTCGAAAACTTTTTCAAATTCGTGCTTGCGTGATTAGCGCGAAAAGCAAAACATCATGTTTACATACTCTCATGCAAACACTCCTCTCGGCCAATCAGAGCGCGCGTACTACCTTAGTTATTTTATAATGACTAATGTGAACACTTAACTTATTAGGTAGCGTTAACAATACGTCGGCGACGGCAATGAAAACTAAATTTAAAAAGTGAATTTACGTTCCTTCAAGCTTCATGGACATTATTTCAACCCTTTGACCTTGTCAAATATAATTGTATCGCCTCGGAAATGAAGTTTTTTGGACAATGAAAGAAAGAGGGGGAGAACTTTGTCGTCGCCTGTTTTTGTACGTTCTCTACAAAATTTTGCACCATGAGGTTTCACATGCATGTTGTAGTGGTGAAGTGACAATAAAGAAATGTGCAAAAAGGTTTGATGCACCGCGGACAGGATGATTACTTTTGCTTAGGATTTGTTGACACTATACTGGATAGCTTCTTGTGTCATTACGAAAAGCTATCCTGTATAGTATGATCACCTCTTCGATACTTGAATCTCCGCTTTAGAGATCAGCTATCCTGTATAGTATGATCACCTCTCCAATATCTGAATCTCCGCTTTAGAGATCGACGCGGCGCAGATTCTCTCTGTTACAGAAATCGCGCCAAAATCACCGTTCTTATGTGTGAACAGAAGCCCTATCCGGTATGGTTTTCGTGCCGGCGCAGAAGCTACTATCCGGCATAGTGTGACCTGGGCCTTAGTTTAGTTTGTTCTGTTATTGCTAGTAAAAGGTACTCAGTATTGGTTAATTATCAAGCTTATAGTTAACTGTCTTTTGTATTCCTAATGCATTTTGATTTGTCATGCGCGCGTTGGAAACATGCATAGTGGCACGCTTTATTATACTTCCACTTTCTTCATGAGCTATAGTTTTGCGATTTAATATGAATTAAGCTCAGTGTGGTTTTTATATATACTTATTCTAAAACAGGTGGTTCAGCCAAGTCGAAAGCAGATGATACTTGGCTTCTACACAGCTCTAATATAACAATAACTGCGTTTTACGTTATTAATTTAATACTCTTGAAAGTGGTTGCCTCAACTTTTATCCGTCACCTTGTAAAGTGATTAGTGTAAAATAAAATAAACCAACCTATGTGTTCTACAAGTTGACTTTGTTTTTTCAGTGAGTCAGTCAGTCAATCAGTCGGGTAGTAAGTTACTCCAAAATTTCATTTTAACAGCAGAGTTAAACTAAGTCGAGCTAGCGCTCGGAGGATCAGTTTTTTAACTGAAATATTTTTTTCGATAGTAAAGGGACTTTATATTGACAAGATTTTTGTGTTTCACTCCCCCACCAAAGCAGTACCACACTGTCTTTTAAAACTAACACCTGACACCCCTCAGCTCAGACAATAACTTAGTTCGTCAGTCTGTCAGTTTGTTACGACTACTTGCCTCTAAAGCTCGTTAGTCAGTTTTTCCTTTGATTTGTCTTCTTTGTGTTATTGAGATGGCTCTAGGAAGTTTTTTTTGTGAGGTAACCTTTTTAGTGAGTCAGTTAGTTACATGTAGTCTCTCAAAGGATCGTCACAACTAAATGTTTTAATTTAAAAAGAATGACAACGATTGGTTTTCAACCATTGCTCCAAACGTCAGGTTCGGATCTGTTTTCGATTTACAATGGACGTTTTTTCTTGTAACTCAGTTGTCTTGTTATTTTTGTTGCGCGAGACAAATTTCAAGGAAAATTTCATAGTATAACACCGATAGCCTTCCTCACAGGAAGGCCGATATTTATTTGTATATATTGCGGTAAATCACAGGGCACCCACACAATCTGCTTGTAAAACCGATTCTCCGATTGCATTGTAATTTTATAGTAAATGTTCTGTATTTACCGTTTCCTTCATCTGTAGCTGTTTGCGACTTTGAAGGATTTTGCGCTCACTGTTTAAAATATCACTTCAGAGGCAAAAGGAGGACAATTTACCGAAAGTAAGGTAACAAAACTTTTACTAAGCTTTGATCCATGCACATATTTAGCGATATACCGCTACAGATGAAGCAAACAGTAAACACAGTACATTTACCATAAAATTAGATTCCATTCAATTCAATAACTTTATTTAACCACGGGGTCCTTTGACTAAAAAGTGCTGTCCCAAGGAGCCATGCACTTTAACAATAAGTTACACATAATAGTTTATAATACTTAAACCTGTGTCATTACAATCGTAAACATTATCTAATTTTAAAATTTAAGCACGAAAAATTAGTTAAACTAGTAGCCTACCTAGCCTCCACTAATTAATAGAATTAAGAAAATTATTTAAACTAGTGGCCTGCTAAGCCTTGTTAATCCAAACATGTAAATGTTAACTTTTAACGTCGTCCTGGGGTACCAGGGCCTACTATTCCAAGACTTGTGCTTTTTTTTTAGTTTTTTTTTTTCAATCCGACTGACCGACCCAATATCAGGAAGCTCATTCGACGCTAAACGAAAAAAAAGGGGGGATGGCCTTATGCAAATTACCATGAAATTAGAAGCCACATGATTCGAATGTACGGACGTCGTACCTTCTTTAATAGAGACCTTAAGCATCGACAACGAAACGGACGACGACGACGACGTTTCGCGACCGAGGCCCACTAGGCCAAGGGTTTCGTTTTCAGCGGGGAAAACGAAGTTTAAGCAGTGCAGCTTTCCAGATAGATGACGACTTTTTCTTTGGGAAGAACTTTGTCTTGTTACAGTTTGTTATGGCATTCAAAGGCCTCCGTAATTTGCGTCTTATAAGCCATGACGATGGCAATGGACGATGGTGAATTTTTTCTTTACGACCTGGATTATTCGATTTTGCAGGCAGTTCTCTTCGTCGCGCAGCTTTGTCTTGGTTTTTGTTTTTGGTTTGAAGTTAAAAGTGAATAACGATATCAAACAGCTTCTGACTTGAAGTTACGCTAAATTTCGGCTGCTGAACAGAATTCAGTACTGCTGCCATGTTCCTCCATATTTGTCCTCTCTCAGGGCTCCTCATAGCAACGTCATGTTCCAGCTGAGTCCACTGGAAACAATTGCCTTTACTAGCAGCTAAAAACAGCGTGGGAAATTATTTTAAAAATTTTAGCATGAAAAAATGAATATTTATCCTATAATACAACCTAGTGCACGAGTAAAAAGAGACCGTCTGGGAACGAACAGCATCTAATCTAACAGGTTCGGAAGATAGCAGAGGAAAGCTTACTTGTCTTTCCGACTGGTTGTTCCCCTATCACTCAGGTTTTCAGACAAACCGAACCTGAAAAGTAAATTCAAGTTAGCAGACGAAGAAATCGACAAAGTGCTTAACATTTGTATTCTGCTAATCCACAAAGAATATCATTGCACTGTATGAAAAGGGAGAAAAAGAGTGATTTACACGCAAAAAGAGTAGTTTTATACTTAAGTTTTAGCCACGACGGCAAACCTCCCTGAATTTCGTCGTCGACGAAGGCTGGAAAACGTTTTGACAACCATACGTATGCCAAGAAGTTTCGCGGGGAAAAATTTAACTTCCGGTCGGCGTCGTCGTCCCATTTCGTCGTCGATGCTTAAGGTCCCTAATAGCCTTCTGTTGAATAAATGATATCAATAAAAATCTTTAAAGTAGTAGCAAATGTTGGAAATCCGCCTCTTTGTAGCGGCGTTATAGCGGTTCAAAATGGACCAAAATCCAATACATTCAGTCTAATTTTAGCCGTGTTTGCTTCTCAGCCAAGATGGCGTAATAACCTGTGAAAAAGTCTATTGGCAGCCGTTTTATTAAAATTTCGAACAAAAATGACCAAAGTTCAGAGGAGACCTTAACAGTCGAACCTGAAAGGCTACCCGTGTTGTACCCCCACCCCCATGGTTGTTTGCCCTTGTCCACCTATATCAGAGCAGTCTCTTCGGGAGAGAATCCCTGGGAACGAGGTTAACAAATCAGTGCTAAGTTTATCTCAGATCGAAAGATCAACAGGAACAAGAGAACATTCAGAAGCTTTCCTCTTCAGATCAGCGGTCTTTTCTCTGTAAAGGTAAGAGTTGTTTGATATAAATGAATGTCTTTAATGATTGTGTTCCTTTACATTTTGACACGTTCAAGCGCATTGTGCCTTTGAAATAAGTGCATTTGCTCGCTGATGGAATTTGCTGAGACGCGGAAGTTCGGCATATTTTTATGACCAAAAGTTAGTATCATACCGCTGTAAATATAGACGTATCTCATCATAAGTAAATTAAACTAGTGTGTGGTTTGTTTTTAAGATTTTCAAGCATACAACAGTGCTGATCTGACTGGTGCGCTAATACATCGATCAATAACACCTCCGGACAACCATTCGGGCATTTCAGGAATTTTGAAAACTTAGTGTTACTTAGTATGCAAATAGACCTTTTCACGGTTTATGACGCCATTTTGGCTGGGGGTGGGGGAGACAAACGCGGCTAAAATTACAGTGATTGTCGATGGGATTTTGGCCCACTTGGAACCGCTATAAAGCCGCTACAAAGAGGCGGATTTCCACAGCGAAAATGTATTTTAAAAGAAATTTGTACTGAGATTATTTTCCTGAAGTGTAAAGAAGAGATTCATCGACCGTAAACGATTTCATACAAACCCTTCTAATCAACATTATCATGAAAATTACCATTCAAATTAGAAGCCACATGATACGATTTATAATTCGAATTTACGGACGTCTTTACTTCCTTTTCTATTGAATGAATGATATCTATAAAACTCCTTTAAAAGTAGTGGAAAATGTTGGAAACCCGCCTCTTTGTAGCGGCGTTGTAGCGGTTCCAAGTGGGCCAAAATCCCATACATTAACTGTAATTTTAGCCGTGTTTGCCCCCCAGCCAAGATGGCGTCATAAACCGTGAAAAAGTCTATTCCATGTCTATTCTCCCCATCTCCGATCCAGAAAGCTGTTCAAATGTACCCAACAGATTGCAGTCCTTTAAGGCCCTTTGTTTATTAGCTGATCTGCCACCAATCTTACGATGTCAGTCTTCTCTTTCGAGAATGGACACACACTATTACAGGGCGGCCTTGCCAACCCCCAAGAGGCAAGAATCTTGAGATTCCCGTCCTAGAGCTGGGAAAAGTATTGAGAACATTAAAAAGTTAAGGTAGTGAGATTTGCCAAATTTCCGAGTGGGTGACCTACAGCACATGACAACTTTGCCACGGTTTAAGTGTGTACCCAGATTTTTTGGGTCGATTAATATGGATATATGTAAGCTATTGCTCTGTGCACTGAATATGCATACTTCACGGGCCGAATACTCTACGAACATGCGGCCGACTTTCAGAAGCGCAAACCCTTTGAAGTTTGGTGCAATAATTTTCTACATGTACATTGTCCAAAGCTGCAATTTACCTCCAAATTGGACCTGGGTTTGGTAATTGCTGGTTTTCAGTGTCACGCCATTCAAAATAGATCAAAACAAAAATCAAAACCGTTCAATAGATAAAGTCCAGAATCTGGGAAATGAAAGTAGGTACATATACAAAGACCCTCGCCAAGATTCAGGTCAGAGGAATATTTCGTATACGAGATATCCGAAGAAATATTTTACCCAAACTTATAGAGATTTGTATATGGAGACGCCATGCTGGTGCTCACCTGGATGAGCTCCAACATTAGTGGCGGACGGAAACCAACAGAAACATCTGTTACCGAATTTTGCTAAAAAAGTGTGAATTTATTCTTCGAGAAACTCATAAACATTAAAGTAATACTTCTTCTGATACATGAACTATTTAGATAGCAAAATTTCCTGAAATAAGTCATGCTTTTAACCCACTCTTGGCCGTCATGTAAATGCCGCATCACGCAAAAGCTTAGAAATTCAAGCGTACTCTATCACAAAACCAAGAACCCTTTTGAAGCGAAAATTTGTATGACAATTAGTTTTCAGCTGCTCTAATGCATCGTGAAAGTAAAATCTCGGTAGGATCGATAGTTTTTTAGTTTGAATTTTAGGGACGTCATGTCAAAACCAACAATTGGTGTGTTATATGAATCGCCTGAGCTAAGACAAGAACAACTAATAGTATTTTGAAATCGTAGAAGAGCCCTCGAGCTCGATCCCACTTCTGTCTTCTCCCACTTATGATCATCCTTTTCGGAAGGGAATGATCGTGTCTTCTAGACTTGCTTTGACGATCAATCTCTTATATTAGGACCTATCACGAGCTGAAAAAAGTGGTATTTGCAGACGGTTTTTACCATCCTGCGACTACGAAGAGGGACCTACATTTGGCATAAGAAGTACTTTCCTTAATCTTCTTACAAAACATAATTAATCCATTAGTTATCACAATCGTTCACACTGAAACCTTGAAACTCGGGGTAATCCCATACCTTGTCTAAAAAAGAATGCGTGACAAAACATACTTTCTGTTTCTTTTCTTCATGAACGCAATAAGCACAACGTATAACGCAGAAATCACTGTTATTGATGCAGATGTCGATGTTGGTACTAATGCTACTACCTGGGTACTACTCATGGACAGTGACTTAAGATCAGTATATGCGGTTTTGTTCAGTTGTACATATCCAGTGATTTGTGACAATTGTTCAGAAACTCCTAATCCTGGGCTGTAAGAAATAACCTTTAAAGGTGAACGATAAACGGAACGTTTTGTTACTCTATCTGCTGGATGGGCAAATTCAATTGCGTACAAATAACAGCCGTAGCCAGGTGTCTTCTTCGGCGCGAAAATACCTTCGACTTTCTGGAGGGAGGGGTTGGGGGGTTGACGTCGTTGTTTTAAGCACTTTTTGGAATACACATGTTTTCCGAGATTGGTAAAGGTCATCATTAGGATATTACAACCATTTTTATGTCTTTTCTTTCATTAGAATTTATTTATTTTTTTAACCTCTTGAATTTTCTCCTCAATTTTCTTCTCCATTTCTCCTCAATCAATCAATCAATCAATCAAAGACTTTAATTTGTTTAACTTCGAATTTAGCAGAATTGCTAATATCTCTGAAGAATATAAATCTATAAAACTGAATTAAAGTACATCAATAGGTAAAATAAACAGATAGATATATAAAAATTGAATAGTATAGATAAAAAATATACAAGTATGTACAGGTAATTTGAGAATTTAACATTGGTCACTGAGAACATCATTCATTATCCAGTTGAACAGTTTTTAGTGCAATTTTTATGGCAGCAAGAGAAGTAGACACACAGACATTATCCGGCAATAAGTTCCATAGTTTGCTGGCATAATATCGAAATGAATGAAGACCATAATTTGTCGGATTTACACATGGAATAACTAGTCTGCGTTTGCCTCGCAACTGTAGATGCTTGTTTGGCGCTCGGTAAAACACAGGCCGCCCAGACGTAGTATGTGTCACTGAATGAATACATTAATATCCACATGGACAAATTAATGCGATGAGTCGTCGAAACTCCCATGGACTAAAATAGTCTAAAAGTCAAAATATAACAAAACAAAGCTAAGATACCTTCAACTGAACGTATCCTTGTCTTTCCTGGCCGGTTTAAGTGGCATTTTGTTGAGTTTTGAAATTGTAGGTACTATCCACTAAAGAAGAATTAAAGGCTGGCTACAAAACAAACAGACCATCTCCACGCGCCTTCACACGAAGCGCTATAAATTCGAGAATAATCGACGAATCCGCTCCAAATAACCGTCGGCTAATCTGCAGGTAACGTGTGCTCCTGCTTCTGGCTCGCCTGCTCCACAAAACCCATCGCAACTGCACAATAATTGCTCGCTCATCAACAACCACTGTTGACCTTTACGCTTCGATATGACCGCAAACGACCAGGTTTAATACGCGACGTGAATATTCAAGCTTAGCGACCGCGTTCGCGCAACAATGCAGCACTTGCTATGGGAGGGATGGTACTATTACTTCTGGGTCAATCGACTGACCGAAGGTTCGCTGCGTTAGTTTTGACCAGAAAACAAAAGGCGATCGCGGGACAGTCCGTAAGTTTTCAACAGGGCAACCCTGGTTTTCAAGTTCGAATTCTTCTAACGTTCGCTGTCTCAGCCGCTGTCACATTGTTCGTCCAGCCGCTTGCATAGGTTCTTGACTCTACCAGACTTATTTGCTTAGATTAACAACGTCTTACTCCATAATATGTTGTCCAAACTGGTGAAGGAGGACGCGAATTTTCCGCCCAGGCAAAAGGCAAAATCTGGCCCTCGCTATGCAGCTGAATAGAAGATACAGCTGAAGATATCGTAAAGTAAAATTTATGTGCGCGATATCTTTTTTTATTATTATTATTATTCTAAAAACTCAGGGGTACCCAACGATGATTTCCCCCTAAATGCATTGAAAACACATTTAAGGCTGTCCAGAGTACTTTTTATCGAAAAATGCATTCTAAACAGCGCTTACATAAATTTAGTCAGGAGGGCTAAAAGCGAAGCTAATGATTTATAGTTTGCTCATACTAAATATGAAATATCTCGTGTAATGCAAAGCGGAGAAGGCAACGAGACAGGACCACCCAACGACTGTTTCCTCAAATACTTTCAATTGAAAACACTTTTGTAGCTATTCATAACGTACTTTTAGCTCTATAGAAATGCATTCTAAGTGACGCTATAAAATTTGCATCTTAGTGTTCGGTCATTCTAGAGGAACTTGAGTCTTTTCGAAATTAAGAGAAATTCAGAATTATTTTCCCGAAAATTTTAGATGCAATTTAACGTATTACGAAGGAGATAATTTTTCAGATACCTTCTTTCATCACATTTTTGAATCCGAAAATTTTAGGATTCCATTTTACTCTCTACGAAAAATAGCCTAACCCGGTGAGTGAAATGTGAAAAATTAAAAGTTGGATGCCCTTAACCAGAACTGTGAAAAACAACAATAGGTCTGATTGCAGCACACTTTCTTGTACATTTCCTTGCCGTTGATTTGCATGACTGCAACGTGAAACGTCCAGAAAACTTCCTGGTTTTCACTTTTTATGGAGAAAATGTGGTACATGTTCTTGTTCACTTTTTCCACTGCCGCTCATTTTTTTTAGCTCCGCTATAAGATTCGTATCTGTTCGGTGCTCCTTGGGCAAATTGGATCTTTTTAAAAATTACAAGGGCTTCAATATTATTTTCCCGATTGATTGACCTAGAAGCAATAGTACCATCCCTCCCATAGCAAGTGCTGCATTGTTGCGCAAACGCGGTCGCTAAACTTGAATATTCACGTCGCGTATTAAACCTGGTCGTTTGCGGTCATATCGAAGCGTAAAGGTCAACAGTGGTTGTTGATGAGCGAGCAATTATTGTGCAGTTGCGATGGGTTTTGTGGAGCAAGCGAGCCAGAAGCAGGAGCACACGTTACCTGCAGATTAGCCGACGGTTATTTGGAGCGGATTCGTCGATTATTCTCGAATTTATAGCGCTTCGTGTGAAGGCGCGTGGAGATGGTCTGCGTTGTTTTGTAGCCAGCCTTTGATTCTTCTTTAGTGGATACAGGATAGTACCTACAATTTCAAAACTCAACAAAATGCCACTTAAACCGGCCAGGAAAGACAAGGATACGTTCAGTTGAAGGTATCTTAGCTTTGTTTTGTTATATTTTGACTTTTAGACTATTTTAGTCCATGGGAGTTTCGACGACTCATCGCATTAAATTGTCCATGTGGATATTAATATATTCATTCAGTAACACATACTACGTCTGGGCGGCCTGTGATATAACTAGGTGCAGCATTATTTAATGCTAGAAAAACTAATATGAGCATATCATTTATTCGGCGTGCTCTCAGACTAGCCTGATTAATTTCTTGTAATAATTTATTTCTTGTAATAATAATCGAATTATTAAAGTCATTAAAAACGAAACAGAGGATGGATTGATTGAGATTCTCAATTACATCAGCATTTCGCTTGCCACAGTGGAGCCAGACGGTGGAACAGTATGTTAAATGTGGAGGAAAATAAGCCAGATACAGCCTCTTCTTGGCATGCATGAGTAGGGAAAACTCAACCCAAATTTCTATTTAAAGATCCATTTTAAAGCTTGTTAAGTACATGTAACTGCTGCAGGAATATTTTTTAAATCGCTATTGCGCGAAACTTTTCCTTTGGTGGAAAACACATTGACATCTTTCTGTAAACGTCAGACTGCAACTAACAAAAGGGAACGCATTTCAAGGTTCGCAATTAAGCTCTGTTGCTGAAGTGTATTGAAAACGATCCACAGAATCTCCACCCAAAAATCACAACTTCCATTCATTGCCTCGGAACTCAAGATGACTTTATTAAAGGTGGGGTTAACGTTTGTAAGCCAAAGCATTTTTTCTGTTTATGAAATGACACAACCTCTAAAATTCCTTAATTCTGTCGGCTTGTTATGTTCGTTGACGTCAACCGTTTATCATTAATCACAGCTATTAAAAATCAAGCTTGTAGTGACTTTTGTTTACAGATGACTGTTTTTTATTGCTTTTTGTCACATTGTTTTTGACCGACAAAAGCACCACACATAAACGTAATTGTGCCCTATTTCGTCTACTGCGAAGAGAGGTAGTGGACAAAACAACGCGTTCGCGCTTTACATCATCAAGCCTGCTATATAAATAAATCATCCAAGATTCGGTTCTCCAATTAATGTCGTCGCTTCTCTGGAAACCGATTTTTTTAGTTATATTTATTTTATTTTATTTTTTGTCCTCAACTTTTTGGGTACGCACTTACGAACCGTGACACCCAATTTCGTATTCAGAGTCTTTTGGCCTTTTGGTCAGCGGGGCAACGTTGTACCCAGAAGACTCTGGGTACGAGATTGAAACCGGGCGAATTTTAAAGTCCCGTAAACTAGAGTAGTTAATTAAGCCTGTTTACAAGGACGTGGGGGAACCCAGGTAGTTACGGTAACTCGCTGAGGTGGGGTAACCTCGCCTGTCCATATCATTTCTTATTTTGATTTGATTACGTACGTTTACATGATAGATGTGGATGATTACCACATCTTTCTGGAGTCCTCCACCTCCATGTAAACAGGTCCTTGGTAACAATGACAAAGATATGGCTGAAGAATGTAAATAATGTACCAGGTTGGCAATTCACACCTTTATTAACGCGACCACTAGGCATCTTCTTTAGGCTGTTCTTTGCTATCTTAAACTTGAAATGAACCCTAGAGATATGGTCCAAAATATTTTGGAGTGTGACTTTTGAGAAAGTGTAAGAAATAATAAGTTGTCATCTCGTGCTGATTGTATCACAAAACTCCTTTGTTCAAAATTTATTTTGACTCTATCATTGGCTTAAGTCTACTATGAACTGGATTTCTGTCAAATTTCATCACTTTTTAAGATAATGTTGTATATGTTACAGGTCAAAATCAAATTTAGATCAAATTTTTTAATCCAAGTTAATTCTCATTTTTTTTTTTGTCTCCTTGAGCCCTGACTATTCATGAATTAGGGCTAGGAGACAAGGAAATTGAAAATCAACCTAGGTTAAAAGTACATTTTAACCTTAATGTCAGCCTAGTCCCTAGGCATTATCGGCTCGGTCAATCCTGGACTCTACCATGAGCTGTGACGTCACCGAGAGATACTCGCCTGCTCTCTCCTAGGCTTCGCGCGGACAACGGTTCAAGAGAGAACCCCTAGGGACTAGGGTGCCTTAATGTAATTTTGGACTGTAACATACAGATTATAATTTCGAGAAAGGTCGTCGGAAAAATGTGTACGCGACAATCCCAAAAGGTAATATGGGATATGATCATGCAGTGCACTGTTCCTAACGACTGTAGCTATCAAACCTACTTTTGCTGTTTTCCTTTAGCACTTGCAAACATACCATGAAATTTTCGAAAATAAACCCCAGGGCTTATATTTTTCAAGGGTGCTTTTTGAGGGGCTTATATACGGAGAGAAATTTGCGTTTGAAAATCAGCTAGGCTTATACTGGGAAGAAAATTTACGTTTCAAAATTGATTGGGCTAGCTCATAGTTGGAAAGAAATTTATGTCAGTAATTTTCTGAAAGTTTTTACTGAAACTCGCCTTGAGGACAAAGATCTTACTAAAATTCAGCCATGCAAGTACTTTTTCTATATGGAACGGGGAAATCCAAGCCAAGAATTAAAAGTGAACCACCACGCAAACAGCAATATACTGTGAGACGTTTTGACTGCAAGCATTTGGCACACTTAATAGTTCTTTGATAAATGCAAAAGTTTGTGTGTTACTGTACAGTTTTTGCTTTGTTTAATTTTGAATTTGAGGGCAATTTCCAAGTACAAGCCCCCGGGGGCTTGTATTTGGAGGGGCGATTTAAGGGAGGGTTTTTTACGTTACGAGGTTGGGGGCTTATATTTGGAGGGGCTTATACATGGAGAGGCTTATTTTCAGAATTTTACGGTGACGCTACGGTGTGTCCGTGGCCCCCTGTGCTATTCTTTCAAACTTCTTTGTAGCCAACAGTGCACGGTATAGTACCGCAAATGATCGCGAGACCGCAAAGGATCCCCAAAATGGACCGCAAATGATTCTCCACCGCAAGTGATCCCTAAAGTCGACCGCAAATGATCCCGAATTTAATAGGAATGAATTGGACTCAAGTTAGCAGATCATCGTCTCGATTTTATTATTATTACAAAAAGTAGGATTAAAAGCTAAATTTTACTTCTCAAACAAATACATGAATAAAAACTAAATGAGAAAAAAAAAAACTAAAAAAAAAAACTAAAAACGAAGTCGGTAGGCAACACACGACTTTTACCTCATGCTAAAATGCTGCTTGTTCCAATGAATTTTTTCTCTGTTGGGTAGATTATACCTCTGAAAGAAAACGTTTTGTCTGAGCAAATGTGATTTTTGCCGCTTATTTCATACTGAGAGGTCATGACAGACATTTCCTGCGGTTATTGTTGTTTCTGACCGGCATGATTTGCCCTTTGATGCAAAAGCATTTCCTTTGACTTCTTTTGAAATGTAATGCTCTTTATTGTCGCTAAATGAGGGTTTAAGGTTGTTTAATTTTCTCCAAAGTGCCTCCCGGATTCGAATATATTATAAGCGATTTTCTTTTCGTCCGTGAATGTGACGGTTTCCTACGATGTTTTATCACGCGATAACTACGGCTACCACGCTTTTGCGTTTCTCATTACCAGGTTTAGATTCCTGGTAACTGTCTCCAGCAAAGGCACAACAAATGAATATACATATAAGCGACAATAAAACTATTCAAGACATGTTCATGAGCTGTAAGCAAGTATCTATTTCGAAATAGACCAAAACCTGTGGACATTGATAAGTTCGGGGGCATTTTGACTTGTTTTTATGTTAAATCATGTTCTTTTTCGTAAAGGGCACCCAAGTTACGAGCAAATGTCTTGCTGTTGATGACGTAAAATTAACTCTTCAGAGAAAAATCAAAATTATCTGAAATTAATTTGACACTTCCAAAAAGATCAGTAAAGTCAATAAAGCTCTTGTTATGTAGAGGGTGCCCGGCTTTGTGTTCCTCAATAGACAAGTTGAACTTCTAGACGTTAATTAAAAATAATAGAGTTTTTTCTGCGTAACGTCCTGCCTGTCTTAAATTTTCCAGCGACGAAAATTGACCTGAGATGTAGCGTCCTCTTTCCCTTTTTCTTTAGAAGGCGAGAGAAAAAGGTTTCTTTTTTATAATCAGTCCCATAGGATCATTTGCGGTCGACTTTAGGGATCACTTGCGGTCGAGGATCATTAGCGGTCCATTTTGGAGATCATTTGCGGTCTCGGGATCATTTGCAGTTGGGGATCATTTGCGGTACTGTACAGCACTCAAAATTACCACCCCAATATCTTTTGCGATTGCGTGCATTCTTTATGACAACCTTTCTCGAAATAGCTGTATATTTACAGGGCTGTCGGGGGCCGGGGATTTCCCCCGGCTACTATGAGTGTGGCCCCCCGGCTACTTTTATTGGAAAATAAAAGAAAAATAGAAGCAAAACAAATTCCTAGCTGTTTGATTTGATTCTGTTTGATTTCTAAGTGACATCCCTGTATTCACATTGCTCATGAAACTTAAGGCAACAATTAAAGAATTAGCACTCTCAAATTGTTTCCTAAGTACTCACGCTCAGCAACTCATTTAATGTGCACGTGCTGAGGTCACGTCATATGTCAAAAGGCAACAAAAATTAGCATTTTATCTTTTCCTGATTCACACTTTTTCTAAATATTTATTGGCTGCATACCTCCTCATGGTGTTAAAATACACTTTTTGCAGTAAAGGGGCCGGACAAATGTGTTCTATAGAGAAACCTTGTTCAGCCACTATTTATCCCAGGGGGGGGGGGGGGGGGGGGGTACTCGGGATTTCAAGTGACGGGGATGATCGAAGGATTTTTTTGGGTTTCAAATTTTCGATTCCGGGAAGTTTTGGTTAGCTTGATTTGAGTAGGGATTTTTGGGGGGGTTTTAAAAAGAATCGGTAGTGCCCTGGCTGCGTAGGTCTGCGGATTTTTGGGGGTTAATTTTTGGTCCAGGGATTTTTTTGGGTTTTGCTGGAAGCCCTAGGGACAGAAAAATGAATAAAACAAAAGAAAGCTAAAGATGCATACCAGTTAGTAATAACCAACAGTCTAAGCCAGATAAGTTATGTTGTTCTTAAAATCTGCAATACCTAGAATGTTTTTCCATATTAAACATTGGCGTAAGCTTTGTCTCAAAACATTGTAGATGGAGCACTGGAACATACACCAAGCTAAAATATTTGTGCATTCTACTGTTGAATTGACATGGTCAAGGTTTATCAATCGCCCACTCTGTTCCATTGGAATAATCAGTAATATGATTTTCGTAAACCAAGTTCTCTGGAATTCATATCAGTTTAGTAATCGATTGCCAAAAGTTCATTGTTAACATTAATTGTCACCTTGTTTCCCATGACAACCTGCGTTAATTTTGCACATTTTTTGGACTGATGTATGTATGTATCAACTTTATTTAAAGAGGGTAATAACGCAAAACAGTAAACTGACAAACCTGCGGCCCGCATTATAAAAAGTTAATAATCACAATTGACAATATACATAAAATAATCCGAACAATTACAATTAAAAATACAACAGCGAAAAGTACAATTAAAAGTTGTGAATAGGAAGTTATCAAACAATAAAAATACAACAAAGAAAATTAAAAAGAAGCATAAAAGTCAATTAAGGCCTTTTTAAAACTATGTACACATTCAACTTCTTTAAAGAATTTGGCACTGCATTCCACAATCTTGTTGCCCTCACACCAAACGTAGGTCCCCCCCCCCCCCCCCCCCCCCCTCGGTTTCACGCATAAAGCCAGGGAAGACTAAGTTTAAGGAGCTATTTCTGTTATTTCGTTCATTAATGTCCGAATTCAACACCAAGAGATCACTCATATAACCTGGGCTACGCCCATTTATACGTTTGTGAACCTGAACACAGACGTTCACCTTCACCTCAAGGTGAAGGGGAAACTAATCCAATCTCGTGAACAGTTCATCACTATTTGCTCGCGTGTCGGCGTCAAGGATAATGCGTGCACTTCGCCTCTGGAGACGAAAAACCCTCCGCAAATTCCCAATGGATCACGCGGACCATACATTGGAGGCATACAGGATTGCTTTATCATGGCGTTGTAAAACGCTTTCCTCTGTTCCAAAGGAAGAAATCACTTACTCTTACTCAGCACGGCAATTCGTTGACAGAGCTTATTACAGATTTCCTCAATATGGTCATCAAAAGAGAGTTTCAGTTGTGACACCTGAAAGTTTTTGTGAGCTCACTTGTGGTTATTCATTCTTTTCTCGATCCATTTACCGGTAGCGAGCATCACTTTGGTCTTCGTTTCATTGAGAATCATGTTGTTGTCAACATGAAATAATGCTGGCCTTACCCTGGCCAGGTAGTACGAGTAATCAGTGTAATACAGGAAGATGTCATGTAATACTGTGTTTTAAAAACTAACACCAATAGCAACAGATTTCCTTTCTTTTCTTATTTTACTACAAAATTCACCGATATGGCTTTTAGAAACATTGACTGATAATAATGTTTAGTTTACTAACTACACATTTTTTTTATCATTTTAGTTATATAATGCAAAGGACAAGTCTGCTTTAATAATCTTAAACATGGAGGATTATTCCAGTGCTGAATTGAAAGCTGAATGCTTTGACGGTTTTGGAACTTTGTATCTGGATGGAAAAAGACTATCGAGGGTACCTGATGCAGTAACTGAACTGAGTGAAGCGCAGGATCTTAGGCTTAGTGACAATAAACTGACTGAGTTGCCAACAAGTATTCAAAAGCTGAACAGGCTTCACAGGCTGGACGTGGATGGAAACAATCTTACTGAATTACTAACTGAGGTTGGTGACCTAAAGGAGCTGTGGCACCTAAGTGTGAGTAACAACCAGTTGGTTGGTTTACCTACCAGTATTCAAAACCTGAACAGGCTTGACAGGCTGAACGTGGATGGAAACAAACTTACTGAACTACCTGCTGGGATTGGTGACCTAAAGGAGCTGAGGCTGCTGAGTGTGAGGAACAACCAGTTGGTTGGTTTACCTACCAGTATTCAAAACCTGAACAAACTTAAAATCCTGGACGTGGATGGAAACAAACTTACTCAATTACCAGCTGAGGTTGGTGACCTAAAGGAGCTGTGGTGGCTGAGTGTGAGGAACAACCAGTTGGTTGGTTTACCCACCAGTATTCAAAACCTCAACTGGCTTCACAGGCTGTTCTTGGATGGAAACAAACTAACTGAATTACCTACTGAGATTGGTCACCTAACGGAGCTGAGTTGGCTGAGTGTGAGGAACAACCAGTTGGTTGGTTTACCTACCACTATTCAAAAGCTGAACAGGCTTCATTGGCTGAACTTGGATGGAAACAAACTTACTGAATTACCTGCTGGGATTGGTGACCTAAAGGAGCTGAAGGGCCTGAGTGTGAGTGGTAATCCTTTAACTGTTGATGCTATACATTTTGCTCTAAAGTTGGAGAAAAGAGGACTGTCCACTGATATTGCAGGTGAGAACAAATAAAGGCTAAGTTAAATTGAAGCCTTATTACATTAATAACAAATAAACGTCTAAAAATCTCCCTGAAAAAGATAAGTCCAGATTGTAACATCTAAATAGCGCCAGGACATCCAAGGAACCACAGGAGACCCAAACATTAGTGTGCTGCTCGACTGACTAGGGCTTGCAGCAATTTTAGTGATCAGAGACACGCGCCGTCCAATCAGTTTGATGTAGATTTAAAAAAATGTATCGCGTCTTAGCACAAACAAGTATTTTCCATAAACTAAAAGGCCGCAGACTAATTTTTCTCTTTGAAAACTGTATTTGACCACACGAATTAATATTTTGTTTTATCTATTTAATCTTGAAAAATATTTGATTCACGCGGCATTATTTTTGACTGACTCCTGTGATCTAAGACCGAAAACAAGGAACATCAGTAAGTTCACCTCCTATTGAATTTGCCCCCCTACAAGTTCGCCCTCTACTTTCTGAGTTCACCACGCATTGGTATACTCGAAATTCGAGTTAAATCACGCACTTACAGCAGACATTTATTTAAATCATACCTGTGAATTGGATTGGGTTATTGAAGGAAATCTCTGTAATCGAAACTTTACTGTATGGTAAGTTGGCAGCAATTGGTGTCTCGAAATCTAAGACCTAAATGACCTTGAAAAAAACTGCATAAAAACAGTATCTTCTTACAAGTTGCTTAATCAAAGAGTGAAGTTAAATAAAGTCAAACTCACTGGCATCCAAAAACAAGTTAAGCGGCACGGGACAAGGAACAATTACCGAGTCTCAATCATGACATGAATGAAAATTCAATGAAACATTTACAACAGTAAGTTGCCAAGTTGAGAGTGATTTGTTGAAAGCTGTGGAATGTATTGCTTTGCAAAGTCGCTAAATTTTACAGACGTAAAACACTTTGTCTAACTAATGGATAGTTTCATTTAATTGCCTCAAATGTTAAACTTCGATCTTGAATAAAGCATCAGTTTCCTGGTCTGGTAGTTACTGTGAGTTTCAGGAAACGGCCCTCTGAGAGAGTTCACCTTTCACCGTAACCAAGAAACAATCAACTTAATTCCTCCTGGCAAAAAAAAAACTTACGCCTCCAGTCAAATGAAAGCTAGTAACTTTTATACGTACACTATTCTATAATTTTATTTATTTCTACATTTTATTGCATATACGTATCTTTTTTGTAATGAATTCATTAAGTGCCTATGTAATTAAAGTATGTTTTATTTTTAATATTTAATTTATAAGTTATTTATTGCGCATTTGATTATATGTAATCTACATAGAAACATTGATGTACACTAAAATATTGACTTTCAGATAAGTTTAAGGTACCCATATTAGCTAGAAAGTGTGACATTTTACATTGGCGCCCTGTGATGCAGATAGTCGGACGGTGCGACGGGTAGACGTACGGTCAAGTGACTACTAAAATTTCTCTGCTATAATTCTCTGCATGTAGCAGCTCTCCTAATCCTAAATGCCAATTGGTTCGGTACCCTAACTGTGAAATAATGGGAATTAATGATAAACAATGATGTGGTTTTGTTTTCTGCGACCAATGAGGAAACACCTTACGAGCAGCTTCTACATTTACTGTTTAGTTCTAATATTGAAAATCAGACAATTAAGAAGAAAGAAGCAAGCACTAAAAATCTTGAGACAAAAGTATTTGTTCTCATTGAAAACGAAAACATTCAAACCAAAAGATAACTGGCAGTTCATAATAGTTAAGTTTTTTTGAAGACCTCAAATCAAAATTAAACTGCACAAAGTTAGCTACTTTGTGTTGCTTATACTAAAGGCGATGAATTACATATAAATAAAACAAGATAAAGCGGAGCAGCATTTGTTAATGCCCATCCATGAAAATCATATGTTTAATGTAAATGAAACCATGCAACTTGATAAAACAAAACTTAAACTACATTAATTTGGAAGAAGGAGAAATCTAACACCAGAAAGCTCAGAAAAAATTCCGATCTCCAGTCTAGAATCGAACTCACGACCCTCCAAAGGTAACGATAACAGTTAAAAAGTAACTTTCAATTCACTTGCCTTCTATGGTAAGATTTCTTTAATCATGTTCTTGAATTGTTAACATTAAACTGAGTAGCAGCTCCTAGTAGTCGGTAAACACTGAATCATTTTAACAACATTAATGTGGGTAAATAGACCATCAAGACTAAACTAGTACATTGCAGTGCGGACACTCGAACCAGGACACTTGGAAGAAGATTGTCCAATCACGACGTTTTCTCAAAATAAAAGATTCTCAAGTGTTTTTGCAGACAGACCAATAAAACTCAAGCATTCAACTATGCAACCGTTGAAATTTTTAAAAGCGTTTGAACTTACCTGACCTCTTAGGAAACCGCCTTCAAATTGATGGATGTTGTTACATGGCCCGTATGAAAAAAAAAATATTGAGAATCTTCTTTTCAGAAAATGTTGTGAACAAAGCATGCGGAGTTGCAGTTGTATTTGCCCTTGAAGGGTTTAGTGAGTTGTGAAACTGTGCCTCCATGATCTGCTGGTTACCCGTTGGTTCTAATAAACAAAGACTGACGTGACAAGTCAAAAAAACGTTTACGAGGGTCATGTCTGACACATGATTTAAAAATTTTGTATTCTTTGTAGCTCCCAAGGAAATAGAAGCACGAGGACAAAGAGCGCGGCTTGTTTATCAACGTGCTCTTAGAGATGGAGCTGTTAGTGTTCAGCGTTCTCGGATATTGCTTATTGGTCAGGATAGGGCAGGAAAAACAAGCTTGAAAAAATCTCTCATCGGTCTGCCATTTAATCGTAACGAAAATAGTACTGAAGGAATTGAAGTGGATCCGTCAATCTTTCAAGTGCATATCGACGAAGTTAAGAACTGGCAACCCATTGATAAGAGTGAACGAGGGTTATTGGGTTGTTCTAACGAGGCCGTGGCACAGATGCTGGTTGGAAAGCTTTGTTTTGAGAAGGAGAAAGAAGATCCACAAATACACGACAGTGACCAGCTTAAAAATGAAAATTACAGGACTGGGACAAAGGCGGATGATGCTGATGGTGAAAAGAAAGACGATTCATTTGTGATCCAGGTTTGTTTCCAGTTAAATCTTGGCTTTTGTATTGCACTTTAATCAAGTATTGCTTATAGCAGAAATAGGTGGCCCGCTTACCCTCACGAAACTTGGTTTAAAATAACACAACTCAATTAAGTTAAACCGTGGTCGGCGGGGTTCGAAACTGGATGGGTAAAATTATATTGGCCGCCGGATGAAGAACGAAGATAAAAATCAAACAATTACCGCGGGTTCGCTGGCTTTAGACGTCCGAAGTAAGAAGCCGAAACCAGTCTTTGATCCATCGGTGGGAAAAGTCCCAAGTTGATATTGGGTTGTCCTTGGTGTAACATGAGTTCCAAAGAAGTTCCAGAGTCGATTTTTGAGAAGAAAGCAAGGTTTCGACTGTAAAAAGCCGAACTGAAAGGCACTTCCTATAAGCATACCTAGTCGGAACAAGCAAATTCGTCTGCTAAGTGAGACGCACTGAAAAATATTCATTGAATGTCTCGTCGATTTTTCGCTCTCCTTCTAAAGCTATAGTCTAAATTGCCTCAATTGTCTTTGTAAAAAAAACTTCTGCCGTCGAAATTCATCGCTTGATGATCGATGTTATTGCAGACCGCCAGCAAGGGATACTAGGCATTTACCGTAAATGACCTAATAAGCGCCCGGGGCGTCTATTTAAGTTTAGGGGTCTAAGCGGGGACGTTTAATAGATAGGCCTTAGGCGTTTATTCTTAATCCTCAAATCCCAACATCGATGTCAGAATCCTCGCTCAGGGTTATTGTGTTATGCCTTCGTTAGTCTATCCATACTTTGAACTTGACATTGAACAAGATGAAAGACACAAAGCCTTGTTTATTATAAAAGCAAGAATCTGAATGGATTGAATGATTTTGACCCCTTTTTCTTAATCGTAGTATTTTGTAGTAATTCTCATGGGGGGGCGTCTTGAGATTAATTTTATTAGTGTAGAGGGGGACGTTTATTTGGAAGTGGGTATCTATGAGGTCATTTACGGTAGCCAACTTAACAATTAACATTCTGCCTCACTCTGCGATTCGCGCGCGATGCGAATGTAGAAAATTTTTTTTATCCTTCGCTACGGGAGGAATGAGTCATGATATTAGATAAAAATAAAATGTTATTGTTAGTCAACCTCAACTTTTCAAATTATATTATTTGCATCATTCATTTAAGTACGGTTTTAAGGCCCCGTTAATACAAATCGGAATATATTTGAAACCGCAAATTAATTATTATCATCGTTTTTTTTAACACGAGTGGACTTTCCGTTCACATGAAACCAATGAATCCGCTCACCTAAACCGCATCTTTTTTAAACTGCTTTTCCCAATGTTTGTTTGTAGTGCACTATGGGAATAGCTTAGTTTATGCCTTCGCCGACATTTCTATCGAGCAAACAAACACGCAAGACATTTTTTATATTTTGTATGCAAATTTTTGTCCTCACCAAGCATCAAACAGGTTTGTTCTGAATAGATGTGTGTGCAGGTTTGAATCTGTCTGGTTGATGCCCATCTACCCAATGATAATGTCTTGATGTTTGAGGTTATCCACCCGGTTTTTGGATGAATAGTTTACAGTGTTATCATGTTTCGTTAAAATTCCTGTTATAGGTCCCTGATCCAAAAGTAGATAGTGTCAGTGAAGAGACATCAGCAGAACCTGAACATGAGTTAATGATTGACACTACTTCACCTCCAGACGAGATCACAAAGCGCGCTGAAGAGTTGATAAAGTATGTTTATGGTAAAAAACGAGTTACCGAGAAATCTGTTGGTAGCATTGAACTGTGGGATTTTGCTGGACAACAGCTGTACTATGCATCTCATCCGGTATTTTTAACATCACGTGCAATATATATCTTGGTGTGCAACCTCAGCAAATCATTGCATGACACTGCCCAACCCTGTGTGAGACAAGGAAACCATAACTTCTCGTTGGACAACCCAAACGGGGAAACAAATTTGGAGAATCTGCTATCGTGGCTGTCCACAGTGCATAGCGTCACACAGATGAGAAGAGAAGTCTGTGATGATGCAGAGGGAAAGCTGCCTCATCTGCGTCCCCCTGTGATCATTGTAGGCACCCATGCTGACAAACCGTTTGAGGACATTGCCATAATTAAGACAAAAATACAGAAGGCAATTGCTGGTAAGGACTATGAAGGACATGTAGTGCGGCACATCTTTAGCATTGACAACACTGCAAAATTAATTCAGAGAAGGTTGGAAAAGGTTTTCAGAAATGATAAAAACATTGATGGCATCCAAGAGCTAAGAGACAAAATCATGGAGGTGTTGCGGCAGGAGCCATACATGAAGGAAAGGATACCTGTGAGGTAAATAAAGTGAATAATTGAACACAGATGTCTTTTGCTGAGAATTTCAATGTTAATTAAGGGTTGAGGTGTGGCAGCATTAAAACTGCTAGTGGACATATGTGCATATACACAGTGGGGCTTTGGTCCAGTCCTTATAGCATTTTGCTTACATGTCCAAAGAATTTTAAGTTTTGCCAGTAAATAGTTGGCTACGGATGGATGCAAAATCCTCGTATAAGATACCTAGAGGCTGTCGGCACGTCGTAGGTCTTTCACGTAGGTTGAAGGGCAGTCTAAAGACATTGTCAGTAATAGGAAAAAATAAACACGTAAGACAAGCGAAAGAATCGCAGAAAGATTACGTGCGTCTCTCAAAAAAGTCGTTCCTTAAGCTTTCTTATGTGTTATGTAGGCCTTCTCTTTTAAGATTTCATTTATTCCAATGCACTGGTTTACCCAAGAACAAAGGCAAATAAAATTTAAAGCAAGGATAATTATCGACCATAGAGTCTTTCCAGAACATTTAATAGGGTCTATAATTTAATATAGTTGTGTTTCTGAAATACCGCAAAAGTGATCGGGGTAATAATCAGCCTTTGACGCTCAAAATTTTTTTGGTGGGGAAGAGGGGGGGTGGGGGTCTTTACTATGGTGGAGCCAAAAACGTGATATGAAAATCTGGTGAGACAACATTTTAGGTCATTTTATGTCCAAACGAAAGGACGGAAAGTCGCTAAAAAAAATAAAAATCGTCAAGTTTCTCCTTGCTGTTGGTGTCAGCTATTTTTCGCGGTTCCGTTTTGATCCCTTTAAACCTTTTTTAATGATGTAATAGAAACAAGGAACTTCTTTTTCTCCTCCTTGAGCCCATACACCTTCAGACTCACTGTTCTGATCATTTATACAGATTGTAATCCGCTTCATTTAATTTTATAGCAATAGTTGGTGCACGATCTCTGTTGAGCTACAGGCACATGTCTCACTCTGTTAGCATCTCCTTTGCCACCGTTTGTCTTTTTTTCATATAAATCACAATTGCTTGCGGCGAATAATCTTTGGAAGGTTAAGAAATGCAGCTGCAGACTTCATGTATTCTTGCATTTGACTGTTAGTTATGATCATCCATAAGTCCAGAGACGAACCGTTCTTTTTCTTTTTTCGAGGGGAGGTGGGGGTGAAGTAGGCTTGCCCTTTCTAGGATTCCTTAGCTTCAATTATTTTTTGACGGTCCTTTTGGGACTTTTCAGTTTACATTCGGGGTCCATTACTTTTGGAAATTTGCGGTAGGTGACCACAATAAATTCATTAAGCCCTAATACCTAATGGCTGCCACTTAACTCAGAACTGGTAGAATTTAGTTAGCTTCTGTGGCTATGTTTACCTTCCTGTTTTAGACTGCGTGCAAACTTCTGCACATGAATCGCTTCACTTCGCACTGCCCCATGACACGAATACTTTCATTCATCTTTTTATAATCTAGGTGGCTGATCTTTGAGAAGGTCCTCAATGCTTTGCTGTCCAAGAAAGTTTACCATTTGAACTTGAGCGAACTTCAAACCTATGTAACGAACAACTGCTTTATAAACGACGAGGAAGAGTTCACTACCATGGTGGATTTCTACCATGACCTGGGGATGATTATCAAGCATTGCAGCACAGTCATTGTGAGCGCTGAGTGGTTAATAGACCTGTTCAAGCAGCTGATAATCATTCCACCATTTGATAAAACGGTAAGGTCCGAAATACGTTCGGTAAGTGTTTTCAAACTATTCAAGCAGCTTTCTCTTCTAGCTCTTTTTATTTATTTATTTGACACACAGTAGTAAAAATACAACAACGAAAATGTAAGACAAGTAGCAAAAAAGAAGTGGCGAGGAGGAGACCTATTCGAGATTAGGCCTCCTTGAACTACGGGCTTTAGTTTCTTGCGTCAATTCAAAGAAAAGATGGCGTACAGTCTAAAGTTCAAAAATTAATGTAACCTTTACAATGTTCTTAAAGAAAGAAAGGGATCGGGAGTTGATAACTTCGTTGTCAAGTCAACTAAAAAAACTTGGGATCTTAAAAGAGGAAATTTCTTAGTGTTTAGTGTTCGACAGTAGGGTAGACGGTGTGTCTAGGGATTTCTAGTATTGTTACAACACTGGTATTGATATGGTTTTAGGAAAAATTGTTATGTAACATAAATATATTTGTAACGATGGCCATTTAATTCAGTATATTGCATTCAACAAAATTCAGTCCGGTGCTAAACCACGAATACCCCGGTTGTTCGAGTTTATCAAAAATAATGGCATAATCTACGGCGTCAACTGCTTTTGAGAGGCCAAGAAAAATTCAGATATCACCGGAAAAACCTTTCAATCTCTCTAAATTTTATTTCTCAGGAACCCAAGGTTTCCAGACTCTGGCAGGAAGTTAAAGAAAGCGGTGTCCTCGGCTTGGAACTGCTTCATCGTGTATTTTCTAAGTTTACTCTGAAGGGCGCTGCAAAGGATGATATTCTTGACCTGATGGAACAATTTGGTTTGATTGCAAAGTTTTCACCTTCTAAAACTGATGTAAAGTATTTTGTGCCATGCCAGCTCAAAATGCCACCTGATTCCACTTGTGCCATGGTACCCTCAAGCTCAGATCCTTGTCCTCTTTATGTTCACTTTGTTACTGGTTTTGTCCCCCATGGCCTGTTCACACGGCTTGTTTCTCGACTGGTCAGGTGGTGTTCTGAGGCTGGTCCAGCTCAGTCCCCTACCCTATATCAAAATGGAGCATGGTTCGTCATTGGCAGAAAAAATATCTACGATTTAGTTCTTATTTGTAAGAAGCAGTTCATAAAGTTTTTCGTCAAGCAAAAAACCCAGCGTCAGAAGATTTCAGTGGAGGACACAAATGAGGTAGCGGTGCAGGTGCGCGAGTTTGTGGAGGCAACTCTACAAACCTTGTCACATGATCTTCTGTATTTGCGTGGAGTGCAGTACGAGATTCGGGTGGCCTGTCCATACTGTCAGCTGGAAAAGTGCTCAGGCCATAATCAGATGGGATGTACTCATGACGACTGTCTTCACCTCCTGGAGTTACGACAAGGTGACCCACTGATTTGCAAAAAGAAACCTTCAGAGGAAATACTCACAGTTAGGGGACAAGAAAAATGGTTCTCACAAATAACAACTGAGGTAAGTAGTAATAAAATTCAGTCCCTAACAATGCTTTTAGATTAGCGCTTTATGTATGTAAACTAAAAGAGAATCATGTTACATGGGAAGTTAGATACTCTCAAGTATTATCTTATTAAATGACTAACTGTCTATTGATACTTAAAAAACTCCAACACGGACTCTCTGTAAGCGTATATACGTTATTAGATTGCAGAGTAATGCATAGTGAGCTATAGTGTATCCCTTATTGTGGCCTATCACATATCTCTTTGTACTGTAGAAAAAAGAGGACAGAGGAAATGATTAGAAGAAATAAAGTAAATTTATGTGAGTTGGTAAGGTCAATTTGTAACATATGAGGACTCAAATGCTAATACTTGAGGCTCTTAACTCTTAGCTGTGAAGAAAGGTGAGTCTTGAAACTTCAGCCTTTGAATCTTGCTACAGACGTCAATTGACCTTATCGACTCTAATCAATAAATGTGTGTATCGTACAGTGCCTGCAGTATTCTTAATCTTGTGCATGCGTTGCTTTGGGTTCAAAATCTCGCATTATCATCGCCATAAGGGTTCTGGCCTGCTGGCACAAGAGTTGGTTTTTATGACCTCATTTTAAGTCTAGACCGGGTTTTTCCTCTCAAGGTTTTGCTTAGAAGTTATTTTTTTGTGATCAGGTTGTACAAACGTTTGTTCAAAAGGTTAATGTTTGGCGCCCCGATGGAATTGTTATTCTTAAATGGCGTTTTTTCCCCGTACAGGAAGTGTATACTCCACCACTTGATACTGCACAAAGTCATCCAGGGCGTTCAATCTTGAAAGTTGCTCTTCTGGCCAATGAATGGGGGTCATCTAAGGGTGGCTTGTCAACAATAAACAGAACACTTGCCATGCATTTGGCAAAACACGCAAACGTCGAAGTCACCATTCTTGTACCTGAATTTGAGTGTGGCGAAGAAGACAAGAGAACTGCCCGAGGTTACAACATTGCCATTAAGGAAGTACAGCGTCGCCCTGCCTTCAGTGATCCTCTTGACTGGTTGAGCTTTCCACCAAAAGACCTTGACATTCAAGTTGTGATTGGTCACGGTGCAAAGGTCGGTAGACAAGCGCAAATTATCAGAGAGTCTCATTCCTGCAAGTGGATGCAAGTTGTGCACACTGAACCTGAAGAGTTGGCAATGTATAAGAACTATGCTAACGCCATTGCCAAAGGGGAAGGAAAGAACAGAGCTGAAGTTGAGTTGTGCCAAATTGCAGATCTCGTTGTGGCAGTTGGACCCAAACTGAGGGAAGCGTTCTCGTCCAAACTGCGTTCATTTCATCGAGATGTCTTTCAATTAATACCAGGTTCCTTTGCAGAGTTTTCAGATACTAAACCTGCTACACAAGGTAGTGTGAATTTCAAAGTGTTAACCTTTGGCCGTGGGGATTATGAGGACTTCAGTCTCAAAGGATATGACATTGCTGCTAAAGCCATTGTTGAGCTGCAGGATAGTTCTTACCGTCTGCTGTTTGTTGGTGCTCCTGATGGAAAGCAGGATGAAGCCGCAGAAATCTTACTTCAGACTGGCATTTCAAGGAACCAGCTGACTGTCAGATCATTTGTACAAAGCAACGAAAGATTGAAAGAGTTGTTTTGCGAAGTCGATGTGGCCATCATGCCTTCAAGAACTGAAGGATTTGGGTTGACAGCACTGGAAGCGATGTCAGCTGGTCTTCCCATTCTGGTTAGTGGAAACTCCGGATTTGGAGAAACACTGCGTGGTCTTACTGAGGGCAAGTCAGTTGTGATCGATTCCGATGACCCCAAGGAATGGGCAAAGGCAATTGATGCTATCCGTCAAAAACCTAGGATACAGCGGCTTGAGGAAATTCGAAGAGTGCGAGATGTTTATGAAGAGAAGTTCAGTTGGAAACGACAGTGCCAGCTGCTTGTTGAAAAGATGTGGAAGATGGTTTATGGTAAGTAATCAAACTAATAAAGTGATTTAATTAATAATTAAACTGTGTGGTGTGCAAATTCACGCGGTTTTATGTTTGGACTGACTGGCCGGTACCAAATGGCAACACACCACCTCACTTAAAATGTCATCTCAAGGTACATGGTGGTCGGCTGGTAGGCCAGGCACTTGTCCAATAAATTCACGTTCTATGACGTTACCATCGTCACATTACTTCTGTGTGGGTGTACGACTTGGGAGGTCTCCTGCTGTTACATCAGAAAAAAGCAGAAGAAATATCTCGATTCACCTTAGGCAACCGATATCAAGACAAGTCACCACTGAGATTGCGTTCCTCATGGGCTAGGCAACTTACAGTTACACTTTCATCAGGGCATCATCAAACTGAACTGGTCTAATATACAAATACTTATTATTCTGTGGATTTTGCCCATGAGAACATTAAGATATAGAGATTACATATACATCTATTCATAACTCGGGAAAACTCCTTTGTTGCAAAAACTGTTAGTATTAAATCGACGTCAAGACTTTGTGTTGCCTCGTCTATGTAGTGCCGTGAACATTGGCATGCTGTTAACTTAAGGAGCGTTTCCTTTACAAATCTAAAGCCTATTGCACCACACAGTTGGGAGAATAGGTTCGTATCAGTGAAATTAACTTCGGCTGTAAAAATCCGTTGGTTAAACTCGTAAAAAGTGTCCGTTATTATCGAAATTAAGAGACAATGTTAGGGCTTTCCCTAGGGACAGAGGATACCGCCCATAATGATGAGGTGTCCGTAAAGTGGGTTTCGACTGTAATTCGTTACCTTTGTGAACAGTACACGCGTTACTCCAATGTCAAGTTTATTTTTATAGAAGAGTGACGTCATTTTTACTGTCTATTTTTGTAGAAGAGTGACATCATTTTTACCCTGATTCTTATTTAACACCAAAGTAATTGAAAGGAAATGATCCTTCATGATATTGTTGTTGGATCAGAGACGTGATAAGGTGGCTTGAAACCTGATTGACACCCTCTGGTATTTGTAAGCACCACACCTCTTCACAGCGAATAATTTTGCACTTTTGCTATTTACAGGTGACTTAACATTCCATGCACTTCAGCAAATCCAGTTAGACGCACTTAGAGAGACCAGCCAAACTGAACTGTCACTGAATTTAAAGAGGACTGCTCAAGAGAAAGGCTTTGTGATTTCTGACAATCAAGGAGAGGGTAACTGCATGTTTTTTGCCCTTTCAGAACAGCTTGATGTCGTAAAAGCAACGAGGATGTCTCATGAAGAGATACGGCAAACTGTGGTCCGTTATCTTATGGACCACCCTACGCTGGTAAGTTAAAACGTAGCACTAACTTAGCTTTCTTAACGGTATTTCACAACTTACATCAACACGATGACATTGTGAGCCGATGTCGTGACTATTTTAACTGCCCCCTCCCCCTTACAACATTGATATGAGGTACTGTGATCAAATTGAAGTGTTGAAGTTTTATTGTCACAACATCTTCAGCAACACTTCTTTTGTTCTGGAGATGTATACGCTTTTTGAACAACTCTCACAGCAAATATTGTACTCGTGCATCTTAGTGAGAATTTTGTGTTTGCTTGATCCGCATAGCTAACTGAGAGAATTTTGTGGCTTTTAAAACGATACTAATGTGCTGTATCACACAAGAGTAGCACAAAGAAACAATTTGACCCCAGACAGGATTCGAGCGCGTGTCCTTCAATATTGAATGATTTCTTATGCACCCTGTTTTATGAGAATGGAAAATGAATCTTCTCTCAGCCTCACCAATTTTCCATGATTCTGGACAGTCATTTGCGAAAATCAGCATTTGAAGGTTCCTGTTTGGAATTGGTCTTGCTGTTCATCTGAGTACAGCAGGATTCCATTCCAGACTGGGCTTCCGTGCTCCATGACCTCCAGTAGAGGTCAGTAGACTATATTACCAAATGGTGGCAAATTAAGTTATTTCTTGTCTTCATGATATTTACCCCTCAATGCCTCGTTTCAAGGTACAATTTGGAGAAAATAGAGCGAGTTAACATAACCAAAAAACCAGTTATATTGCCTGCATTTTGGAATAATATGTATAATTTGGTGAAGAACACAAATTATTCCTCCCGGAAACAAAATAGAAATAGACTCAGAGTCGACGTTTTACTGACATCATGTTCCCCGGGACGAAATCGTGGAAAACATCGAGACTCGAGGGAGATCAAAACTAAGACCTCGTTTACACGGGTCGGGACGAATTCTGCTACAGGTTGCAGTACTTTTTGCACGAGTCCATAGAAATTTTTGCACAGTTTCAGCATTGGATTGGCTTTTTTGAATCTTCTCAGCGTTGCAATGAACCAATCATGTTACACTGAGTCCAGATTGCGATATTAGTGAACTTACGCAACAGGGCGGAAGAGGAAAGACGACGGCAAACTATGTGTGACAAGCGTGACAATAGTTTTGCTTTTGCTTTGCTTCCGCCAAACTTCACATTCCTTTGAACAGATCTTTTTGTGGAAGAGCAAGAAACATTTATGTTAAGCGAATTCCCAACAAAACACGCAAGTAATAGCCCCGTCACGTTTGTCACACTTAGGCGTTTTGTAGTCCTCTTCTTTCTGCCGTCCTGTTGCGTAAACTCGTAATCGTAATCTTAAATCGTAAACTCGTTGTCGTAATCTTCACTAAATATCAATGTTTTTAGGTCTTTCACAAAAAGATCTGTTTAAAGGAAGGTGAAGTTTGAGGCAATTTTTTTCAAACAAAATTATTGTCACGCATGTCACACAAGGTTTGCCGTCTTCCTTGCTCTCCCGTCCTGTTGCGTAAGTTCACATACTAAAATGGCTGCAGCAGTAAAAAATTTAACTTTTACAGACGAAGAGTTGTTACTCCACGTCCTTGTGGGCTTTAAAACAGAAAAGGAAGGCGAAGGCTTTGACTGGGAGACTGTAATTATAAAAGAAAAGTGGGATGAGCTCAACAAAAAGTTTATCGAAAAATATCACAAAAACTTTCAGGAAAATTTTCGGCGAGGAGTCTGCAAACAACAGGAACAAAAACATTTCTGACTTATATTGAGCTCTTTCTGTAATCAGAGGCGCAAATCGGCAGATCGACTTACGTCACTTACCAAAGGCGCATAACTAGGCTCCAGGTTTTTACCCCGCAAACTGTGCAAAAACTTACACGGTTAACAAGAGCCCGCGTAAAAGTGGAACCGTTCGGTTTTGACTTTCTTCTGATCAGGTCAAAAACTTGCACACGTTGCCGTTCAAAAACTTTCACGGTTCCTCGGTTCCCGTGTAAACAAAAGACGATCCGTGTAAAGTTTTGTTTTTTCAAAAATTAGTCCAGCCCCGTCAGTAAACGGAGCCTAACTGTTGAGGCACCTGAAAAAAAATGTGCTTTGTTTTAGTGACAAGAACATAAGGAAACAAGCGACTACTTTGACACATTTATCCAGCGTGGTAAATGAATTGCATGATACTACTATACATGCGACTTTAGAGTGTGTGTTGTAATTCTTTCCCCAATAAACGTCACATTTTTAATGGCACTACATAAACAAGCAGAGAGTTAATAACTACACTTTATTTTTTGTCTTGCAGCTAGATGGGACAGAGCTTTTCCAATTTGTTGATGGATATTCATCTTGGGAAGCTTACCTCACAAGCATGATGACAAATCGTACATGGGGTGATCACGTGATACTCCATGGTGCGGCAAACTGCTTTGAAACATGCATTCACATAATCAGCAGTCTTTCGCATCATAATGACGTAATGATTTGCCCAGAGTATGATGATACTGGTAACAACCGGCTTGTGCTGGGTCACGTGCATGAGCTTCATTACGTTAGCCTTCGTCCGGTTTGAAGGACCCGTCATTTTTGGATAGACGCTTAGACGCTGTTGTCGTAAGAATGATAGTTCACATAGTTGTTATAATCGCATTTATTCATGAAAGATAAATTGCTCTGGGCTAGTTCTTAGCTTCACTGTAGTTATTACTAGGGACTTTAAGACCCAACGAAGTTCTTAATGATTTTTATCAGAATTTAGCTCAGCTGTTCAACTTTTAAAGTTGAACGCCATATTTTTTCTTTTTTCTTTTGGGTATAGTTAATTTGTCGCAAAGTTTATTACTGTATAAGAAAAGTAATTTTCCAAGTCTGTCTACCATTTTAAGGTGGACGGAACCTATTGCTACCTTGATCTCACCCTGCATGCAGCATAAAGTTGTTCTTCTTGCAATAAAGCTTTGGGTAAGAATACCCGAAGATAGTCCGTCGGCACTCTTGAACTATTTGTGCGTCAACTTTCACAAATGTGTTAGCGTAGCATTTTAAGGTTTAATTTCATCAGAATTTTGTGCAGCGAGTTGTGAATTCACGATTGACTTCAAACTTGCAGATATCCGGTCAAACTTGATAGTTCTAAGGCTTATTTGATGAAGTTAGGGAAAAATCTGTCGTATGATTTCGAAGTTACTTTCATTTTTACTAGTAAAAACGCGATTTTTAATAAATGCTGACTGGGTATTTCACACTCTTTTACATCTACAAGAAAATAAATAACACCATTTTTTATCAAGGCACCAAAAATCACAGAAATCGATTAAATCGTTCCTGCTGAAAAACGCGTTTATAAATAGGTTCGTGCCACCTTAATTAACTAGTTCGAACACTTACTTTATTTGGTAGCGTTAGCAACATGTCGGCGACGGCAATGAAAACGTCACTTCAGAAGAGGATTCACGTTCCTTCAAACTTCATCTCCATTATTTCATAACTCTTTTACTTTCCTTTGTCGATTGTAAGCGAATTGTCCGGGAAATGAATTTTTGTTCACTACGCACAACTATAGAAAAAAGGAGAAAACATTGTCGTCGCCTGTTTTTGTCCTCTACAAATTATTGCATCAGGAGATATCATTTGGTTGTCGTGAAGTTACCGTAAAGAAATATACCACAAAGCTTGATGCACGTGCAGAATTGTTGTTTTCCTAATTAGAGACCTTTTGCCGTTTTTGTTGCATCGTAGTTGCTTAAGTTCCCCGATAACTAAATTATTACTCTTCATAACCTAGTTTAGTTTGTTTGGTTATTGTTACATGAGTAAAAAGCACAACAGTTGGTTAATTGTCAAGATTAGTTAATTCTCCTTGAATTCCTTACGCATTTTGATTTGTCTTGCGCGCGTTGGGAACACGGCGCCACTATGAATTCCGGATCCTGTTAACAAAAACTGCCATTTCAGTGTGTGGTTTTTAAAATCTAACTGAAACTCTTCGCTGCCAACATTTCACAGTGCGACTACTGTAACCGGGGCCACCTGGTGACCAATCGGATTACAGGAAAATAACAATACATTCCAAGAAAGTTGGTTGTGGGCCAATCAGCAGCTCGTAAAAAACAATAGATAAGTTACTTGAAGCACGAAATTTAAATATTGATAACAAACGTTTTCAAGAAAGCAAAATGTTTAACCAGATAATGTTTTTCGCTTCGAAACTTATAAAGTAACATGCAACAACATATTTCTTTGAAACTAGCTGTTATTATTGTCATCTACCAACAAATTCTTCGCTACCATTGCCGCACTTTGCAATAAACATGGACATCAAGTCCAAAACATATCACGGACTTTTCAGGAAACATACGACTTTCTTCAGCGGGTGCAAAAGATCACCTCTGTAGGTTGTTATTGGTTGATTTCAATCCATGTTGTTGATTTCGTTCCATGGTAACTATGATGGACAACTAACTGAAGTCCCAGAATGTATTGTTATTTTTCTGTCATCCAATAGACCTTTTTACCGATACGGCTCCATATTGAGGGAGTATTATGGGATGCCCAGGGAGGCATGAGCACATTCCGTTTAGCATTTATGAGCGCATTTTGGGACATTTTTTCTTAAAGTTTTCTTAGAATAAGATTGTAATGGGAAAAAAAATTGTTGTGCCGTGTTTGGATGTAATGATGATCGCCTTTTTCCCCAGAAATATACAGTGAAAGTCTGAAAGACCATATTTCTAATACTAAGCGAGTACAACGGATCGTGCTCATGCCCCCTGGGCATCCCATAATACTCCTTAAATCGAATTAATTCAATGTTAGGTTTCAAGTCCATTCCTTAATGGCACGCTTTGCTATGTAAAACAAAGAATGTCCATGTTTCTTTTGGCTTTGAATAAACATAACGTGCATGGCTCGTTACTTGAACGAACACCATGAACAGCGATTCTCACTAAGTTATTACTTTCTGTACACATATCTTCGATGTGTTAGTGAAAAGGGTTTAATATTTCTTTGAGCTTAAACTTAAAAACTGAGAAAATCAGAGGTTTGTCGCTCAAGAAAAAAAACTTTACCTACGGACACCTTAGAAAACTCTTACAATTAGGAAATGTCTGTGAAAATGCCAGATTATATTTTCTTTTAAAATTGCTAGCAAAACATTTTATTATCTTGGTTTCAATGATCTCTCACGGCACTGTTAACGATCTTGTTTATAGAACCCTTTTCACCTGATTAAAAAATAACACCGCCGGCCGGGGTATTTTAACTTTACAGGGTGGCAAAGGAGTTTAGGAAGGAGGGAGGGGGGCGGTGTAACTATCAACCATCACGCTAACTTTTTTAGGCCATCACGCATTATGTGCATGAGCTGCAACTGCAGTAAGTTAACATATGGCGATATCTCAACCGTTGGTATGAATCAGCCCAAATAAAATGGTTTCAGCGTCCTTTTGGGTAGGATCCACGTTAACAGTTAATTAAATTAATTTACTTGTTCAAAAGCGAATTCTCTGAAATCCGGTGTTGTTCAAAGATTAACTACATCACTCAGTAATCACTGATCTGAGAATAGAGTTCATAATACGATTTTGACAGTAGATAAGAGGTAGGCTCGATTATCAGCCGCTGTTCGCCCGCGCTGTTCAGCCCGCGCTTCTCCCTCGAACAGTCTCTTCTCGGGGATGACCCAGAGAGCGGTGGAAATCGAGTCCAGATCAGTTGAGGAGCAAATAAATATAATAATAAATACAAATATGTAACGAGTTAGAGGTAGCACATCCACAAAGTGGTTCTTTGTCTATCCAATTCCTGGTCGAATTGGAATTTGAAAATGTTGTTTTTTTAAGACAGGGGAAAGCCGGAGTATTTAGAGAAAATCTCTCTGAGCAAGGGAGAGAATCAACAACAAACTCAACACCCACATATGGCGTTGACGCCGGGATTTGAACCCGGGCCACATTGTTGGGAGGTGAGTGCTCTCACCACTGCGCCATCCTTGCCCCCCCAGAACAAGAAAAAGGACCAGGAAATGATGTCAGGAATTTCTGTTTTTAATTAATGTCAGTGCTTCTAGTTTCAAATGATATTCACCAATCACGAAAATCTAAAAGGAAAATCACGCGTCACGCGCTGTGATTATAGAAAATCACGCACCACTCTTCGAAAAGACTACATCAAGAGCGACGAGTGGAGTTTTTTTGAGCTCGCGAGACTGTGCACCCCACCCAAACCCTTGTCTTCACTAAAACCGCTGGATGCCATATCCTCGATGAACGCCTTCGGTAGCCGCACCCACCACTCTTGCCACTCTGGGGTAAATTCCGATCAAGGGAAACGAGTTAAGTTCGAGTTAGCAAGGAATTCGACTTAGCCAAGTTCGAGTTAACCATGTACATGACTGAAAAGTGAGTTCAACTCCAAGGGAATACGACTTAGTTCGAGTTATCGGGGAGTTCGAGTTATCCAAGTTCGAGTTACCGGGGTTCTATTGTAATATATAGATTTAGCCAAGGCTAAAGGCGAAGCTCCCGTTAGTGAATTCATAATTTACTTCAGAAAATAAACTTGTAACCATTGTAAAGAAATCCACTTTGAGTTGAGCCTGCGATCAGTTAAAAACCAGTTGAGAGGTTTAGAACCAAAAAAAGCTGATGGGTCGACATCTGCGATACGGTCATGTGATACTGGTTAGCGGATACCCTATTTTAACAGCTGTCAATGGACCACAACATGAATGTGCAATATCAGGTTGCAGGCTCCCACACTCTAGCTAGAAGTGTGCGATTTCTCACTGGTAACCCTAATTAGCCTCAGCCACAAGTTGGTCCAATATTTCTAAAAAGTTGCTACAAAATTCTGCAAAAGTTGCCTGAATTTGCTCAATTTGTTCTAAAAAGTTGCTCAAAAGTTTCTCGTTAATACAGACATTTTTAACATGATATTAATTTTGAGGAGGACTCGGAAAAAAAATCCGAGTCCCAGATGGGATTTGAACCCACGACCCTCTGTTTTCTAGTCGGATGCTCTAACCACTTGAGCTACTGGAGACTCTATGGTGAGCAAGGGCCAATTTGTGGGTCTCGACTGGAACCGCATCACGCGGCTACACGGCCAAGTAATGACTGGCACACAAGAACTCACTAACAGCATCGCGCTGTCACCTTAAAGCATATCAAAGATGCGGCCAACCAACCTCCAAAGTGAGTATATTAAAGATGAAACAACAACAACATGATATTAATTTTGAGGAGGACTCGGAAAAAAAATCCGAGTCCCAGATGGGATTTGAACCCACGACCCTCCGTGATCTAGTCGGATGCTCTAACCACTTGAGCTACTGGAGACTCTATGGTGAGCAAGGGCCAATTTGTGGGTCTCGACTGGAACCGCACCACGCGGCTACACAGCCAAGTAATGACTGGCACACAAGAACTCACTAACAGCATCGCGCTGTCACCTTAAAGCATTGCCGTTTTAACAAGACAGGTGTCTCTTGTGAACTAAAATAATGAAATTTCAATTAACAACTGCCTTTTGCTTTTTTTATTAAAAGCGTCTACATTGAACGACGTTCAAATTTACAACAACTGTGTGATGTCTTTTGTTTTCCTACAAAATCAAAGTATAATTATAACATTTCACACAGACAAATATTAACTCAGGCAAACTGAACAAGATATGTCCTCCTTTAGCTTATAACAATGTCTTTTTATAGTCCTTCTTTTGATATTAGCGAGAAACTGTATTCATAATTTTTTGAGCAGACCCTAAATCAGTCAGAGCCATTTTTGTAAACAGAAAGTTGTGAGACAAAAACCATTTCAGATCAAGAATTTTTCTCTTTGGCTTTCATTGTAACGCAGCATTAGTCTTTACAGGTGTTTCATGACGTTTTCCTCAAGTGCATTCTCCTGTTCTGAAAGAGTCATTCTCATTCGAGGCAGAGAAGTCGAGATGGAAATTTGTTTCTCTTAACTATTTTGTCGCCATTTTTTGAAAAACATGATCTTATTTGCGAACCGCTGACCTCATAATGTGGGTACTCCAGCTGAGGGACCGGGAGGCACAAGGTTGAGAGAACTGAAATTTTCTTACGAGCATAGATTGCATAACAAGACTTAACAGTATTATAGGGCTTTTTAATTGCCATAAGTTGCTTAAAATTTAATCAATTTGCCCCCAAAATCAAAAGTTGCTCAAAATGGCAAAGTTGCCAGAAAGTTGCTCCAAATAGCAAAAGTTGCCAGAAAGTTGCTCCAAATAGCAAAAGTTGTCAAAAAGTTGCCGAGCAACTTGTGGCTAAGGCTAGCCCCTTTAAAGGTGTGAAAGGACGGAAATACGGTCACGAGACTTCTAAATTTCTCAGATGGATAAAAAACCAAAGTTTCTTAGCTATGGGGCTACGCTCGAGCGCGTGCAACTCCGCTATCCTTTTCTTTGGCATTTGGCTGCGTTTAATACATTGCCCAGTTATTGTCGGTTAAGCCTTAAGGAAGTTTATTAGAAGCCGGAATATGAATTTATTAGAATCTTCAGCGATAGCTAGCCTTCTTAGTTAGTAAAACGGTTTTGAAAACAGTGCGCTGCCCGGGACTGTGTATTGCGCGCGAGAACCAAGATCCCGACTATTCTGGGCAAGTAGCCAAAACGTGGCACCTACCCCATCTTGCTCGCTGACCGCTGACCAAGTATTGGAAATCAGGTTAGAGAGAGTGCAAGGATTAGCATGGTCGGTAATGCACGGCTTGCTGTTAGGGAGATTCCGAGTTCGATTCCCAGATGTTGACCTCAAATCTTTTTTTCGACTTCTTTCCATTCTGTATCGCTTTAAGCAGCTGTAAATACCCTTAAAACGGAGCACTGATGGAGAAAGGGAGGTAAAATATTAGGCGCACCGTTGGCCTGCCAGTTTGCCAGTCTAATGAGAACTGTTTCGAGTTACCGACTTAAAAAAGGACCGCGACTTTCAGCTTAACCTTAAGGTTTAATTAGATCATGTTAGTCCCTGTCCCCTGTTCTGTTGGGAATGTTAAGCTGTTGACCTTAACTCCTTCGTCCTTATTTTATAAATTCAAAGAAGACGTAAATTAGGCCAACATATTTGTTTGAAAAGAGTTCGGAAACATTGAACCAGGAGCTGTAGTAAGCCGTTCATGAAGGGGACGGGGGATTGTTACCGTTTAAGCTACTCTGCCAACAAAGCTGGTAAAGCTAATGTTCTCTGATGAGGATTTTCTCGCATTCTCAAAGTAAATTTGCTTCTTATCCTTTTTCATGTAAACAGCCTGCTAACATTCTAACGTCAAAAGATTTCTATTTAACGCTCATCGATTACGGAAATGCCAGGCGGATCAAGTCTCCTGTAGGTACTTAGTAGACGCTGTTGGAGTGATAGAGTTCACAGGTGGGTACAAGGAGTAACCGTTAAAGTCGCGAAAACGAGCGACAAAAGTTGAACTAAAATGACCTTTTTAGACTTAACTGTCGAGGTCAGGAGTATACTAATAAGGCATTACTGACAGGTGACACCCGTATTCTTAGCCTGCAAAACAGTTGTCTCCTTACAACTGCACATGAGGCGCGGAAAGGTACTGGGCACGTGAGCAAAAAAAGAGTGGTGGGAGGGAGAAAAAAGAAAAATAAACGCTCCCACTCTCCTAACCCCTCTTGATCTCGCTTCTTACTCCGGTTCTGCCCCTTACCTCAAAGTACTAGTAAGCCATTGTTACCCAAGCTACTTTCCACTCTTCCTGCTTGCCATTCACGCTCTCAGCTCGTTCCCAAGCTTTGCAGAGTCACTCCTCTCTTAAAAAAAAATTACTGATTAGGAGCGTCCGTTTTCCGCCAAGAAACAAGGAATTTCTCTTGATTTTGGAGTGCAAAACAAAAGACAGAGCAACACTTCAAACAAGGATTAATCGTCCCCACAACATTGTGCGTTATTTCCCGTATTGCCCCTTTCCGTGTTACTACATGTACAGTCTTTTAAATCCAGCATCACCAGTGATATTGAAGAAATAGTAAGTAGACGCGAGTTGCTGTTTTGTTCTTATTGGCTGTAATACTCTCGCTTTGTTCGAGTGTCATTGATGTCCAGTCACCTCTGTCTTGACTAACCACTCTGTTTATACCGATAATTCGAGCCAAAAATTCCGTCATTGACCTTTCTTTGTGCAGTTTACTGTTTTGCATTATTCTTTCAGCGCCTGAGGTCCTCAACTTTGAGCTAACTCATCACTGGGGCCCGGATATGTCTCCAAATAAGATCCTAAATGTTGACTTATATTAATAGTCAAATTCAGGCACCAGTACCCTCTAGCCGGTATTTGGGAATAATTTACTTTAGGTCGACGCTAACCCTGTACAAATGAGTCTTCAGTGTTTCTATTCAGCGGCCGGAACGAATTCGAAACTGGACCATTGCCCAAGTGTACAGAATGTTTTAATAGATTTTAGAAAATCAGAACCTGTTTCAAATTCTAGGCTAAACAGGTTCTCCTAGAGGGGCCAGAGTGACAAATCTTAGCTTAACAGGTTCTTAAAAAACCAGGTTTTTAAGTGCGGGTTTTTACTGTAAACAATAATCAGCAGAGAACAACACTGAAAAACTATGAAGATTAACTTAGAATACGCCAAAACTGAGGCGCCAGCCAAGTTAGCCAATAAAAAAAATGATTTGAAAGTGAACATGATCTTCGCAGTAGAATAAAGAACCTACGGGGTTGAAAAAGAACCCGAAAACATTTAGGCTTTGACTGGAACCCTTAATTTTTTCAGGTTCTTTTTCATCCGCTTACGGTTGCTCATTTTACTGCGAAGATCATGTTGACTTTCTTATCTTTATCCCGCAGCTTAAAAAGCGCAAAGTCTCGGTTTTCCTTCTACCGGTTTGAAGAAACTGAAATTTTTGGATCTGAGACGCTTACAATCTGTTATCGTAAGAATGATACTTATAGATACCTGTTTTCATGGCATTCATTCACGAGGGATAAATTGCTCCGGGCTGGTTCTTAGCATGTCTGTAGTTATTAATGACGTTTATCAGAATTTAGTTCAGCTGTTTAACCTCTAAGGTTGAACGCCATTTTTGCTCTTTTTCAGTTCGGTAGCCAATTTGTCACAAAGTTGATTACTGTATACGTAAAGTAATTTAGCTAAGTCAGTCTACCTATTTTAATAACTAACGTGAACACTTAACTTATTAGGTAACGTTAGCAACATGTCGGCGACGGCAATGAAAACTTAACTTAAAAAGTGAATTTACGTTCGTTCAAGCTTCATGGACATTATTTCAACTCTTTGACCTTGTTAAATGTAAATGGCGACCTTGTTAAATGTAGATGGCGTCATGTAGCAGCTCTCCTAACTTACTGTGTAAGTGTATCGCCTTAAAAATGAACTTTTGCGGACCACGCCCAGTGGAAGAAAGAGGGAGAAAACTTGGTCGTCGCCTGTTTTTTTACCTTCTCTACAAAATTTTGCATCATGAGGTTTCACATGCACGTTGTAGTCGTGAAGTGACAGCAACGAAATGTACCAAAACGTTTGATGCACCGCCGAGCTAGCGTTCGGAGGATCATTTTTGTAAAATGTTTTTTTTCGATAGTAAAGGGACCTTACTTGATATAATCAGAGTTTATGTTTCACTCCTCAAAGCAGCACAGGGACCGCGCAGCAAGTTTTCGAGTGGGGGGGCTAAAGAAGAATGCGTGAAGGAAAATTTGGGGGGGGGGGGGGGGGCGGGGGGGGCATGCTTGTGGATTCCTATTCAGTTTCTCTAAAGTGACGGAGAATGCGTATAACGATAAAACTATTGATTTTTTCCACATCTTTAGTGATGTTGCTATCGGGTCTGAAAACTCACCATCACTAAATTGAAATATCATAGATTGTCATGTTATACTACCGATATCAACCTTTAATTACTATAAATAAGCCAGAAATCCAACGATTTTGCTTGAGCTGCCTTGAACTCAAGGCTGTATAATTACTGAGCAATTATTGCACGAGGCTGAGTATGATATGAAGAGTTATGCAGATCGAGGGGGTTATCCGCCAAAGCCGAAGGATAACACCCTCCGAGATCTGTATATCTTCATATCATACGAAAGCCGAGTTCAAACTTGCACTTGGAATGCTCAACGAGCCGTAAAGCCTGACATCAAAAGACGGACTTCGTGCTGATCGAGCTAAAATCAGGACGCACAATAACAAGAGAAACAATAACTTCATGATCTTCCAAAAGTCAAGGTTGAAACTAACAAAAAAATTTGTTTGAGAATCGCCTTATAAACTAAACCCAGTACTTACTTTGGATCGAACTTGACCAATTACGAAACAACGCGTTTTCTTAAGAGGTCCGCAGGAAAAAGAAGCCATTTAAAAGACCTTTTCCTCTGCTAGGTTAGAAGCGAAAAAATATTTTACAATTGTAACGACTAATGCTTCATTCTGTCTATTTATCTGCGCGTTTGTCTTTGCCAGTAATTCTGGTCACTTTCGAATTAACGATTTTTTCCTATTTTTCACTCCGTTACTTTAGTTAAATTATTTTTTGTTTAATTTATTTTTATTCTTGCAAAAAAGTGGGGGGGTTAAAGCCCCCCCAGCCCCTCCCTCTGCGCGGTCCCTGCAGCACCACAATGTCTTTTAAAACTAACCCCTGACACCCCGCAGCTCAGACAGTAACTTAGTTCGTCAGTCTGTCAGTTTGTTACGACTACTTACTTCTTAAGCTCGTTAGTCAGTTTTTCCTTTGGTTTGTCTTGTTTGCGTTGTTAAGGGTCATTAAGATGGCGCTAGGAAGTTTTTTTTTGTCAGGTAACTTTTTAGTGAGTCAGTTAGTTACATGTAGTTTCTCAAAGGATCGTCATAACTAAATGTTTGAATTTAAAAAGAATAACAACGATTGGTTTTCAACCATTGCTCCAAATGTCAGCTTTGAATCTGTTTTCGGTGGCCAATCCACCCTCTCATCTCAGGTGATCAACGCCAAATTTTTGTGTTGGTCTCTCTTCTCGACTACTACAAAGTCCTGTAACAATGGAAAATTTTTCTTGTCACTCAGTTTTTTTGTTATTTTTGATGCGCGACACAAGTTTGGAGGAAAATTTCGTAGTATAACATAGCCTTTCTTCAAAGGAAGGCCGATATTTATTTGTATACGCTGCGGTAAACCACAGGGCGCCCACACAATCTGTTTGTGAAACCGATTGTATTGTAATGTTATAGTAAATGTATTGTATTTACCGTTTCCTTCATCCGTAGCGGTTTGCGATTTTGAAGGATTTTGAGTTCACTGTTTAAAAGGAGGACAATTTATCCAAAGTAAGGTAACACAACTTTTACTAAGGTTTAATACATGCACACATTTAGCGATATACCGCTACAGATGAAGCAAACAGTAAATACAGTACATTAACCATAAAATTACATTCAATTCAATTCAATTCAATCGACAACTTTACTTAACCACGGGGACCCTTTCGCTAAAAAGTGCTCTCCTAAGGGCCGTACACTTTAACAATAAGTCACACCAAGAGAGGATAAAGGGGACAGAGAAGGTAACCCCCATACACACCCTATTCCATAGGTAATTCGTCTCGAGTTATTTTTAGAATCGGGATAAAGATACCTCGCGCGCTGCGAGGATGTTTCGTGGAGGTTTCGCATGACTAAACGCCATGCAAAACATGTCGGGCGAAAGGCAATGAAAGCGTAAAGAGATCGAGAGCATTTCTGAATATTGAAGCGAAATGAGTCGGCACTCACCTGGGAAAAGGGAATCACTCGACTCTTTGACAACCCGTGAAATCAGTTTAACTCAAAGTTATCGTAACCTCCGTGCTTTAATAAAATGAGAAATTTCGCCGGTCTATTGAAACCGGTCGTTTGTACAATAAAGCAAGTAGCAAGTAAAATTCATGTACATGTAATTACTTTTACAAATTTTCATTTTATTGTAGTTTTTTTAAGTTGTTAAGTCAATGTAAATAGCGCTCTAGAAGTTATTAAATTATTATTATTATAGGACACCAAGGGTTATTTTTGTTTAATAATAAGAGACTAATAAAAGAATAAATATCAAACCAGAAATTGCTCTGTTCAAACCGTAAATTATAGATGATTCTGAGAGAATATTCACTGAGTTAAGGATTTCTCTGCTGTACTGTTAGCTCTGTACAAGAGAGGAAGGGCGATTCTTTTTAAATTTCCGTTTCGCTGACACAGCTTTAGCAGAAATCTCTCTTTAGTCGTTTTCGTCGACAAAACGAATAGCAATATTGCTCTCCGCGTCTTCCGCCATTTTTTTCTGCCTCAATTCGTGAAGGACGCGTGGCTCTGAGCGTGGGTCATCCACGCAGAACACATTCGCGCTATGTGATTGGCTGTTGTCTACTCCCCCTTGGGATCTGTGGTCTTAAAAATAACTCGAGACGAATTACCTATGGAATAGGGTGTGTATGGAGGACGCCTTCTCTGTCCCCTTTATCCGTCTCTTGGTCACACATAATAGTTTATAATACTTAAACCTGTGTCATTACGTAAAAGTACGAAAAATAAATTGATTTAGTAGCCTACCTAGCCTCCAATAATTACTTGAATTAAGAACATTATTTAAACTAGTGGCCTGCTAAGCCTCGACCGAGAGACTATTCCATAGGACAGCACCCCTATACCAGAAACTCTATGTATGGTCTTGGAACGAAGAGATTGTGTTGCCAGATCCGCAGATTATGTCTGTGAATGGATGGAACTGGTTTAGGAAAATTTATCGGATATATATTCGGGTACTTTGCCTGTTCACTGTTTTGAACATTAATGTTTTTAATTGGTTTGTTCTCCTGTCGTCGAGGCTCATCATGGAGATAATCACAAAGGATCTGGGGTGATCTGACATCCCAGCCGGTTCCAGTTATTGTAGGTGCCGCTCTGTTCAATATTTCCCCAGACAACACTACAATAATCAAGATGAGGCAGACTCAATGATTTGTAAATTGAGGCAAGCTGAATCCCCCGGGGCAAAGTGGTTTCAGTCTCCTCAGGACAGCAGGTACTTTTGCGACTTTACCACTGACCTCTGAAATATGAGTACCCCAAGAAAGTGGTTCATCCACCCAAACGCCTAGGCATTTGAAGGTAGACTCTTTCTATTGAGTGACTATCACAACAAATATGTAGTTCAGTAAGGACCAGGGAGATTTTGTGTCGGGTCTCCGTGAAAAGACACTTAGTGTTGAGAACATTAAGACTTAAGCGATTTGAGTCGAGCCATTGTTTCAGATTGGCATGGTCATGAGTGTGGGATGAAAACAAATCATCAGGGTTTTTAGAAGAATAAGTTAGATTATTGTCATCAGCATACATCCTGACACCTGACAGACGGTTTGGCAAGTCATTGATATATATTAAGAATAAAAGGGGGCGAAGGATAGAACCCTGAAGCACCCCACAATGTATAAAGCTAATATTAGAATTGACAGTGTTTATCACTGTAATCTGAGTTCTGTCAGTTAGATAATTTCTAAAACGTTTTAGACGGGCACTCATAAACCCGTATAGATTCAATTTTGACAAGAGATTCTTATGATCAATAGTATCAAATGCCCTTTTTTAGATCAATAAACAGAACTTGCTTAGTTAAATCACATCGATAATGAGATACCACTTGTCTGTCATGTCAATAAGAGCAGTCAAAGTAGAGTGCAGTGGTCCAAAACCAGTTTGAAATTTAGCGAGTAAGTTATTCTCGTCCAACAAATACTTATACGCCTGATTGAAAATTGCTCTCTCAAAAAGGTTTGGCAATTACTGAAAGAACAGAAATGGGCCTGTAATTATTTGGACCAAACCTCGAGTCAGCCTTAAAGATTGGGGTCACTCTTGCACTTTTCCAGTTACTGGGGATGATCCCAGTAAAGATAACTAGGTCAAAGATGTGAGTCAAGTAGCCAGCTATATATGAAATTGATGCCTTGAGAAGACAAGCTGGGATACCATCAAGACCATCAGCCTTCCCCGCAGGTAGATCCCCAACAAGTATGAATACTTCCTCTACGTTTATTAGTCCCAAATCAAAGCGGCTGCTGTTTCAAGGTTTAATAATCTGTAAACTGACTCGAGGGGTGTCCCCCTTTGAAGCAAGACTTGGGCCTATATCAGTAAAATGCCTGTTAAATGCATGACCAAACAGATTGTTTTGGCCCTTGAGGGTAAACTTCGTCGGGAATGTTAAAAAGCCCAACTGAATATATGTAGACATGTTTCAATTTTTTTTGTCACTGTAGCAAGTGCAGCAGTATGTAATAGAATCAAGATATAATTTTTGCAACGATTCTTCCAAAACAAACGTTGCGGGGTCCCATTGGTTATGTACAAGAACCTTCAAGGCACTTTGTTTACGCTCCATGGGCGTATGTGAGGATGTACGCTCACGTGACCAATAAACTTAAAAAGTCTACTCTGTAGTTCGGCGTATGTAGTTTCTGAATGAAAGCATTTTCACGGTTTATGACGCCATCTTGGCTGCTAAAATTACGGTGAATGTATGGAATTTTGGCCCACTTGGAACCGCTATATAACGCCGCCACAAAGAGATTTGTACTGAGATTATTTTCATGAAGTATAAAGAAGAGATTCAGGTTATAACGAGTGTAAACGAATTTTTAAGATTTTATACAAACCCCTTCTAATCAACATTTAATATAGGCAAATTACCATGAAATTAGAAGCCACATGAGAAGATTTATAATTCGAATTTAGGGACGTCGTACCTTCTTTAATAGGGACCTTAAGCATCGACAACGAAACAGACGATAACGACGTTTCGCAACCGAGGCACACTGGGCCAAGGGTTTCGTTTTCAGCGGGGAAAACGAAGTTTAAGCAGTGGAGCTTCCCAGACAGACGACGACTTTTTCTTTGGGAAGAACTTTGTCCTGTTACAGTCTTCTTAAGGCATTCAAAGACCTCCGTAATTTGCGTCTTATAAGCTATGACGATGGTTAATCGACGATGGTGAATTTTTTCTTTTTCTGGATTATTTGATTTTGGAGGCAGTTCTCGTCGTAGCGAGGCTCAGTTTTGTTTTTGTTTTGAAGTTCAAAGTGAATAACGATCTCGAACAGCTTTTGACTTAAGTTACGCTAAATTTCGGCTGCTGAAGAGAATTCAGTGCTGCTGCAATGTTACCTCCATATCTGTCCTCTCAGGGATCCTCACAGCCACATCATCTTCAGCTGAGTCCACTGGAAATAACTGCCTTTACTAGCAGCTAAAAACAACATGGGGAATTATTATAAAAATTTTACCACGAAAAAATGAACATTTATTCTATAATACAACCTAGAGTGCAGGAGTAAACAGAGACCGTCATGGAACAAACAGCATCTAATCTAACAGGTTCGGAAGATAGCAGAGGAAAGCTTACTTGTCTTTCCGACTTGTTGTTCCCGATCGCTCAGGTTTTCAGACAATCCGAACCTGAAAAGTAAATTCAAGTTAGCAGAAGAAGAAATCGACAAAGAGCTTAACATTTGGATTCTGCTAATCCACAAAGAATATATTTCCACTTGTACTGTATGAAAAGGGACAAAAAGAGTTACCCGCAAAAAGTATAGTTTTATACTTACGTTTTAGCGACGACGGCAAACCTCCCTGAATTTCGTCGTCAACGAAGGCTGGACGACGTTTTGACAACCTTACGCATGCCCAGAAGTTTCGCGGGGAAAAAATGTAACTTCCGGTCGGCGTCGTCGTTGCATTTCGTCGTCGATGCTTAAAGTCCCTAATAGCCTTCTGCTGAATGAATGATATCAATAAAACTATTTAAAGTAGTGGCAAATGTTGGAAATCCGCCTCTTTGTAGCGGCGTCATAGCGGTTTAAAATGGGCCAAAAGCCCATACATTCACTCTAATTTTAGCCATGTTTGCTTCCCAGCCAAGATGGCGTAATAAACCGTGAAAAAGTCTATTGGCAGCCGTTTTATTAAAATTTCGAACAAAAATGACCAAAGTTCAGAGGAGACCTTAACAGTCGAACCTGAAAGGCTACCCATGTTTTACCCCCACCCCCATGGTTGTTTGCCCTTGTCCACCTATATCAGAGCAACCTCTTCGGGAGAGAATCCCTGGGAACGAGGTTAACAAATTAGTGCTAAGTTTATCTCAGATCGGAAGATCAACAGGAACAAGAGAACATTCAGAAGCTTTCCTCTTCAGTTCAGCAGTCTTGTCTCTGTAAAGGTAAGAGTTGTTTGATATAGATGAATGTCTTTAATGATTGTGTTCCTTTACATTTTAACACGTTCAAGCGCATTGTACCTTTGAAATAAGTGCATTTGCTCGCTGATGGAATTTGCTGACAGGCGGAAGTTCGGCATATCTTTATGACCAAAAGTTAGTATCATACCGCTGTAAATATAGACGTATCTCATCATAAGTAAATTAAACTAGTGTGTGGTTTGTTTTTAAGATTTTCAAGCATACAACAGTGCTGATCTGACTGGTACGCTAATACATCGATCAATAACACCTTCGGGCAACCATTCGGGCATTTCAGGAATTTTGAAAACTTAGTGTTACTTAGTATGCAAATAGACCTTGTCATGGTTTATGACGCCATTTTGGCTGGGGGTGCCGGGGGGGGGAGACAAACACGGCTAAAATTTACAAAACACACACACAAAAAAAACACTTTAACAAGAGACATTAACAGAGTAAAGCAAAAAAATTGTCAAATTATTACAGGAGGTGTTACAGGGCTAAAAGAAATTGTAAAAAAAGTACAACAGGGCAATGAAATAATACGGAGTTAATACAGTTAACTTAAATAAGGCGTCAGTATCCACTTTCTTTTAAAGAATTCTTTGTTGCTGATTTTTTCTTCTGTTTCATATTTAGCGATGATCTTGGCTCTAAATCCATAAATGTTTGGAAGGATTTGTTTGCTCCTGCAGTCCCACAAATAGAGTTTTCCAATAATTATAAAATAGTTCAGCAATTGAAGTAAAGGGCAAGCATTTCCGTCAAAATTCCAAAGAGCACATTTTCCAAGCAGAGACGAATTCGTTGATTCGAAATAAGGCACCAATATAGTTCAAATTCAATCCAAAACTATTTAGAGCGTGAGCAGTGATAGAACAAATGCGTTAATTATTCAGGTTGATTGTCACAGAAAGTACATAAATCATTTGTCCTAAAACCTATTTTATACAACTTTGTATTTGTGTAAAGAATTGAATTAATTACTTTGTACTGGAAGGCTTTAACATACGATTCGACAACGATAGAGTGTGGCAGCTTAAATATTTGCTTCAGATTGTCGCTGTTAAAATTAAAGTTACTCTGTAATTTTTGAATAATATTGGGCGGTTTAGCTTTTTCTCTGATGAGTAGGTTGTAGTAATCCTTTGATTTCCCTTTCGTAACATCAAAATTATTGTCACCCACCACAAATGTTGCAATTGGTGAGTTTATGGAAGGATACCTGTCATAACTTCTTAACGACAATGGAATGGACCTGCGTAAGCCAGCCCATTCTAAAATATTTGTTTTGCATATTTTTTTAGACAGTTGATTATAAGAATCAGTACTGTTCAGACTAAATAAAAGATCCTGAATGCAAATGACTCTCGCATTAACATAATGTTTATAATAAACCGGCTTGTTTTCTACTTTTATTTCTTTGTTATTCCAGATTATCATTTTCCAATCTTCTTCAGTGGCAAACGTTTCACGAAATTGCGACCACCATAACAAAAGTTCCTGATAAAATTAAGAAGGAATTGTGTAATCCGAGATATTGTAGTTGCAGTTAAAAAAGAACAATCCCCCAACGGAGCTCAGTATGTGTTGTAGATAGCTTTTCCAAGTTCCATTAGTCCCACTGAAGATACGTTTTAACCAAGCTAATCTCAATGACTTAACCATGCACTCGAGATCAACCATTCTTAGCCCTCCCTCTTCGTATTCGTTTATAACTGAAGCTCTTGTTACCTTATCTACACCTTTCCAGAGAAATTTAAACAGTATTTTATTCAATTCTTTTAGTAATTCCTTGGGAGTTGGAAGGATCGAACAAATGTAAATGTACTTAGGGATAAAGGATTTGATTATTGTCACCTTACCGTATATCGACAGGCCTCTAGCGGACCATATATTAATAAGTTTTTTAATTGAATCCAGTCGTTCTATAAAATTCTTTTCTTTAAGCAATTTTTGGTCATAAGTAAAATATACACCTAGAGCTTTTATTGGCTCGTCCGGCCATTTAATACCGAATGGTTTTTCTTTATAATGTCTCTTAGATCCAATCCACATACCTTCAGTTCTTGAACAGTTAATCTTGAGTCCAGAGAGAATTTCGAATTTGTTAAGTAGTTCAAATAATCTTGCGGCCGAGCTTGTGTCAGCTAACACAGCGGTTGTATCGTCTGCAAACTGTAGAAGCTTAGTTTCCTCAGCTCCTATTGTGATTCCTTTAATTGACTCTTTTTGCCTTATAGCAATTGCTAAAGTTTCTACGGCAATTATAAATAAGTAAGGAGAGAGTAGATCACCCTGCCTAACACCGCGTTCCAGAGTAAAAAAGTTAGAACTAACGCCATTGTTTATAACACAGCTTTGAATGCTGTTATAAAAGGTTTTCACCCATTGAAGGAAATCTCGACCAAAGTTAAACTTTTTAAGACTCTCAATGAGAAATTCCCATTCCACACTATCAAAAGCTTTTTGAAAAACTATAAACAGCAGTAAACCTGGGATGTTTTCCTTAGCTGTGAAGTCCATAATATCGAAAATAGAACGTATTGCTTCACCAATGAAACGATCTTTAACATAAACAGTCTGGTTGTAGTGAATGATACTGGGTAACACCTTATTAACCCTTGCTGCGATCACCTTGGACATAATTTTCGTATCTACATTAACAAGAGATATTGGCTGCCAGTTTTCGGGGAGAGTGCGATCTTTTCCGCTTTTCTCAAGCAGAGTAATTACAGCCTGTTTTTGTGAGCATGACATTTCCCCTTTTTCGAAGCATTCATTTGCACACCTGATAAAACTTTCGCTTATTAAAGGCCAAAATTTTCTATAGAATTCAGCTGGAATGCCATCATTTCCAGGGGATTTATTACGCTGAAAGCTATCCAAGAGTTCAGAACATTCTTCTGAAGAAATTAATCCTTCACAGGAATTTTTTTCCTCCTCTGAAAGTTGGGGAATATTCAGATCGTTCAAAAATGAAGATATTTTCTCTCCTGTATTAGGACTATTAATGCTGCTTTTGTACAATTCTCTGTAAAACGCTCTTGTTCTTTTAGTATACAGTGCGGATCCGTTGTAATTTTACCATTTATGCACAGTTTTCTTATATGCTTCTTAACGTGGTTCCTTTTTTCTAAGTTTAAAAAATATTTTGTGCTTTTCTGTCCATGTTCATGCCATCTAGCACGTGCTCGTATTATTACGCCTTTGGTTTTTTCTTCGTAAAACGACTCCAACTTCTCCTGAACTACGTTATAATAGGTTTTGTTATGGTCGTTTGGATTATTTTCAAGTTTACTTTTTGCTTTAGTTAATTCCTCCTGAAGGTCAAGTTCCTTTTCCCCCCTTTCTTTTGCCTTTCTTTTAGAGTATTGAATAGCATGAGCTCTTATGTTATATTTAATCCAATCCCATATCATTCGATTATCTGTAAATTCTTTCTGTCCTTCCGCTATCCAAAGTGGAATCATCCTGGCTATATCTTCTTCGTAGTTTTCATCATCTAACAGAGAGCAGTTCATTTTCCAGTTTCCTGACCCTTTCAATTCGTCCTCTAGCTTTCCGAGTTCTAAAGAAATTGCATCATGATCTGTTCGTACAGCCGGGATTATTTCGGTCAATTCAACAAAATCGCTCAGGGTCCTCAGGTTGTTAGATATCAACCAGTAATTGAGACGATAAAACACTGGGGGAGATTTTTGACTCCACGTAAAACTTTTTGCGTCTGGATTTTTGGATCTCCAGATATCCACTAACTCTAATTTACTTTTGAAATCTTCGACACAAGAGATAACTGACTTCTTTTTTGTACTTGCTCCGCCTTTTTGGTCGAGTAATGGATCGAGTGGACAATTTAGATCTCCTCCTAGTATGATGTTATCCAAAGAATCCAGATTTTCATTTTGCAAAATTGAAAGTAGGTTGTTGAAAAAATTCACTTGGTCTTTATCTTTGTTCGGCGCATAAACATTAATCAGCACATAGTCTTTATCTTGGATGCAAGCCTTTAAAATAATGTATCGCCCCTCGGGGTCTACAATTTTATGAGTAATGCTGCAATCAATACCATTTTTAAACAAAATCGCAACACCTCGCGAATTAGAACTACCGTGGGAAGATATCATCTCAGCACCCCATTCATTTATTGATTCTCTGTTGCAGCGATCGAGTGCGTCTCTTGCAAAAAAACAAGGTCTGCTTTACGTTTACGACACCAGAGAAAGATGGTTCTTCTTTTGCGGAAATTACTTAAGCCCTTCACATTAAGCGATATTAGTTTAAAAGCACTGAACAACTAATGACACTGTATGCAAATTGTGGGACTGCATAGCTGAAAACAAAAGAGCCGAACGTGTAATTGAACAAACGAAGGCGTGAATGTAGACATACTTTGAAAGCAAGTAAAGGATACTGATTGTGCATAGATAAAATTAATAAAGAAACACCGTAAGCGAAAATCTCAAATACAACACTAAGAGATAAGAAAAAGAAAATAATACAGGGACAGACGTTAACCACCAAAACACTAGCCGAAACATACTCCCTTGAGATACTCAAATGAAGCATTTTAAGAAGGTAGTGACCTTTCGACAATTTTAAAT
>OZ037787.1:9466651-9501651 GCA_964035525.1 Porites cylindrica | reverse complement strand
GTTAGCCATAATGGTTTTTTGGTTAATCTTGAATCTAGAAACTTCTTAAAGGTGTATCACTGTGTGAAATAACCTCATGGGACTGGAACTGTGCTGTGAGACATGTGTTCAGTGCTCTGACTGAAATTCAAGTTTTCTCCTCTCCCAACCATGCCTGACACTCTCAAGTTAGTGAAAAAGCAGAGTGATGTGTAAAAATTTAATGGATTACTAAAGAAACAATTCCGAAATTTCGTAACGGTAAAATTCATTCTTCTACCTGTTATCCTTTCACTGTTTTCTCCAAAATGACTATGAAAAAATTTCTCTCAAACTGACCAATCCAGATGAATTGCAGGACATCTGCAATTCTTTCAAGGAAGATAAAGCTCCTGGGTATGATAATATCACTATGCGGTCATCAAAATTAGTCTGTTGATCTTTTTTTTGACCCAGCTGTGTCAGTCATAATTATTAATCTTTTATCAGCGAAAGGTATTTTTCCTGATAAACTTAAAGTGGCAAAGCTCATTCCTGTCTAATTACAATACTGGGGAGCCTGATCTTATAAACCTATTTTACTATTACCAGTTTTTTCCAAATTCTTCGGAAAGGTTTAATGCACAAGTATCTTCCCAAGTAGAACGTTACAAGATATTGTAAATTCCTGAGTTTGGATTTAGTGATAAGCATTCAAAGTCATTGTCATTGATTCACCTTATCAATAAGACTGCTTTGGCCATTGATGTTAGTGCCAAGGTAGTGCCAGTGTTTTCCCTAGATCTGTCAAAAGTGTTGGATACTTTGGATCATGATATTCTATTTTCTAAGTTGGAATGTTATGGCTTTCACGGCTTAGCCCTTTAATAGATTAGGAGCTACTTTTCAAAACGTTAGCAGTTTATCCAGGTTAAAGAAATGTGTTCCTCAACTCAACAAATCAAATATAAATGTGGTGTTCCACAAGGTTCAGAACGGAAGCAGAAGCACTAGTATTTATGTTTTAAATTCAGATATAAACCAGGTATAGATAGTTATGAATTAAAGAGCTCGATAGTGTGCTCATATATGAAGGCAAATAAATTATCAGTCAATATTAACAAGACCAATAACACACATAAATTTTATCTGTAGCACATTAGCAAAATCTGTCAGAATAATATTATTCAAAGGTCACACTAATCTTTTGTCTAACCAGCACTAAATTCAGGGCTGTCAACCACCCACGTCTTGAAATATTGAGAATTGATGGAGAGGGGATGATAGATTACGTCATAATGCATTGCACATGACGTCATTTGTGAAAAAAAATGTGCAAAAAAGATGTTGGAATTGTAACATTTGACCTAATTGCTTTACTTCCCACCAATCACATTATTGCTTATATTACAATGGCATACCGGAGTTTGTGAGGAAACGGTTCAATGTAATAACAGTACAATAGCTCTGAAACAGCCCAAAATATTTTAAAAATATCATTGTTAGAAAGTCAAATGTACTAGAAATAGCAAACTTCGGCGATTATCCGGACTCGTCTCCAATCTGAAGACTTGGAGAAATGGTTCAAAATCTGGAGTCTCCCAGATTTTCTGTGAGAGTAGACAGCCCTGTAAATTATCCCTTTATTATACCCTTATATATCCTTACCTAAGCTATTGTAATATTGTCTGGTCATCCACATACAATACCCACTTGAACAGAATTTTTATCTTCCAAAAAAGTGCTATCCATGCTTTATCTAAATCAGAATATCATGCTCACACTGCTCCATTATTTGTTAAACCCAAGATTTTAAATATATTTGGTGTCTTTATGTTCTATGTTGCCAAATTTATGTTCTGCTTTCATCATCATCATTTAATGCCACCTTCTTCTTTTCTTTTGGGATGGAGGGGGGGGGGGGGGGGGTGGGAGTGGGTGGGGCTGACCTTCTACTCAGCCATACGCAATTACCCCTACTCAAATTTGCCAAAATGCCCTTTGCATAGTTCGTTGGCACAAGCAATCTTCACAGTGTATTGTGTGTCTGTAATCAATTTGCGACAGTGCATCAGTTGGCAGTTGTTCAGGTGGCCCTGCTTCATTGTGCTTCTTAGGTATTTCTTCAGTCTTCTGAAGGCAGAAAATGTGCGCTCTGAAGTCATCTATGTCATCTATATTTGTCAAATACATCTGTGAAAGTCGGGGCTCTGCCCCCCCGCCCCCAATTTTTGTTTGGAGGTGCTACGGAAATCCCTTACCACCCCCCCTCCCCCCCACTACACTGCCTAAACTTTGGCACATTGTTCTTTCTTTTTTGCTCAAAATTTTAAAAGTTTTTGCTATTATGCTCTTATAATGACCTTGATGCTTGAAAATTCCCTCAATACATACACAATAATAGACACAAAAATTTTCAGTAACTAGAATGTATTTTAACGGAAACCTGAAAATTACATTTAGGCTTGGCACCAACAGTCAATAAGCACAACACAAAACATGTTGTAACATTGATTTAAAGCATACAGGCTTTGTTTGCAACAGTTATATATCTTGTCGAAATCTCTGAAATGTATATGTTTGGCTGTTTCTCAGTGAATTTCGTCGCTTAAGACAATTTTTGTCTTTTTCATGATACAAAAATCTTGTTAAAATGCTGGCATTATGCTCGATGCTTTTGCCTTGCTGTTATGCTCAAAATAATGCTAGCATAATGTGCAAAAGCCTACCGCCACCTGTTATTTATTTCATATATCATTAACACTCATTTCTTTCACGGGAACATATGAACCCACAATTGACCTGCTCCCAACGTCAGTGGCTTCATAGCTCAGTTGATAGAGCATCACAGTGGTATTGTGAGGTCACGGGTTCAAACCCCTTTGAAGTCCTGAATTTTTTTCAGGCTTCTTTACGCAACTGCTTAAATTGCATTCACTGCGACGATCATTTCTTCATTCTCACTATTTACAAACTTATGGCCAGGTGCACACATATGCCTACCAGTTTTCTAACAAATTACAGACCACACTTTTGTTGTACAAATCTTAAACAACTATAATGAGAGAACTTATTAAACTAACCACGAGAGAACGACTGGAGAACTGACAATTTGACTTAAAATATTATTAATAGGCGACTGTACATCTTTAACTGTGACTATAAATGGATCGAAATTAAACACACCAATTACTGATTATGAGTCTTCATAGCCAATAACATCATGGCTTAACTGACAGACGACCATTTATAACATCACAACTTAATTGACCAATTGGATCAATAACCAGGAGTTTAATACCATCAACTGACGTGATACAACTCACTTTGACTCTGAAGATGACTACCGCACACAGGGCAGTCACTGTCAACAACATCAGTCCTATTCAGGACTACGTTTACCCGGATGATGAAACTCAACCTACTTTTGAAATGACCCCTAGGTTCAAACCCTTTCACAAATCTTAAACAGTTTTCTGTTTAATACTTGGGTCCAAAAGTTTGGAATTCCCTTCAATTATCTATACGTATCTATCTCAAGCTCCACCACAAATTTCTAATTTTAAATTATTTATAGCTTCTTGAGGACCTTCTTTCTCGTACCTTTGAATCTGACTGAAGTCTATTGTATTCTTCTGCCCCTTGGTCCTAAATTATTTCAGTCAAGGACCAAATCATGGGCGGATGATCCTCTTTAAGTACAAGCAGCTTTGGCTTTTTGAGATCTCCTCACCACTCACTCTTTTGACCTTTCTTTATTATACTTTTTATGAAAGTGTTCTTGTTCAACTAAAACTGTATTGTTATTCAAGACTAAGATATTTATTGTATTTATGGTACTCTTAATTTTATCTCAAATTGAATGTAATGCTGTAAGAAGTGGTGGTGTAAATAAATAAACTAAATATGAGTTTGAAACCGAGAGCAAAGTACTTGAAAGAGATGTTCATTTGTTTTTGTTTGTTTTATTATATTTTACACTATAAGGAGTTCCTTAAATGTATTCCTTGAGGACTAGAGCAGACACTAAGCTAAAATATTTGTGCATAATCTGTTGTGAAATTGACTTAAGCAATATATAGAAATCGTTTTCCATGTTTGCATTTCCCTGCTAGCAGAGGTCTCTCACTTTGTCTCGTCGTGAGAGATTTCTGCTTAAGCAGGGAATATTATTGCATATGTAGCCTGATATAAACACGAGAGGGTTGGGAGAATTTGAGACAGTTATGCAAACCCCATGAGTGTTAATATATCATGCTATGCAAATACAGGAAAAAAAAATTGCTATTGCTTTTATAAATAACTTTCATGAGAAAAAACGCAAAACTCTTTGTTATGGCACTGACTAAAAGAGAAATTCTTTCCAGTCAGCAGTCACAAAGTCTTGTATGCAAAGTCCTTGAGTAGCCATTTTGGGTCGAAATTGGTGAAAAATGACCTTTAATACCATGAACTACTGTATTTTTCCAGACTTTTGGATGAAATGAAGGAAGCTTGGATGTAAAACTTGAAATTTTCTCATCTGCACTTTCCTTACACTTAACTAAGTTGCAAAAAACTTGCAAATAAGGATGTATATACAGTTATTTCAAGAAAGGTTGTCGCAAAAAATGTGCACGCGACAATCCGAAAGGTAACATGGGATATGATCAACACACTGTTCCTAACGACTGTAGCTGTCAAACCTACTTTTGTTGCTTTCCTTTAGCACTCGCAAACATATATCCGTGGCCTTCCGTGCCATTCTTTCAAATTTCTTTTGAAGAACAGTGCACTGAAAACCACCCACAATACCTTTCGGGATTGTCGCAAGCACTTTTTCCAACAACCTTTCTCAAAATAGCTGGATATATTAACAGTGCTGTCAAATAAAGCAATAACTGAATTTTGAAAAACCAATTTGGTGGGGTTTACCTTGTATCAATAAAATTTTGATGAGAAGTTATTTCTCTAATGTACATTTAAGGAAAGCTGGTCATCAAAGACTTTATCGTCATTATTTCCAGAAGACTCCCATAAAATTATGCTGTGTATTGTGGGAGGCTTAGAACTAAATTCCTAAATGTGTGGCTGTTGATTGATGCTTTTGGACCTGACATGCTTGGTGGACTCAAACCCTCATTTTAATTAAAGTAAATATTTTTAGAGAAGTAACAACATCTTAATTCATACCCAGCAAATTATTTACAGTTGATTGCAAAATAGAAATTAGTATAATAAATAGAGTACAGGCTTCCCATAATAACAGAGAGGACTAAAAGGATAGGGCAGCCATTATAACGTAGGTGATCACATTAATATTCTCACTGGGGGCCGTCACGCACAAACGTTCCCTGTGCCCATGGGACCTGTGCATTTAAATTCCAGCGCATCCTTGGATCCACGGGGGAACTCGTTGTGCATGTATTTGTGAGTTTAGTATAAATTGGCCTGTTTCATGCTGTTTATTCCTGTCTTTGTTAAAATGGACACCTGTAGACACCTAGTCTGTCACCCCACCCACCTCCCCGCAGTGATGGCACAGGCTCTGGCGCCGTAGCTCATGCTCCTTGCCGCCTCCGGGCTCGCCTCTTACCATAACTCATCCCAACCTTGGGGAATTTGGGAGCTGTACACCTGCACAAAACACAAAATAAAAATTTAAAGGAAAGACAGCAAAAGGAATAAAACAAAAGAAAGCTTAAAAATGTGTACCAGGACGTTAATAGTATATAACCAACAGAAAGCCGGATAAATTATGATGTTGTTCATAAAATCTGCAATATTAAGAATATTTTTCTTTAAAAGCATTGCCATTAGCTTTGTCTTAAAAGCTTTTTAGAGGGATGACTGGCATCCAGCATACACTTCATCTTAAGCTAAAATATTTGTGCATTTCTGTGTTAAATTGACTTGGTAAAGGTATTTTCAAACGCCCACTCTGTTCTATTGGAATAATCAATGATTTTCGTAAACCCAGTTCTCTGGAAAGATTTCAGAAGTTCACATCAATTTAGTACTTATTGCATGAGGTTGATTGTTTGCATTAATTGTCGCCTTGTTTCCCATGACAACCTGCTTGGGGTAACTTTTGCACATTTTTTATGAGCTGATCAACATGAAAAAATGAAGGTTAGCTTACCCTGGGAATGTAGCTTGTGAGTAATCAGTGTAATACAGTGAGATTTCATGCAAGAGTGTTTTGAAAACTAACAACAGTAGCACCAGGTTTCTTCTCTTTCCTTTTTTTTTTTTTTACTGTAAAATTCACCAACACGATTTTAAAAACAATAACTGATAATAATGTTTAGTTTACTAACTCATACACATGTTTTTTTTTGTTATCATTATAGTTATGTAATAAAAAGGACAAGTCTGCTCTAATAGTCTTAAACATGGAGGATTATTCCAGTGCTAAATTGAAAGCTAAATACTTAAGATACTATTTTGGAGCAGAAACTTTGGATCTGGCTGGAGAGGGACTATCCAGGGTACCTGATGCAGTCACTGAACTGAGTGAAGTGGAGGTACCTCATCTTCAGAAGAATAAACTGACTAAGTTACCAACAAGTATTAACAAGCTGAATAGGCTTCAATGGCTGCACTTGGATGGAAACAAACTTACTGAATTACCTGCTGAGATTGGTGACCTAAAGGAGCTGAGGGAGCTGAATGTGAGTAACAACCAGTTGGTTGGCTTACCTACCAGTATTCAAAAGCTGAACAGGCTTCGACGGCTGGACGTGGATGGAAACAATCTTACTGAATTACCTGCTGAGATTGGTGACCTAACGGAGCTGTGGGTGGTGAGTGTGAGTAACAACCAGTTGGTTGGCTTACCTACCAGTATTCAAAAGCTGAACAGGCTTCAATGGCTGCACTTGGGTGGAAACAATCTTACTGAATTACCTGCTGAGATTGGTGACCTAACGGAGTTGTGGGGGCTGATTGTGAGGAACAACCAGTTGGTTGGTTTACCTACCAGTATTCAAAAGCTGAACAGGCTTCAAAGGCTGAAGTTGGATGGAAACAATCTGACTAAATTACCTGCTGAGATTGGTGACCTAAAGGAGCTGATGATGTTAATTGTGACTAACAACCAGTTGGTTGGTTTACCTACCAGTATTCAAAAGCTGAACAGGCTTGAATTGCTATACTTGGATGGAAACAATCTTACTGAATTACCTGCTGAGATTGGTGACCTAAAGGAGCTGAGGGAGCTGAGTGTGAGTAACAACCAGTTGGTTGGTTTACCTACCAGTATTCAAAAGCTGAACAGGCTTGAAAAGCTGTACTTGGATGGAAACAATCTTACTGAATTACCTACTGGGATTGGTGACCTAAAGGAGCTGTGGGAGCTGAGTGTGAGTGGTAACCCTTTAACTGTTGATGCTATAAAGTTTGCTCTAAAGTTGGAGAAAAGAGGACTGCTCACTGATATTGCAGGTGAGGACAAATAAAGGCTAAGTTAAATTGAACCCTTATTACAGTAATAACAAATGAACTGCTAAAAATCTTCGTGACAAACATAAATCGAGATTGTAACATCTAAATAACGACAGGAGACCCAAGGAACCACAGGAGACCCAACGTGGTGTGTGTGCTGCTCGACTTAGGGCTCGCAGCAATTGTAGCGATCACGACAGTACACGCGTCGTCCAATTTAGTTAGATGTAGTATGGAGTTTCAACTCAAACAAGTATTTTCCCTAAGGAAAAAGACCACAGAATCTTTTTTTGTTTTTTGAAAACTTTACTTTTACCACAAGAAGTGATATTTTATTTTATTCACGCGGCATTTTGACTGACTGCTGAGATCTAAGACCGAAAACAAGGAATATCAGTAAGTTCGCACCCTAGTGAATTAGGCTCATACAAGTTCGCCCCCTACTTTCTGAGTTCACCACGCATTGGTATACTCCAAATTCGAGTTAAATCACCCACTTACAGCAGACATTTATTTCAATCATACCGGTGAATTGGATTGGATTATTGGAGAGAAGGTAATGGTAGGTCGGTGGCAATTGGTGTCTCGAACTCTAAGACCTAAGAGACCTTGAAAAAAACCTGTATGAAAACAGAATCTCCTTACAAGTTGCTTAATCAAAGAGTAAAGTAAAATACCGCTAGAGTCAAACTCACTGGCTTGAAAAAACATGTTAAGTGGCACGGGACAAGGAACAATTATTGAGTCGCCGTCATGACATGAATGAAAATTCAATGAAACATTTACAACTGCAAGTTGCCGCCAAGTTGAGATTGATTTGTTGAAAGCTAACGAATATATAGCTTCGCAAAGTCGCTAAATTTTACAGACGTAAAACACTTTGTCTCACTGGTTGGTTTCCTTTAATTTCCTTCAATTTTGAAACTTCGATCTTGAATAAAGTAGTTTTCCAGGTCTGATAGTTCTGTGATTTTCATGAAAAGCCGGGCCCTTTGAGAGAATTCACCTTTCACCGTAACGAAGAAACAATCAACTTAATTCCTGCTGACAAAAATAAACGTACGCCTGCAATCAATTGAAAGCTAGTAACTTTCATACGTACACTATTCTCTAATTATATTTATTTCTACAATTTTTGCATATACGTACCTTTTTTGTAATTAATTTTAAAGTGCCTATGTAATTAAAGTAATTTGTTTTATTTTTAATATTTTATAAGTTATTTGTTTTCATCGTGCATTTGATTATATGTAATCTACATAGAAACATTGATGTACACTAAAATATTGACTTTCAGATAGGTTGCAGGTACCCACATTAGCTACAAAAGGGTGACATTTCACATTGGCGCCGGTGATGTAGATCGTCGGACGGTACGACTGGTAGACGTACCATCACGTGACTACCAAAATTTCTCCGTTATAATTCTCTGCATGTAGCAGCTCTCCTAACCCTAAATGCTAATTGGTTCGGTACCCTAACTGAAATAATGGGAAATAATGATAAACAATGATGTGGTTTTGTTTTCTGCGACCAATGAGGAAACACCTCACAAACAACTCCTACATTTACTCACTGTTAATAGTTTTAATATTGAAAATCAGACAAGTAAGAAGAAAAAAGCAAGCACTAAAAATCTTGAGACAAAAGTAGTTGTTCTCATTGAAAACTAAAACATTCAGACCAAAAGATAACTGGCAGTTAATAATAAATTTTTTTGAAAACCTTCTATGGTAAGATTTCTGTAATTAAGTTCTTGATTGTTAGCATTAATCTGAGTAGCAGCTGCTAGTAGTAGGTAAACCCTGAATCATTTTAACAACATTACTGTGGGTAAAAAGACCATCAAGACTAAACTAGTACATTGCAGTGCGGACAATCAAACCGGACAGTTGGTAGAATATTGTCCAATCACAACTTTTTCTCAAAATAAAATATTCTCAAGTGTTTTTGTAGACAGACTAATAAAACTCAAGTATTCAACTATGCAACCGTTGAAATTTTTAAAACCGTTTAAACTTACCTGACCTATCAGGAAACAGCCCTCAAATTGATGGATGTTGTTGCACGGCCCGTGTGCAAAAAAAAGAAAAAAAAAACTTGAGAATCTTGTTTTCAGAGAACGTTATGATTGTACAATCTTCTTCCTAGTGTCCCGGTTTGAGTGTCCGCTCTGTAAGTTTGAACAAAGCATGCAGATTTGCAGTTGTATTTGCTCATAAAGGGATAAGTGAGTTGTGAAACTGTGCCTCCATGATCTGCGGGTCACCGGTTAGTTCTAATAAACAAAGACTGACGTGACAAATAAAACAACACATTTACGAGGGTCATGTCTGACACGTGATTTTAAAATTTTTTATTCTTTGTAGCTCCCAAGGAAATAGAAGCACGAGGAGAAAGAGCGCAGCTTGTTTATCAACGCGCTCTTAGAGATGGAGCTGTTAGTGTTCAGCGTTCTCGGATATTGCTTATTGGTCAGGATAGGGCAGGAAAAACAAGCTTGAAAAAATCTCTTATAGGTCTGCCATTTAATCGTAACGAAAATAGTACTGAAGGAATTGAAGTGGATCCGTCAATCTTTCAAGTGCATACCGACGAAGTTAAGAACTGGCAACCCATTGCTAAGAGTGGACGAGGGTTGTTGGGTTGTTCTAAAGATGTGGCACAGATGGTGGTGGAAAAGCTTTGTTTTCAGGAGGAGGAAGAAGATTCCGAAATACACAACAAAGACCAGCTTAAAAATGAAAATTACAGGACTGGGACAAAGGCGGATGATGCTGATGGTGAAAGGAGAGACGATTCATTTGTGAATCAGGTTTGTTTCCAGTTAAATCTTGGCTTTTGTATCGTACTTTAATCAAGTATTGCTTATAGCAGAAATTAAGGTGGCCCACCTACCCTCACCAAACTTGGTTTAAAATAGCACCACTCAATTGCGTTAAGCCGTGGTCGGACGGGGTTCGAAACTGGATGGGTAACATTATATTGGCCGAAGTGGGAAGGTGGTAAGTTAAACGCTGATAATTGCAAATAAAACTCCGACGTTTCGGCAATCCTGCCTTCATCAGGGAAGGCTGATTTTCCCTGATGAAGGCAGCACTGCCGAAACGTCTAGAGATCCTTATCGCTCAAATCCCAACATCGATGTCAGAATCCCCGCTCAGGGTTATTGTGTTATGCCTTCGTTAGTTTATCCATACTTTGAACTTGACATTGAACAAGATGAAATACACAAAGTCTTGTTTATTATAAAAGCAAGAAACTGAATGGATTGAATGATTTTGATCCCATTTTCGCGATGCGAATGTAGACAATTTTTTTAACCTTCGCTACACGATGAATGAGTAATGATATTAGATAACAATAAAATTTTATTGTTACTCAATGTCAACGTTTAGAATTACATTTTTTGCAACATTCATTTAAGGCCCCGTTAACACAAATCGGAATATATTTGAAACCTCTCATTAATTATTATTATAGTTTTTTTTTACATGAACGGAGTTTCCGTTCACATGCAATCAATGAATCCGCTGACCGCGAAACCGCATCTTTTTTAAACTGCTCCCCCAATGTTTGTTTGCAGTGCATCATGGAAGTAGCTTAGTTTATGCCTTTACCGAACAAACAATGACGCAAGACATTTTGAACATTTTGTATGCAAATTTTTGTCTTCACAAAGCAACAAACAGGCTTGTTCTGAATAGATTTGTCTGCAGGTTTGAATCTGTTTGGTTGATGCCCATCCCCCCAATGATAATGTCTTGATGTTTGAGTTGATCCATCTGTTTTTTGGAATAATAATACAGTAAACACCCGCATATAAGAACAAATGGATTGAGAACATCAGGCTGAAATTTGGTTCATAAAGCACCTTATAAGTAAGAACCAGTCAGCCTGATAAATAAAACATGTGCTTATATAATGAGGGAGAGGATGTCATAATAAGAAAGCAATGTAACTGTATGGTTGGTTCTAGACAATTACAAAACTATAACAGATTGGCTGAAGAGTCAATGGTGGCGCCAGTTGAGTTAATAGCATGACTGTAAGAAATATTTAAAAAATGTTGAAACTGTTACATTTCTACTCGTAAATGTTAACTAGTTTACTACATGACAGATTTTAATTTTATTTTTTGATTTACTGATTTGTTTACTTACTTATTTATTAGTTATTGGTAATAAAAATTGAACCATACTAACTAAACCTCTGTTAACATGTTAAGTGTAGTATTTCTGAAACAAAGTTTAAAAACTTATTAAGAACATCTTCTGGCTGATTTGTCACTAAGCACGTGATAAATACGAACTAGATCAGCCTGAACCTCGAAATCATGTGTTCTTATGTGCGGGTGTTTACTGTATCGGATGAATAATTTACAGTCTTATTATGTCCTGTTATAGGTCCCTGATCCAAAAAAGGAAGGTGTCAGTGAAGTGACATCATCAGAGCCTGAACATGAGTTAATGATTGATACTACTTCACCTCCAGACGAGATCACAAAGCGCGCTGAAGAGTTGATAAGGTATGTAAAAGGTGAAGGTGAAGGTGTTACCGAAGAATCTGTTGGTAGTATTGAACTGTGGGATTTTGCTGGACAACAGCTGTACTATGCATCTCATCCTGTATTTTTAACATCACGTGCAATATATATATTGGTGTGCAACCTCAGCAAGTCATTGCATGACACTGCCCAACCCTGTGTGAGACAAGAAAATAATAACTTCACGTTGGACAACCCAAATGGGGAAACAAATTTGGAGAATCTGCTATCTTGGCTGTCCACAGTGCATTGCATCACACAAATGAGAAGACAAACTCGTGACGATGCAGAAGGAAAGCTGCCTCATCTGCGTCCCCCTGTGATCATTGTAGGGACCCATGCAGACAAGCCGTTTGAAGACATTGCAACAATGAAGACAAAAATACAGAAGGCAATTGCTGGTAAGGACTATGAAGGACATGTGGTGCGGCCTATCTTCTCCATTGACAACACTGCAAAATTAATTCAGAGAAGGTTGGAAAAGGTTTTTAGAAAAGATAAAAACATTGATGACATCCAAGCGCTAAAAGACAAAATAATGGAAGTGTTGAGACAGGAGCCATACATGAAGGAAAGGATACCTGCGAGGTAAATAAGGTGAATAATAGAACACAGATGTCTTTTGAGGAGAATTTCCATGTTAATTAAGGGTTGAGGTTTGACAGCATTAAAACTACAGTGGACATATGTACATATACACTGTGGGCCTTTGTCCAGTCCATATCGCATTTTGCTTGCATATCCAAAGAGGTCTATGTTTTACCAGTAAATAGTTGGCTACATGGGGATGCAAAATCCTCGTATAAGATACCTAAAGGCTACCGCTTAGGTTGAAGGGCAGTCTAAAGACTTTTTCAGTAATAGGAAAAAATAAACACGTGAATACTGAAACAAGCGAACGCAGAAATATTACATAAGTCACTCAAAAACGTCTTTCTTTAAGCTTCCTAATATGTGATGCAGGCCCTCTCTTTTAACATGTAATTTATTCCAATGCATTAGTTTACCTAAGAACAAAGGCAAATTAAATTTAAACCAAAGATAAATATAAACCACAGAGTCACCCTATATCACAACGTTGCTTTACCTTGAAGGAAATCGACAAAGGAAGGGTTTGATGGGAGGTGGCTTTCCAGAACATTTTTAAATAGAGTCTATTTAATAGAGTTGTTATTCTGAATAATAATTTGGGTAATAAGCAGTCATGGGCGCTGATAATTTATAATAATCATAATAATAATTTATTATTCAGTTTGTAAGGCGCAAAATAATATTTAAATATGATCTTTCGGGGGTCGTTACTATGGCGGAGCCACAAGGGTGATATAAAAAACTGGTAGAGACAACATTTTATTTCCAAACAAAAGGGCGAAAAGTAGCTAAAAAATAAAAATCGTCAAGTTTCTCCTCGCTGTTATGTGGGTGGCTTCTTCTTGTGTAAACCGTTTTCCAGATGTAATAGAAAAAAGGAATCGGGGGGAGATTGGGGTGAAGTGGGGTTGCTATTTTTGGGATTCCTTAGCATTAATTATCATTTTTTTTAGCGGTACCTTCGGGACTTATAAGTGGCCACATTTTGTGACGTTACATTCGGGGTCCGTTACTTTTTCGAGAATTTTACTTAAGGTGGCCACAATAAATTATGTGAGCTCTTATGACTAAATGGTCGCCACTTAACACGTCAGGACTTGTAGAATTTATATTTGAACCTCTACACAACGGCCACCTTGGGGACAGAAGATAGTGGCCGTTGTAGAGAGGTTTAAACAAGAGTCAATGTATGGACTGCTGCCAAACAAAAATGGCCGTTGCAGAGAGGTCGCCGTTAGTAGAGGTTCGACTGTAGTTAACTTCTGTGGTTATGTTGTATCTACCTGTTTTAGATTGCGTGCAAACTTCTGCACATGAATCGCTTCAAGCCACAAGAACTGCCCGATGACACGAATACTTTCACTCATCTTTTTATAATCTAGGTGGCTGAACTTTGAGAAGGTCCTCAATGCTTTGCTGGCCAAGAAAGTTTACCATTTGCACTTGAGCGAACTTCAAACCTATGTAAGGGACAACTGCTTTATAAATGACGAGGAAGAGTTCACTACCATGGTGGATTTCTACCATGACCTGGGGATAATTATCAAGCATTGCAGCACAGTCATTGTGAGCGCTGAGTGGTTAATAGACCTATTCAAGCAGCTGATAACCATTCCACCATTTGATGAAACGGTAAGGTCCGAAATACGTTCGGTAAGTATTTTCAAACCATTGCAGCAGCATTCTCTTCTAGCTCTTTTTATTTATTTATTTATTTGACACACAATAGTAAAAATACAACAACAAAAATGTAAGATGAGTAGCAAAAGAGAAATGGCGAGGAGACCTAAGGGAAACTATAAAAAACCTCCTCGAATTACGGGCTTTTTGATAACCTCGTTGTCAAGAGAACTAAAGAAAACTGTGGATCTTGAAAAAAGAAAATTTCTTAGTGTTTGTTCCACAATAGGGTAGACGGTACGATTGACCTGCACCCATCCAAACCTCTTATTTCATTGGTCCCTATAACCTGCACCACCTATTGTTTTCAGGGATGGGGGCATTGTTATGTCACCATCCCTTTTTCCTCTTTTTTTGTTTTCCCAGCCAATCACGAACCATGTTTAGAATAGGTGCAGGTCGGCCTAGGAATTTCTAGTATTGTTACAAGACTGGTATTGATATTGTTTAGGAAAAATTGGTATGTAACATTAACATATTAGTACCGTCGGCAAACAAAATATGAAATTTAATAAACTAGAAGCATTGTTAAGACACACAAAAAAATGTTTAACGAACGATGACCATTTAATTCAATATATTGCATTCAGCTTGCAAAAGAACTTCTTTTTCAGTCCAGTGCTAAACCACAAATACCACGGATGTTCGAGTTTATCAAAAATAATGGCATGATCTACGGCGTCAACTGCTTTTGAGAGGTCAAGAAAAATAAAGACATCTTCTAAAGAACCTTATGATCACTCTACATTTTATTACTCAGGAACCCAAGGTTTCCAACCTCTGGCAGGAAGTTAAAGAAAGTGGAGTCCTCAGCATGGAACTGCTTCATCATGTGTTTTCTAAGTTTCTTCTGAAGGGCGCTGCAAAGGAGGACATTCTGAACCTGATGGAACAATTTGGTTTGATTGCAAAGTTTTCACCTTCTAAAACTGATGAAAAGTATTTTGTGCCATGCCAGCTCAGAATGCCACCCGATCCTATTTGTGCCATGGTACCGTCAAGCTCAGACCCTTGTCCTCTTTATGTTTACTTTGTTACTGGTTCTGTCCCTCATGGCCTGTTCACACGGCTTGTTTCCCGATTCGTCAGGTGGTGTTCTGAGGCTGGTCCAGCTCAGCCCCCTACCCTATATCAAAATGGAGCATGGTTCGTCATTGGGAGGAAAATTATCTATGATTTAGTTCTTATTTGTAAGAAGCAGTTCATAAAGCTTTTCGTCAAGCAAAAAACCCAGCGTCAGAAGATTTCAGTGGAGGACACAAGTGGGGTAGCAGTGCAGGTGCGCGAGTTTGTGGAGTCAACTCTACAAACCTTGTCACATGATCTTCTATATCTGCGTCGAGTGCAGTACGAGATTCGGGTGGCCTGCCCATACTGTCAGTTGGAAAAGTGCTCAGGTCATAATCAGATGGGTTGTACTCATGACGACTGTCTTCACCTGCTGGAGTTAAAACAAGGTGACCCACTGATTTGTAAAAAGAAACCTTCACAGGAGTTACTTACGGTTAGGGGACAGGAAAAGTGGTTCTCACAGGTGCCAAGTGAGGTAGGTGGTAATGAAATTTAGTCTATAGGGGAAGTTAGATACCCTCAAGAATTATTTTATTAGATGTGTAGTCGTCTATCTATTCTTTTAAGCTCCAACAAAATCTTTCCATGCATGTTATTACATCCCGGGATGATGCATAGTGTATACCTCTTATGTGGCCTAGCACATGAAGGAGAGGAAATGACTAGAAGAAGTAAAGAAAAATTATGCGAGTTTATAAGGTCAATTGGTACCATTTGATAACTCAAATGCTGATACTTGAAGCTCTTAACATTTGGCTCTGACGAATAATAATCATAATTATTAATGATCCTCTCCCCTTGTGCGACTATTCAAGGTTAATGAAACAAATAATTTAAAGGAAACATAACATAGTTAAAAATCGCAACTGTTTGGAGGCAGACCAGTTGGCTATTTACAAGCGTAACCGAGGATTTGAACTCGGGACTGCCAAGAACAAATCCAGCAAGCGGTCAGGGCGAGACTTGAACTCAGGGCCACCGAAGTACATTCAACTCCCTTTATAGCGGACACTGTAGGAACCTCGAATTCGTATCCTGATTAGCGAGAGTCCATAAAAGCGGGAGTTTATTTCAGTGAAGCGTCTGTAATTTTTTTTGCCTGGGATTAAGCTACTCTCCGTGTTGTCAGTTATAGCGGGGTGTCCGCAAGGCGAGAGTTGACTGTACAAGTCCAGCGCCCTAACCAATCGATCACGCCGCCTCCTTAAGAATGGTTAGGTTTCAAACGTCAGCCTTTGAATCTCGCCACAGATAGAAATTGGCCTCATCGACTTTGTTCCTCAATGAATTTGTGTATCGTACAGTGCCTGTAGTACTCTTAATCTTGTGCGTGCATTGCTTTGCTGTCGAAACCTCGCATCATCATTGTCATACGCAGCAAAAAACTGTCACATTTCACATGACTTATGTAATGGTTCTTTTTCAAGACGCAATTATTGGCCTGCTGGCACAGGAGTTGGTATTTATGACTTCGTTTAATCTTAGGTCGCGTTTTCTTCTGAACATGCTTTTTCTTAGCTGTTTTTGGCATCTTTAATTTGTTGATATCGTGTTGTGCAAACTTTAAATCACGATGTCAATTGTAGGCATCCAGACAGAATTGTTATTCACCATTTTCACATAGGCCATAATACACCTTGTTCGTCCTCTCCCCCCTTCCCTCCCCCCCGCCCCTCAAAAAGAGAAAATTCATAACAATTGTCGTCGATCTCTCTTGGGACGACTGTTAATACCCAGGAGAAATTGAAAAAATGGTTATGCAAAGTTTTTGGGGGCCTGGGGGTGGAGGTAAATAGGATGCAATATCGTCTATGTAACATACCGTAAAATTCCGAAAATAAGCCCCGGGGCTTATATTTTTCAAAGGGCCTTTTTGAGGGGCTTATTTTTGGAGGGGCTTATAGTCGGAGGGGCTTATCTATGGAGGGAAATTTGCGTTTCAAAATCGATTGGGCTAGCCATATAGTTGGAAGTAAATTTACCGTTCTTGCTTTGTTTTACTTTATATTTGAGGGCAATTTTCCAAGCACAAGCCCCCGGGGGGCTTATATTTGGAGGGGCAATTTAACGGAGGGTTTTTTGCGTTACCGCATTGAGGGGCTTATACGTGGAGGGGCTTATTTTCGGAATTTTACGGTAACTGAGCCTGAGGTGAATAACTGTTTTAGTATATTCACACGAAGTGATCTCAACAGAATCAGAAAGGAAACCATTAAAAAACGATTAGTTTGATTGACTAGTAAATTCATTCGTGAACACGAAGCCGTAAACAGCGGATGCGCAAAAGTTAGATCTTTACAGTATCTTCAAACATGGCAAATGATAGTTTTAATCTTTGTGTATCGAGTTTTGTAAGCTTTAGCATCAACGGTTTAAAAGAAAACGCCGGAAATTTAAATTACTACCCAATTCTGAGAAGAAAAGGAGAGCTTTATTTGTTTCTGTCAACTCACCGTGAATAAGAAAGTTTTCTTTGTCGCTTCTTGCAAAAGCTGTCAACAGCGGTTACGATCAAGGTGAGCGTCGTTTATCTCCAATGTTCTTTGCCTTGTTAACTTACTGGCATGTACAATTGTCGAAAATATTTGCTTTCCTCTTTTCTCCATAAATTAACTTCTATTTATAGGCAAAATTGGTCTTGCGAGAAAATCCCGAAATCACAAAACAGTGACAAAGCGACCTCGTTTTCCTCTGTAGTGGTAAACATAGCTTCGAGCGTACAAAAAGTCAGCTACAGTAATCCACTTCACAATGAATCACGCTGTTTAAACACCATGAAGTCTTTTCTTGCCTTCAAAGTCATCAGCACTTGGATATTCGTGTATTTTCAAAAAGGCTTTACTATGAGACTTTGGCAAAACACCCAGTTCACGACAGCGATTTTGTTCTGCTTTATATTCACCGCCTAGCGCGGTGAATATAACGTCATAGTCCGAGATAGCCAACCAATCAGATTGCTTGAATTACCAAGATCACTGAGTGTGGTAAATAGTCAATTCTTAAATGTGAGTTTTGTTGCCCTTACAGAATTTGTATATTCCATTACCTGATACTGCACAAACTCACCCAGGGCGTTCAATCTTGAAAGTTGCTCTTCTGGCCAATGAATGGGGTTCATCTAAGGGTGGTTTGTCAACAATAAACAGAACACTTGCCATACATTTGGCAAAACACGCAAAAGTAGAAGTTACAATTCTTGTACCTGAATTTGAGTGTGGCGAAGAAGACAAGAGAAATGCCAGAAGTTACAACATTGCCATTGAGGAAGTACAGCGTCGCCCTGCCGTCAGTGATCCTCTTGACTGGTTGAGCTTTCCACCGAAAGATCTTGACATTCAAGTTGTGATTGGTCATGGTGCAAAGCTCGGTAGACAAGCGCAATTTATCCGAGAGTCTCATTGTTGCAAGTGGATGCAGGTTGTGCACACTGAACCTGAGGAGCTGGCAATGCATAAGAACTATGCTAACGCCATTGCCAAAGGGGAAGGAAAGAACAGAGCTGAAGTTGAATTGTGCCAAATTGCAGATCTCGTTGTGGCAGTTGGACCCAAGCTGAAGGAAGCGTTCTCGTCCAAACTGCGTTCATCTCATCGAGATGTCTTTCAATTAATACCAGGTTCCTTTGCAGAGTTTTCAGATACTAAACCTGCTACACAAGATAGTGTGAATTTCAAAGTGTTAACCTTTGGCCGTGGGGATTATGAGGACTTCAGTCTCAAAGGATATGACATTGCTGCTAAAGCCATTGTTGAGCTGCAGGATAGTTCTTACCGTCTGCTGTTTGTTGGTGCTCCTGATGGAAAGCAGGATGAAGTGGCAGAAATCTTACTTCAGACTGGCATTTCAAAAAACCAGCTGATTGTCAGATCATTTGTAGAAAACAAGGAAAGACTGAAAGAGTTGTTTTGCGAAGTCGATGTGGCCATCATGCCTTCAAGAACTGAAGGATTTGGGTTGACAGCACTGGAAGCGATGTCAGCTGGTCTTCCCATTCTGGTTAGTGGAAACTCCGGATTCGGAGAAACACTGCGTGGTCTTACTGAGGGCAAGTCGGTTGTGATCGATTCTGATGACCCCAAGGAATGGGCAAAGGCAATTAGTGCTATCCGTCAAAAACCTAGGATACAACGGCTTGAGGAAATCCAAAGAGTGCGAGAAGTTTATGAAGAGAAGTTCAGTTGGAAACGACAGTGCCTGCTGCTTGTTGAAAAGATGTGGAAGATGGTTTATGGTAAGTCATCAAACTTATCTTAAATTAACTAATAAATTTTAATTAATAATTAAACTGTGTAGTGTGCAAATTCATACTGTTATGTTTGGACTGACTGGCCGGCAGCAAATAGCAACACACCAGCTCACTTGAAATGTCATCTCAAGGTACATGGTGGTCGGCTCCTAGGCCAGGCACTTATTTGACGTTCTACGGCGTTACCATCGTTACATTACTCCTGTGTGGGTGTACGACTTAAAAGGTCTCCTGCTGTTACATAAAAAAGAAACAAGAAATATCTCGATTCACCTTAGGCAACCGATTTCAAGACAAAGTCACCACTGAGGTTGCGTTCCTCGTGGGTTAGGCAGCTTACAGTTACACTTTCATCAAGGCATCAGCAAACTGAACTGGTCTAATATACAAATACTTATTGTTCTGTGGATTTTGCCTATGAGAACATTAAAATATAAAGATTACATTATACATTTATTCATAACTCGGGAAAACTCATTTGTTGCCAAAACAGTTGGTATTAAATCGACGTCAAGACTTTGTCTTGCCTCGTCTATATAGTGCCGCGAACATTGGCATGCTGTTAACTTAAAGTGCGTTTCCTTTTCCTATTGCACCACACATTTGGTAGAATAGGTTCGCGTTAGTGAAATTAACTTCGGCTGTAAAAATCCGTTGGTTAAACAAGTAAAAAGTGTCCGTTATTATCGAATTAAATTAAGAGACACTGTCAGGGGTTTTCCTGGGGACAGAGGATACCGCCCATAATGATGAGGTGTCCGTAAAGTGGGTTTCGACTGTAACTCGTTACCTGTTTGAACAGTACACGTGTTACTCCAATGTCAAGTTTATTTTTATAGAAGAGTGACTTCATTTTTACTGTCTATTTTTGTAGAAGACTGACATTATTTTTACCCTGATTTTTACTTTACACCAAAGTAATTGAAAGGAAATGATCCTCCCATGATATTGTTGTTGGATCGGAAACGTGATAAGGTGGCTTGAAACCTGAGTGACACCCTCTGGTATTTGTAAGCACCACACCTCTTCACAGGGAATAATTTTGTACTTTTGCTATTTACAGGTGACTTGACATTCCACACACTTCAGCAAATCCAGGTAGACGCACGTAGTGAGACCAGCCAAACCGACCTGTCCCTGAATTTAGAGAGGACTGCTGAGGAGAAGGGCTTTGTGACTTTTGACAATCAACGAGGGGGCAACTGCATGTTTTTTGCACTTTCAGAGCAGCTTGATGTCATAAAAGGAATTAGGATGTCTCAGGAAGAGATACGGCAAACTGTGGTCCACTATCTTATGAACCACTCTACGCTAGTAAGTTAAATAACAGCAGTAACTAAATTGTACTTTTTTTCTCAGTTAAAAAAAATAAATCAGTAGTTTCTCTAGCAACCTTTGTGGCTCGTCTGGTGTTGGGAAAGGGATCACCAAATACATGGGATCCCCTTTACTGATAGAATCAGTGGGTGAAGGAGTAGAGGGTGTGTGCGGGGATGTTGTAATTAAGTAAAAATTGAAGATAAAATAGGCGAGGATAATGGTTAAGCAAAGTCTCTGAGGGACTAATAAATTGCAATTCAGTTTAGCCCACAATGACAGCTTAAAAACCAAATGAAAAACATTAATGGGTCATTAGGGTACAACAATAGTGAGAGACCTACAAACTGCTATGCAGCTACGTCCGCTACAGTACTGCGTAAATAAAAATCATAAAAAGAGTAAGAGGAAGTATTGAGGCAGTTTATGAATGGATAAGTGTAATGATATGTAGTGTGAACATACAGTGCAAAATAAAATAAAAGGAACTGAAGGGTTAGTGTATTATATAGCTATAACTTGGTTTTAAGGAATTTGAAGGCAAACCTGTCAGGTTTCTATAGCAAACAGATCCACTAGCTATAACCGCAACAAAATGCCTGCGGTGTAGACACATGAAAGTACTGAAAGGTCTTGGAAATAAAAAGTAGTTGGATACTTACTCGAAAATATATCAGATACTCTGCAGCAGACAAATTAGCGAGCAAAATAAATTGAAACTCCTCAACTAGTAGACAAATTCTTCTGTCATAGATGTGGTCCGCACAAGGTAGCAAAAAAATACAGAGTTTTAATTTTGTCACAATATCGTCAGAACACTACTTCTGTTCTTCAGGTGTTTATACTTTTGGAACAATTCTGAAAGACAAAGCAAGCAAACGAGTACTTTGACTCATTGTATCCGGCGTGGGTAACAATTGCATGTTGCTGCGTCATGAATGCGACTTTGCAGTCTGTATTGTAATTCTGTCCCCAATAAGCACCGCATGAGAAAGCAAGAGTTCAATTAAAAAAAAAAAAAAACGCACAGCCGCCCTCTTTTCAGTAACTGCAGTTTTATTATTTATCTTGCAGCCAGATGGGACAGAGCTTTTCCAATTTGTTGATGGATATTCATCTTGGGATGCCTACCTCACAAGCATGATGACAGATGGTACATGGGGTGATCACGTGATACTCCATGGTGCGGCGAACTGCTTTGAAACATGTATTCACGTGATCAGCAGTCTGTCGCATCATAGTGACGTAATGATTTGCCCAGAGTATGATGATAATGGTAACAACCGGCTTGTGCTGGGTCACGTGCATGAGCTTCACTATGTTAGCCTCCTTGCGGTTTGAAGAATCGTTTGGATAGACGTTTACACGCTGTTATCGTAAGAATGATACTTCAGATAGCTGTGTTAATGTCGATAGGGCTAGTTCTTAGCGTGTCTGTAGTTATTAAGAGCGACGGTCAGGAAAAAAATCGAAAATTTTGGAGTTTATATCACATGACGAATAATACCGCAGAAAACATCTACTAAATTAACGTTTTTGTCACCGAAAAAAAACGGTTCTTCGTTTGTGACTTATGTCATTTCAACGAGTCTTGAAATTGCTTTGAAAGTATCTTCTAGTGAAAGAAGAAGAGTTTTCTACTGACGGAAAGTGTCCAAATTTCTCCTTGCCGCTTTATTTGCGAACGCGAGGAGAGTGGATGTTACATGCAGTTAATTTCGGGTTCAAAATAAGGCAATTTTTACTTTTCTCGGAAATAAAAGCCTTTTTGGGAGAAAAACTTACAATCATCAGATAACGTATCTACCTAAAAGCTATCTATGGACAAAAAATGAAGGACATCGATTTTTCAACTCTTGCCACTCGATGCTCGATTAATAATTTCCTGACCGTCGCTCTTAATGACTGTGTTATCAGAATTTAGCTAAGCTGTTTAACCTCTAAGGTTGAAGGTGATTTTCCCTTTTTCAGTTAGGTAGTTAATTTGACGCAAATGTCGTTACTGTATACGTTTAGTAAATTGCTGATTCAGTCTGCCTTTTTTAATTAACTGATGTGAACACTTTAGTTTACTTGGTAGCGTTAGCAACGGGTCGGCGACGGCAATGAAAACGTCACTTCGAAAGTGGATTCACTTTCCTTCAAACTTCATCTACATTATTTCAACTTTTTTACTTTGTCGATTGTAAGCGAAATGTCCTGAAAATGAATTTTTGTTGACTACGCCCGACTATAGAAAGGGGGAGAAAACCTTTTCGTGTCGGCTTTTGTCCTCTACAAAATGCTGCTTCATGGGGTTTTATTTGGCAGTTGTGCTGTTACGGTATGAAAATATTCCAAAAAGCTCGATCCACGTGCAGACTTGTTGTTTTTCTTATTAAACCTTTTGCTTTTTGCCATTCTGTTGCATCGTGGTTGCTTGCTGTGAAACTTACAAAACCGTGAGCACCAAAAATATGTCTGGAATGTTAATTGTGTTCTGGCCAATCACATGGGAGATCTTCAACCGTAAAGATAACATCCAACACTGAACAACTGTCGGTTTCTTTTCACCACTTTACCATTAACCCTCACTAAAATTTAGGGAAAGGAGTTTTATACAAGACCCCAGCGCAACGATTTTCAAGAATAATATATAAAGCCGACACAAAAGTTCGACTAGATTGAGTAAACAGCGTCTTGCAATCACGCATCGCCGCTTTGAGCGATTTCCTTTCTTTTTTATAGTTTTTGATAGTAATACAAACCCGCTCATACTTCTGGTAGAGTAACCAATTCGATTAAATTGGTCTTCCGCCGTCATTCGCCAAGTGATTCCGTCGCATGTCGTAAAAAAGACTAGTCGCGCATTACTGACTTACAAAATGCGCAATTTTATACAGCGTTTTTGTACGAGTCTGTTTCGATCAGGCGTTCAGCGAAACTATGTTAAAAAAAGACAAGCGGGTGTGCTTCAACATATACTTATAATTTGCTACCTACTTCAACCCAAATTAGGACAATTTTGAGTTGCTTCCTGACAGACACGTCTTTAATTTCTGCTGAGCGCGATCACTGCACGTCATGAAACAAGACAACGAGTTAGCACGGGATTACGCTATAAACGCTACAAAAATAAAACCGTAATATCAACTTGTGATCTGATTGTGATCATACAGAAAATTCATGCGAGAGGGCAAAAATACCCGTTTTACTTTTACAGAGAACAGAGTCCCAGGAAAAAAAAGGCTTATCTCCATATGCAAAGGAATATAAATAACAACGAAGAACAAAAAACATGGACATATGCGAGACCGGTTTGTTATTTCTCACTTCCAGTAAAGCGATCGCTGAAATAAAAAACTGAAAGGAAATATTAAACAACATAGCCTGCATTAACCCGCGCTTTATGGGCCAAGCGAGGCGAACGCGGCATTTGTTTGAGCGAAGCGCGAAACAAGTGCGATCCTTTCGCGCTTCGCGCAAACCGTCGCGTTCGCCTCGCTGGGCTCATAAGCGCCTGTTATGCAGGTTAGTGGATAGCCCACTACAAACAAGACGCTACGGAGCGTACACTTCGGCGTCGTGGTTGTGGAACTGATTAATTGTAAATGCGGAGGAATAGTAAGAAATGAAATATGGTAAGAGTAAGGTGTTAATTTGTGAAATTATGGGATTTGTCAGGATATTCTGAAAAGAGCAACATCCGAGAGGCCTACTTGCCAAAAACTAGCATCTCGGGACAAATTGTCTCTGAGATATTAGCCCAGTTATGCTCTGATGACTCCATACAAATCCTTCTAAATTTGACTTGGGTCTAAACGTTTAGACCTAAGTCAAATATGAGGTTACTGGCGGTGAATAACAAGTGTAACAAAACAAACAGTGGAAAAAGAATTCTCTATTTTTCTTAGTCACATCAGGCTTCAAAAACAGCAGAGCAGTCTCATGTACTGATTGAGAAACATGGAACATGGAATTAGCTGTTTCGAGTTCGAATGTTTTGAGGATAATTATTCACTGACTATCAGCACGCAGGAATGTCGGATTAACACAAGGAAGTTTTATACCAAAGGAACATAGCTTTTTCAGAGTTTTAAAACACAGCATCCGCCAACACAAACTTGACTTGAACTTAAGTACAACTAAACAGCCTCTACCAATAATAACAAACTCTCAATTGAACTTCAGATATCTTACGGCTTCCGCCAACTTGTAAACACAGAACTTGAAAATCGTCCTTCGTCACACTAGACTAAACACAGCAGTCCAGCTCGTGGGAAAAAAACTTAGTTCGTCAAAAGACCTCGCTTGGAACTTGTATACCGTTTGACATAAGGTTCTAGAAAATACTAAACGGGCGAATAGTAGTAGCTTTTCGACATATTTTATGATTTCAGTAACTGATGCAAATCTGCTGACTCATGCTGAAATGTAAACATGCCCTAATTAATTACTCTTGAATAATCCAAAAAAGTAGAGAACGTTCGAGAAAGTCACGCAATGGATGAAAGCAATTTTACTACGAAACACTCAAAAAAGACAAAATGTCTTTGTGCAGCATTTTGTAACTTTAAATCATCCTGAAGCAGTTCGAAGGGAGGGCTCAGTCGTGAAATGTTTTTCAGCACTCGAAGAGAAATTTCGTGTCTCTGCGCGGCCACGCAATATCCTCTATTTATTCCTCGAGTAAATTAAAGGCTAAACTCGAAGTGATCTCAAGATATCACAAAGTAGCCTGGTCTCATTTCGTGAAATAGCCGAAACAAGCCGAAAAGTCGCGAACTTGCACGCCCAATCTTGTCCCGAAACTAGTGCATAATTTCATAACTATTTTTCATATCCCGGACTACCTTGGGTCGCAGTAGCGCAATCGGCTAATCCCTCAACTTAGAGTCTCCTCTAACCTGACGGGTCACACAGGTGAGTCGGTTGAAACCACGGGAAAGCCAAAATAAAATTTTTTTCTTCCTCGAAAAAGGTAAAGAATAAATCAGAGAAATCGAAGTGATCTCGAGATATCTCGAACTAATTCGGCTCTCACTTCGTCAAATAGCCGAATAAAACCGAAAACCTACAGACTTTGCGTGCCCAATCTTGTCAAAAAATGGTAACTTTGATACATTCCTGAGCGTCGCGAATCCTTTACTTCGCGCTCCGCCGAAGTAAAAATTACAAGGTTTTGATTCTTTTTTTTCGTGATCTATTACTGTCAAACAATCAAACAATTTATAAGTAACCACAGCGCTTGAAGTAAGATGTACAGTTTTTCTGTGAAATACTGGAAACACCCTCGGCGATGGCAATTCGGGTTTCTGGCTCGGCGAAGTCAGGGTGGCGCTGGAGAAAACTTTTCATCTGTTTGAAACAGAGTTCATAGGTGTTTAAATGAGGACAATACGGGGGCTGATAAAGTAACTGTTCTCCAAACTCGTCAACAGGTCTCTCAGCACTCCTTCCGCGAAGTGCCCATTATAAAGATCTAATACGTTCTCCCTGATCACTTGAGGATCAGCTTTTCCCAAGTCGTACACTTTGCGGTTTCAAGATCTCGTGTGCAATTGGTCAAAACTCAATTAACATTCCAGACATATTTTTGGTGTTCACGGTTTCACAGTATACACGGTTTCACAGTAAGTTCCCTGGTAACTAAATGATTTCTCTTAGTTTAGCTCGTTCGGTTATTGTTACATGAGTGAAAAGCACAACAGTTGTTTAATTCTCAAGCTTAGTTAATTGCAGCTGTAGTATTTTGTACATACTTAGCTAAAGTAGGTGGTTGCCAACTTGACAGCAGTTGCTAATATAGCCATTACTGCGTTTTTTAGTTGTTTAATACTCAAGAGAAGTACTGAGTGTTTAATAAAATAGACCAACGTTTGTGTTAAAAAAGTTTTGGCTTTGTTCTTTTAGTGAGTCAATCAGTTAATCAGTCAGGAAGTAAAATACACCAGAATTTAATTGTTTTTGACAACTGTGGTTAAGCTGAGTCGAACTAGCTCGCGAAGAATCATTTTTTTTAAGCTTTCACGATGATAAATGGATTTTATAACATGTTTTTTGTATTTCACTCCCCAACCGAAGCCGCACTACAGTTTCTTTTTAAAATAACCCCTGATACCCTTCAGACAAAATAAATCCTAGTTGATCAGTCTGTCTATGCTCTGCAGCAGGGTGGATAAAGAGCTGGCAGCAAGCGATTCTTTAATTTGCACCTAATGTTTAATGCGCGGTCACTCTTCAAAAGCAGGTTACTGATTTCGTCGTACTTTTTAAGACAGTTTTTTTCTCATGTGTATACAATTATAACTGTACTTTTCTCCCCTGTTTTTATCTTTGTTATCCTAATAATAATAATAATAACCTTTATTTATTACCTTTGGAGATAAGATTTACAGTAATATTACAATAAAAATTCAGAACACTACATATTATAATTATATACATATCAAATTAAGTTAAGTTTAGCCCCTCTAGGAATAAATGATTGTTTGTGCCTAACAGTGCGTGATACAGGTATTCTGAGGTGCGCTGGGTTAGTCTTACAAGATCTTAGATTATGGCCATGGTCCACTGGCTTTTCTAAAAAACGTTTACAAGGATGTGCTTCTGATTCTAGCATACGTTTAAATTCTTTCCTCGTCAAATTCTGACGCCTAATTACAAGTGACTCAACAGTATCCCTAGGGAGACCAATGACATTTAGACGTCTATTCTGCACTCTCTGTAGATCTTCTTCGAGGTAAATGGGCAGCCCTCCCCTAGCCTGCGTAGCAAGCGTTTCCTCGCGAGGTTCGTCTAGAAAGCTGGGACAAGAGCAAAAAAAAAAATGAATGACGGGGGAGGGGGAGGGGAACGAAGGAACCGCTTGCCCGCAAACCCCACGATTTTGAAAAACTGCGTTCGCCCACGAACGCAGCTTCTGATTGGCGCGGTGCGGGTAGTGTTGATTACTTAGCATTCAAAACATCAATCAAACCAGTTATGCTTTGTTTTCGTGCGTCAGAGATCTGGTCTCATCCGATTTGTGGTCGCAGATTACAAATTCTTTGGACTGATTTTTATTGGAATCGTGTTTGTGCGAAGGTTTATGAGATCAGAGTCTTCAAAGTATAATTGGAGATCGAGCAGTGGAGACTAGGGAAGGCTAATTTATTGAGAATGACGGCGTGTGGATCTGACGGGAAAAAATGGACTGTTTGTTGGAGATAACATCAACATAAATCAGAACATCGGTACTCGACACTAGCTAAAGCCGCCATGGACAAGCGATTTGTCAGCTTTTTGAAATGAAAAGATTCTTTTTGTTTATTGGAAATTTAGCGACATCTATTGTAGAGAACGTTTCGACACAGGCTGAAGAGCAGCCGTTCTGCAAGACTTATACCCGGCGGAGTGAATTGTTCCGAACAAATTGATGGTTTTCACGGTGACGTCATCAGATTGCAAAGTCAAAAAAGCGAGGTTTTACGAATTCTTATTTACACTAGGTTAAAGATTAATAGGAAATAAATCTTTGTACAAGTTTCCAGCCGCGAAGCATGTTTCATTTCGAAAATACGGCAGTTTGAACTTCCGAGTTTTCACAGTGCGTGACACCAAAAGAGGAATGCTATCTCCTTGAAAAAAGTCTCTCCGCTTGATTTTCAGAAGTTTAACCATTTCAAGTATTAGAAGATATGTTTATGCGCAAGTATGCTAGTTCTCGAGTGAAAAGGAGGAGCTTTTATAGAAAAAGTGAACTCCAGATGTTTTTGTTGATTTCCGGCGGCCATATTGGTGGACAGTTTCTGTCCACCAGTATGGCGTCTCCATACAAAGCTCTACAAAGGTGCGTGAAATGTTTCGGCAACTAACTCAGAAACTGCGGGCCACAAAGACCTGAGATTTGGGCAAATTGTTTATATATTAGTCTTTTATAACATTTCATTTTCTTGGCTTCTTCCACTGGACGGTTTCAAATGCATTTTTTTGTGTCGTGTTTATTGCGTGACAGTGAAAACGAAGAATTATTTTTGACGTGTCGACAAGGTTTCAGACGAGATAAAGCAACACAATAAAAAACAAGATATTCCTAAGCAATCGCTCATAGTTTTAAGTTTCTTTTATCGTAAATCTTTTTTATTACAGTTCTTGCAATCGCCTGCAACGTGTTCTATTAGAGAACAAAGTAATTTTACAAATCTGGTAATCCAGGGGTAATCTGTTCGTTATGCTTCTATTTTGACGAGCTGTCAATTTACAAATGAATCGAACCGTGAAATATCAAGGGGCGTTTTCCAGAATCGTGGGGTTTGCGGGCAAGCGTTTCCTCTTCCCCCCTCCCCATCCCCCTTCAACCTTTTTTTTGCTTCCGCTCTCAGTAACTTTCGCGAATAACTAGATTGGAAACGCTTGCTACGCAGGCTAGCCCTCCCCAGACAGGCGAGGCATATTCTAAAACAGTTCTAATCTTAGTGATGTAAGTTGTAAGACCACTGTCTCTGGGGAGATAGGCTGTTCTACAAACCCAGCCTGCGTAGCTGGCGGTATTGTGTATTAGTCGAGTGAGATTTGGCGGCGGAGCCGTTGCAGTATACTCGAGTGAGTTTTGACGGCGGAGCCGTCAGGAGCGGCGAAGCCGAGGGAAATACCGCCTGCCAGAGAACCATGATTTTTCGAATGCCGCCCACTTTTGTCACCTTAGCTGATCGCAATTAAATCAGCCAGTCAAAGAGAAACCTGCAATTTGAAACTTCCGATTATTTTCGCGCGAGACAGTTTAGAAATAAGCGTTGACAGGCTAAACACGACTCCTAAGCTCGTGATAATGTGAACCTTGTGACCTTGTGAGTTTGCTTGAACAGAGGTTATTTTATTTTCTCGGCTCTCGCGCGAAGGTTACTAGCACTACACAGTGCATGTATCATTCTAAACTTTGACCGAGTAAATCTTTTTTTGCAACTCCAGGCTTAACATTAAATGGTCATGAAGCTGGTTTGTTACATGCATACTGAGTAACCATTTCCCGTGGTTTATTCTTCCGTAGGTGTTCCTGATAGGATTTGATCTCAGATGCAGTTGTATAGTGTTTTAATTTTCTTTGACCTTTGTTTCTTACGGCTAAATAAAGACAATTCCAGCGCTGTGAAGTTTAAAGACACCATTTCGGCAATTTGGTCATCAATTATGCTCTTTTTAAAGCGGAAATTACAATCACTTTACATGTACGTCTTTTTCAGTTTGCCATCTGCTCCCTAAATTGGGAAATATATGCGAAGGCTCATCTAACATGATTGACATATGTATGGCCCTCGACCAATCCGTTTCCCCACACACTGGTGTGCGGACTATTCAAAATACCGGGGTTTTCTGGCGGGCGGTATTGCAACCGCCTCGTCCCTACTCCCTTTTTTTGGAACACGGCTCCGCCGCCAAAAGTTTAATCTCGTACCCACACAATACCGCCAGCTACGCAGGCTACTACAAACCCTAAGATAGTGGATCCGTTTACACGTTTTGCTGACAACGTCACAAGCCTCAGCGTTCCGGAAGTTAAAAAATGCGTAGCGTCTGGTTGCTATGTAGTGACGCAATCATCCAGTTGCGTATCTATCATCGTAGCACTTTTGCGGCCAACTACCGCAGCGCTCGTAAAGTACTTTAATTAAAATCGTGTTCAAAACCCTGTGGAGGAAGTCTGTTTATTTTAAGTCAATCAATGCACTTCTGACTTTCACGAGGTTCGATTTTGCATAAATTATCAAAAATTTTGTCATAGAGTTCCGTTTCCCACGAATTTCCCGCTTAGCGGCGCAAGACGAATGTTTCGAGAGTCGAGGACGTGCTTACAATCCAATCACTATATAGGCATATTAACATAATGCAATCGTTGGAGTCTATCTTTTTGCAGAGCTATTAAAATGCGCGGAATGCGCGAACTCGCATGGAAATCGCCACCCACTAAAGCAGAGGTTTAAAAGAGAATAATGCCTGGTAGCGACTTTCGGTGAGTTGAACATCGGCATTTGCCGACGCTTTCCCATTAAAATACAATATATCTTTCTAGGCCACAATCGGTCATATTTATTTGTGAACGTGGACGTGGTGGACGTGAATAGCAAAAAAAACAGACGCACGGTCCATGTCTCCCATTGATCCAATTAATTGTTTTACATTTGACACATTTCTTCTAAAGATCTGTTGTTTTGCCAATTTGGACATGAATAAGAAAAAACAGAGTACTGCGATAATGCCGTTTACCTTGAACCGTGAATACAAGTTTTTTATTCCCGAAAAAAAACGACTGTGTTGCAAATTCTGTTTAACTGTTTGAAATGTTACAATGTCACACAAGGCCATTCCTGTACAATTTTTCGGTCGGTCGGGCAAGAAAAAATGGCATTGGGTTTGTGGAGTGATTTTTGGTTCTGTTTTGAGGATATTTTCCCTGGTATTTCAATTCAAGCTTTCTCTGTGATCTATTTTTCCGTGGTTTCTGATGTAAATTTACTACTTTTAACATCATGCAAGAAACTGGACAGTGTATTCCAAGTCTGTCTTTTGCGGATTTTTTTTTTCTTTAAATATTCATAAAGTGGACACTCTTGTTTTCTTTTTTTGAAAGTTCGCATAATCGGTCTGCTTCTATCTGATCGCTGATCGTGAATAAAAGCTCCCCTTTTCGAATCGCTGAAGCCCTTGTGAAGAAAGTTCTTGCGCAGACACCTCTGATTTCTGTTTGAAATGCACACTAGGGATAAAGATGTGTACAAAATGAGTTTCGCCACATGACTTCCTATTGTCCCAGTGCCGCCATCAACTGCGCCGATAAGTGTTGGTTTTGCGTTCCTTTTGTGTTTCAGGGTGTTTCAAATTTCTGCAGTGATACACTTTTTAAGCTGCAGAACATAACGTTGGTAATTAAAGGAGTCTATTATTGCGGCGCGACTCGGGCGATAACATCAACCATCTAAATTATCACTCCAGCTACGCACCTACGTACCTAGGTCACGATTTCTGGTGTCGGTGATTATCGATGACTTGTATTTTAAAATTTCATGGCGAGTTTCTACTTCATTGAAAGCACGGCAATTCAGTCGCATACAGTGGGATAGCTTAAAAAACAAGAATCGGTGAAATATCCATTCGAACTACCCCACTGAACAGCCAAGCAAGGCAGAGAAGAGGAAGACGTGACTGAAATATAAGCCGCGAGGCAGGGGCACCCAACCACGGTTACCTCCTGAATGCATTGAAAACACTTTTTCGCTTATCCAGAGTACTTTCAAATCTCTAGAAATGCATTCTAAGCGGCGCTATAAAAGTTGTATCTGTTCGGTCGTCCTAGGGCAACTTGAATCTTTTCGAAATCACTTAGGGCCTCAGTATTATTTTCCCGAAAATTTTAGATGCAATTTTAGGTTTTACGAAAGCGAGAATTTTTCTGATTCCTCTCTCCATCGCATTTTCTAATCCGAAAATTTTAGATTTCCTTTTTCTACGAAAAATAGGCTAAGTTGGGGACTGAAATGTGAAAAACTAAACCCTAGAAAATCGTAGGGAATTAATTAGATAAGCTACGAAAACTGTACATGAATGGAACGGCCATCTAGAAATTTTTAGCCTTCCTCAAGTAATAGAAAATTGTAGGCAATTTTTGCTTCTCCGAACAGATATTTTACAGAAAACAGTCGTTCGATGCCCCTGCCTAAGCTCTATGACATTTTTTTTAGGCACAACCTGTCTACCTTCACAGGAAGCGAGAAGGTTCTTTACTTTTAAGCGAATTCGAAAGTCCACGTACTATATTAAACAACAACAACAACAACAACAACATCACATATTCTTTATGGATGTCCCGGAGCTTTTCTCTATTCCACCCCCCCCCCCCCCCCTCCCCCAACCAACAACTAGAAGATGTTCACGCGCCATTTGCTTTTTAAATTCTTCTTATTTGTTTTAATGAAATTGATTGCATCGATCATTACCTTTTTCAAAAAAAAAATTTTGGAAAAAAATATGTTATTCTCGACCCTCGACATGGCACCCTCGCCCGCAACATGGAACCCTCGACCCTCGACTCTCGACCCTCGACAAAAAGATAGACTAGCTCACTTTTACTCAGCCATCTCAGCTGGATACTGATGGGTTTTTTTGGTTGCTAAGACCGTGCAGCTCAGCTCGTTATGCTTGAGACATGTGTATTCCACTTGAGATCGTTCTGTACATATACACCCAGTAGTTTAAACTCTGAAACCCTCTCCAGTTCAGTAGGCCCGATATTAATAGGAGCAGGAATTGGACAGGACTTCTTGAAGGTGATCCACATAACTTTGGTCTTTTTAGCATTCAGCTCCATTTTATTCTGCACAGCCCATCTTTCCAAGTGAGTCACAGCATCCTGCATTTGACTGACAGATTCCTTAAAGACAAGTTCGTATAGGGTGCAGTCATCAGCGTACTTGCAAGTGGATACAGGTATTCTCCTGGGGATGTAGTCCTCAATATCGTTGACATGTACATTAAAAAGTGTAGGAGAAATGACACCGCCCTGAGGTACACCAGCAGTCACCTCACCATGTCTGGAGAGGACTCCCGGAAGCTTAACCTGCTGTGTTCTGCCTGATAGGTAGCTCTGTGTCCATTTCCAAAAGCTCTTGGTGATATCCATGCCAGCAAGTTTAGTCAACAGAACAACCCTGATCCACTAGATCGAAGACTTTTCGGAAGTCTACAAAGACCACATGCACGCCATTATATAGACTACCGGAATCTGTAGCGTTATACCAGTCTTGTGTGATGCTGGCAAGCGCAGTCATAGTAGATCTGTCTGCCGTAAAAGCGTGTTGGGAAGCATTAAGACTTAGGTCCTTTAGGTTTAGCTTAAGCTGGATCCTCTCCAGTACCTTGGCGACTTGTGGCAAAACTGAAATCTGCCTAAAGTCATTGTTTATATCCGTCGGATTATCAACCTTAGGTACCGGGCTGACTAGAGCATGCTTGTAACTGGTAGGATACTTGGACTGTACTATACTGGCACAGATAATATCGTGTACAGCAGGTGCCAGTTCTTCGTGATCAGTTTACTACGTTGAAATAAAGATGACGATGGCTGTTATTATTTCGTTCAAACTGAAAAGACTGGCCAAATCCAAACCCTCTTCATAACACTTAGCAAACGATCAATTGTACATCTTAAAATCTTATTTGCATGATACAATGTCGGAAATTCAGGGGCACCCAAACACAGCAGTAGAATACATTGGACTGACCAAACTTCAAATTTGGAGACTGACACTGCAAACCTATACAAAACCGGACTGACGTCACAGTACCGCAGCATTTCAATCAAACCTGACACCAACTTTACAGACTGATCGAACTTAGGTTATGTTCACACTTTACCGGATAGTAGCTTTTGCGCCGGTACGAAAATCATACCGGATATAGGGCTTCTCTTCACGCATAAGAACGGTTGTGGCGCGCGATTTCTGTAATGGAGCTATGCTGCACCGCGCCGATTTCGAAAGTGGAGCGTCTTAAAGTATATCGGACAGGATTTGTTCCATACCTTGGTGCAGTGTGAACACCCGTACTCAGCCCGTCCCAGAAGTAAATAAGTAGGAACGAGGACTGGAACCCACTAAGAAGGAAAAAAAATATTCAGGAGTGAGAAATGGAATTTACTGTACTAACCGCGCCGCGGGACGATGTTCGATCCTTGTTCGATGTGTGCTTATCCGCGCGTCCTGGTTTGTGTGAAAGATTTTTACCGCCCCGGGCCGTTGCTGTTTTTCGTGGCGCCACAAAAAGGTACCGGGCAAAGTGCGAACGTAGCCTTATTTCACTCGAACTTACAACTTGAAAAGAAAATCATTCTATAGGTAGAGCCCGCGACCGTTTTACGTCGTCCTAAAACCACACAGCCATGTGAAATGAAATGAGAGGATGACCTTTTTTCCACCACTATTATTCGTATGTCTTTTTATATTTCAACCAAGTATCTGTTTAAGAACAAAGTATTTTTTTTTATCTATTGTGCATGTTTTTTAAGTTATAAAATTTTCTCATTTGCGTGAACGTTTATCATTATTGTCCCATTAAGTTTTTGAACGTTACCTTACCATCACATTTCCAACTGCTCGTACTACTGTATTTGAATTGTAACAATTTTCCGTTTCTACATTAAATCCCCAGAAGGAGAAC
>OZ037787.1:9431651-9461651 GCA_964035525.1 Porites cylindrica | reverse complement strand
CATGGCGGATGATTTTGCTCGATGATGAGCAAGTTGAAAAAAGCGGTCGTTTTCAGAGCTAAATAAAATATTCCAGCGCTTTTGAGGTATAAGCAGCGAGAGGAAAATTTCGTATTGTTTGTTCAAGAAGCGATGACCTTTTATTAGACAAATCCGCGATGAAAAACGTGTTGTGGACATGTTTGGAAAGCTCCGGTACGAGAAGTGGCACTTTGAATAAACTTTCAGTATAGTGCTTATTGTTGATAATTTTGTTTTAAAGATTTAAGTCGCAATAAATGTTGTCTATAGATGCTGGTTAATGTCAAGAAATCCTCGTTGTTATAGGCAATTAAAGAAATTTTTTACGCTTTTTATTACCTTTGAACACTTATCGTTTTTCCTAAAAATTAAGCCAATTGTTTCCAAGTTAACAATGACTTGGAATTATTGAGAATTCCTAGGAATTCCCACAAATTCTCATTGGTGTCTAAGCAATTCCCAATAATTCCCATAAGTTCCAAAGACAGTTTCCTTCAAACTTTGAATTATTGGGAATTCCTAGGAATTCCCAAAAATTCCCACTGGTGTTTTAACCCATTCCCAAGTATTCCCAAATATTCCAAGGTTTTTTATCTTTGCTCATTTGCATGTCTTGGAATAAATTGGAATTCCCAGAACTCTGGGAATTCATTTCGCAAGGGAAATTTCCTAGGAGGAAAGTCCTGTAAACTAGAGCACTTAGTAATAACGATGATGAAGATGGGCATGGATAAACCCTGTTGTGCTACTACATGAGAATTTTCTGCAATTTGATTGGCTTAGAGCAGTGGTATTTCAGCTTAATTTGAAATACCTACATGTGAAAATTTCAAACCTTTTGCGGGTAGTAGTATAAATCAATAATAGCATGTTTTGTACGTGATATTTGGCATAAATACCACTTGTGATATTTTAAAATTGTCTCAAATTTCACTCACCTAACGGCTCCCAAAATTACCCATAACAATTTTGAAATATCACTCGTGGTGTATTATGCCAAGTATCACTACAAATCATGCTATTACATATACAAACACTGAACATTCCAGAAAATTCAGGAAACATCCTGGAACATGAAAAATTGTAATAACTCTATAAAAAATATTCAATAAATGAAAAGATGAAATAAAATAAAATAATATGTATATAATAATAATAATAATAATAATAATAAAATAAATTTTGTAAAAATCGATAATAAGAAAATAGAAAGAAAACATAACATATTAATATTTAGATGAAAAATAAATAAAGAAAGAAAAAGAAACTGGATTGTTATCTCCGAGTATGAGAAAACATCATTTTGTTGGGCGAGTGAGGGTCCACACAAATGACTAAAAAAAAGTACTCGTGAAGGCTTGCCTCTAAATTCAAAATATATAAAAATGGGTGACTAGGCCAGATCTAATAATTGTTCAAAATATCGTGTAATTAAGTGACTGAAAAGTCAGGGTTAAATCCAAGGGAAATGGAACACGTACTAAGTTTGAGTTAGCCATAATGGTTTTTTGGTTAATCTTGAATCTAGAAACTTCTTAAAGGTGTATCATCTTACTGTGTGAAATAACCTCATGGGACTGGAACTGTGCTGTGAGACATGTGTTCAGTGCTCTGACTGAAATTCAAGTTTTCTCCTCTCCCAACCATGCCTGACACTCTCAAGTTAGTGAAAAAGCAGAGTGATGTGTAAAAATTTAATGGATTACTAAAGAAACAATTCCGAAATTTCGTAACGGTAAAATTCATTCTTCTACCTGTTATCCTTTCACTGTTTTCTCCAAAATGACTATGAAAAAATTTCTCTCAAACCGACCAATCCAGATGAATTGCAGGACATCTGCAATTCTTTCAAGGAAGATGAAGCTCCTGGGTATGATAATATCACTATGCAGTCATCAAAAAGTGTTTTGATCTTTTTTTTGACCCAGCTGTGTCAATCATAATTAATCTTTTGTTAGTGAAAGGTATTTTTCCTGATTAACTTAAAGTGGTAAAACTCATTCCTGTCTAATTACAATACTGGGGAGCCTGATCTTATAGATCTATTGACTATTGCCAGTTTTTTCCGAATTCTTTGGAAAGGTTATTTACATTGTAATGCACAAGTATCTTCCCAAGTAGAACGTCACAAGATATTGTAAATTCCAGTTTGGATTTAGTGATAAGCATTCAACATCATTGTCATTGATTCGATCACCTTATCAATAAGACTGCTTTGGCCATTGATGTTAGTGCCAAGGTAGTGCCAGTGTTCTCCGTAGATCTGTCAAAAGTGTTGGATACTTTGGATCATGATATTCTGTTTTCTAAGTTGGAATATTATGGCTTTCATGGCTTAGCCCTTTAATAGATTTGGAGCTACTTTTCAAAACGTGAGCAGTTTATCCAGTTTAAAGAAATGTGCTCCTCAACTCAACAAATGAAATGTGGTGTTCCACAAGGTTCAGAACGGAAGCAGATGACACTAGTATTTATGTTTTGAATTCAGATATAAACCAGGTATAGATAGTTATGAATTAAAGAGCTCGATAGTATGCTCATGGATGAAGGCAAATAAATTATCAGTCAATATTAAGTAGCAAATTAGCAAAATCTGTCAGAATAACTCAAAGGTCTCGCTAATCTTTTGTTTAACCAGCACTAAATTCAGGGCTGTCAACCACCCACATCTTGAAATATTGAGAATTGATGTGAAAAAGATGACAGATTACGTCTTAATGCATCGCACATGACGTCATTTGTTTAAAGAAAAATGCGCAGAAAAGATGTTGTTGGAACTGTAACATTTGATCCACCAATCACATTATTGCTTATAATTATTACAATGGCATACCAGAGTTTGTGTGGAAACGGTTCGATGTTAACAGTACGATAGCTCTGAAACAACCCAAAATATTTGAAATTTCATTGTCAGAAAGTCAAATCTACTAGAAATGGCAAACTTCGGCGATTATCCAGGAGATTTCAGACTCCAATCTGGAGACTCAGAGAAATGGTTCAAAATCTGGACTCTCCCAGATTATCCGTGAGAGTAGACAGCCCTGTAAATTATCCCTTTATTATACCCTTATATATCCTTGCCTAAGCTATTGTAATATTGTTTGTCATCCACATACAACACCCACTTGAACAGAATTTTTATCTTAAAAAAAGTGCTATCCATGCTTTATCTAAATCAAAATATCATGCTCACACTGCTCCATTATTTGTTAAACCCAAGATTTTAAATATATATGGTGTTTTTATGTTCCATGTTGCTAAATTTATATTCTGCTTTTATCATCATTTAATGCTACTGTCTTCTTTTCTTTCGGTGAGGGGGGGGAGGTGATCTTCTACTCTATGCAGCCATACGCAATTACCCCTACTCAATTTTTCCAAAATGCCCTTTGCATTGTTCGTTGGCACAAGCCATCTTGAAGTGTATAGTGTGTTTGTAATCGATTTGCGACAATGCATCAGGCAGCAGTTGTTCAGGCGGCCCTGCTTCATTGTGCTTCGGTAGGTAGTTCTTCAGTCTTCTGAGGACAGAAAATGACGCACTCTGAGGTCATCTAGTATGTCATCTGTATTTGTCAAATACATCCCTGAAAGTCGGGGCTCTGCCCCCCCAATTTTTGTTTGGGGGTGCTACGGAACTCCCTTACCCACCACCCCCCCCCCCCCCCCCCCCACTCCACCGTCTAAACTTTGGCACATTCTTCTTTCTTTTTTGCTCAAAATTTTAAAATTTTTGCTATTATGCTCTTATAATGGCCTTGATGCTTGAAAATTCCCTCAATACATACACAATAATAGACACAAAAATTTTCAGTAACTAGAATGTATTTTAATGGAAACCTGAAAATTACATTTGGGCTTGGCACCAACAGTCAATAAGCACAAAACAAAACATGTTGTAACATTGATTTAAAGCGTACAGGCTTTGTTTGCAACAGTTATATATATCTTGTCAAAATCTCTAAAATGTATATGTTTGGCTGTTTCTCAGTGAATTTCATCACTTAAGACAATTTTTTTCTTTTTCGTGATACAAAAATCTTGTTAAAATGCTGGCATTATGCTCAATGCTTTTGCCTTGCTATTATGCTCAAAATAATGCTAGCATATAATGTGCAAAAGCCTACCGCCGCCTATTATTTATTTCATTATTTATTTCATATATCATTAACACTCATTTCTTTCACGGGAACATATGAACCCACAATAATATTGACCTGTTCCCAACGTCCGTGGCTTCATAGCTCAGTTGGTAGAGCATCGCACCGGTATTGTGAGGTCACAGGTTCAAACCCCGTTGAAGTCCTGAATTTTTTTCAGGCTTCTTTACGCAAATGCATAAATTGCGTTCACTGCGACAATCATTTCTTCATTCTCACCATTTACAAACTGGTAACCCAGGTGCACACATATGCCTACCAGTTTTGTAACAAATTACAGACCACACTTTTGTTGTACAAATCTTAAACAACTACGAGAGAACTTAAACTAACTACCAGAGAACGACTGGAGGACTGACAATTTGACTAAAAATTAACAGGCGACTGTTTTTTAACTGTGACGATAGACGGATCGGAACGCACAAATTACTGATTACGAGTCTTCATAGCCAATAAAATCACAGCTTAACTGACAGACAACCAATAACATCGCAACTTAATTGACCAATTGGATCAATAACCAGAGTATAATACCATGATGCAACTCACTTTGACTTTGAAGATGACTACCGCACAGGTTGTCGAAACGTTGGTCGCTGTCAACAACATCAGTCCTGTTCAGGACTACGTTCACCCAGATAATCAAACTCAACCCACTTTTGAAATGACTCCTAGGTTCAAACCCTTTCACAAATCTTAAACAGTTTTCTGTTTTATACTTGGGTCCAAAAATGTGGAATTTCCTTCCATTATCTATAGTCAAGCTCAACCACAAATTTCTAATTTTAAATTATTTATAGCTTCTTGAGGACTTTTTTCTCGTACCTTTGAATCTGACTGAAGTCTATTGTATTCTTCTGCCCCTTGGTCCTAAATTATTTCAGTCAATGACCAAATCATGGGCGGATGATCCTTTTTAAGTACAAGCAGCTTTGGCTTTTTGAGATTTTCTCACCACTCACTCTTTTGACCTAATTTTTTTTATTATCTTTTTTATGAAAGTGTTCTTTTTCAACTCAAACTGTATTGTTATTCAAGATCAAGATATGTATTGTATTTATGGTACTCTTAATTTTATCTCAAATTGAATGTAATGCTGTAAGAGGTGGTGGTGTAAATAAATAAACTAAATATGAGTTTGAAACCGAGAGCAAAGTACGTGAAAGAGATGTTCATTTGTTTATTCATTTGTTTGTTTGTCTTATTATTTTTTACACTATAAGGAGTTCCTTAAATGTATTCCTTGAGGACTATAGCAGACACTAAGCTAAAATAGTTGTGCATAATCTGTTGTGAAATTGACTTAAGCAATATATAGAAATCGTTTTCCATGTTTGCATTTTCCTGCTAGCAGAGGTCTCTCACTTTGTCTCGTCATGAGAGATGTCTGCTCAAACAGGGAATATTATTGCATTATATAAACACAAGAGGGTTGGGAGAATTTGAGACAGTTATGTAAACCCCATGAGTGTTTATATCACTTGCTATGCAAATACAGGAAAAAAAATTGCTATTGCTTTTATAAATAACTTTCATGAGAAAAAACGCAAAACTCTTTGTTATGGCACTGACTAAAAGAGGGAAATTCTTTCCAGTCAGCAGTCACGAAGTCTTGTACACAAAGTCCTTGAGTAGCTATTTTGGGTTGAAATTGGTGAAAAATGGATTGAAGTGAAGGAAGCATGGATGTAAAATCTTGAAATTTTCTCATCTGCACTTTCCTTGTGCTTAACTAAGTTGCAAAAACCTTGCAAATAATGATGTATACAGTTTTTTCAAGAAAGGTTGTCGCCAAAAATGTGCATGCAACAATCTGAAAGGTAATATGGGATATGATCAACACACTGTTCCTAACGACTGTAGCTGTCAAACATACTTTTGTTGCTTTCCTTTAGCACTCGCAAACATATATCCGTGGCCTCCCGTGCCATTCTTTCAAATTTCTTTGAAGAACGTGCACTCAAAACCACCTACAATACCTTTCGGGATTGTCGCATGCATGCACTTTTTCCGACTACCTTTATCGAAATAGCTGTTTATATTACAGTCAAACCAGGTCAAGCGTACCCCCCAAGAATTCATTAATGAATTTATTATTCAAAAGTTGAATCCGTTGCTAGTTGTAGATTTCAGATTGATCTCTGCATTCTTGCATGTGTAATGAGCCGTGAATTCACACACGAGGCAGTTATGAAATTTCTACCAGTTCCATTTTCCTAAAATTGATGTAAATGTCTTCTAAGAAGTTATAATGCATTCAAAGATTTCCAATCTGACCAAATACAGAGAAGTTCTCATAAAACATTCACTGCTCATTATCCATGCAGAAATGGCGCTTTGAATTTGACACCAGTTTGAGAGATCAACAACATCTTAATTCATACCCAGCAATTTACAGATTTTTCACAAAATAGAAATTAATATAATAAATAGAGTACAGGCTTCCCATAATAACAGAGAGGACTAAAAGGATAGGGCAGCCATTATAACGTAGGTGATTACATTAATATTCTCACTGGGGGCCATCACACACAAACGCTCCCTGTGCCCATGGGACCTGTGCATTTAAATTCCGGCGCATCTGTGGATCCACGGGGGAACTCATTGTACATATATTTGTGAGTTTAGTATAAATTGGCCTGTTTCATGCTGTTTATTCCTCTCTTCGTTAAAACGGACACCTGCAGAACCCTAGTCTGTCACCCCACCCACCTCTCCGCAGCAATGGCACACTCTGGCGCCTTAGCTCATGCTCCTTGCTGCCTCCCGGCTCGCCTCTTACCATATAACTAATCCTAACCTTTTGCCGTTTGAGAGTGGGGGCTCCCAGGCGAGTGAGAATTTATTACGATTATTGACAAGACAGGTAACACGTTTGCATATACAGCTGTACACCTGCACAAAACACAAAATAAAAATTGAAAGGAAAGACAGTTAAAGGAATAAAACAAAAGAATTAAAGCTTAAAATGCGTACCAGTTAGTAGTAACCAACAGAAAGCCAGATAAATTATGTTGTTCATAAAATCTGCAAAATTAAGAATATTTTTCTTTAAAAGCATTGCCGTTAGCTTTGTCTTAAAAGCTTTTTAGAGGGAGGACTGGAATCCAGCATACACTTAGTCTTAATCTAAAATATTTGTGCATTTCTGCTGTTATCAGTTAAATTGACTTGGTAAAGTTATTTTCAAATGCTTACTCTGTTCTATTGGGATAATCAATGATTTTCGTAAACCCAGTTCTCTGGAAAGATTTCAGAAGTTCACATCAATTTAGTACTTATTGTGTGAGGTTGATTGTTTGCATTAATTGTCACCTTGTTTCCCATGACAACATGCTTGGGGTACTTTTGCACATTTTTTATGAGCTGATCAACATGACAAAATGAAGGTTAGCTTACCCTGGGAATGTAGCTTGAGTAATCAGTGTAATACAGTGAGATGTTATGCAAGAGTGTTTTGAAAACTTACAACAATATCACCAGGTTACTTCTCTTTCCTTTTTTTACTGTAAAATTCACCAACACGATTTTAAAAACAATAACTGATAATAATGTTTAGTTTACTAACTACACATTCTTTTTTTTTTATCATTTTAGTTATGTAATAAAAAGGACAAGTCTGCTCTAATAGTCTTAAACATGGAGGATTATTCCAGTACTAAATTGAAAGCTAAATACTTAGCATACTATTTTGGAGGAGCAACTTTGGATCTGGATGGACAAGGACTATCCAGGGTACCTGATGCAGTCATTGAACTGAGTCAAGTGCATGGACTTTGTCTTCGGAAAAATAAACTGACTAAGTTACCAACAAGTATTCAAAAGCTGAACAGGCTTGAAAGGCTGTACTTGGATGGAAACAATCTTACTGAATTACCTGCTGAGATTGGTTACCTAAAGGAGCTGATGATCTTAAGTGTGACTAACAACCAGTTGGTTGGTTTACCTACCAGTATTCAAAAGCTGAACATGCTTAGATGTCTGTACTTGGATGGAAACAATCTTACTGAATTACCTGCTGACATTGGTGACCTAAAGGTGCTATGGTGGCTGAGTGTGAGTAACAACCAGTTGGTTGGTTTACCTACCAGTATTCAAAAGCTGAACAGGCTTAGATCGCTGTACTTGGATGGAAACAATCTTACTGAATTACCTGCTGAGATTGGTGACCTAAAGGTGCTATGGCGGCTGACTGTGAGTAACAACCAGTTGGTTGGTTTACCTACCAGTATTCAAAAGCTGAACAGGCTTAGATGGCTGTACTTGGATGGAAACAATCTTACTGAATTACCTGCTGAGATTGGTGACCTAAAGGAGCTGATGATCTTAAGTGTGACTAACAACCAGTTGGTTGGTTTACCTACCAGTATTCAAAAGCTGAACAGGCTTAGATGGCTGTACTTGGATGGAAACAATCTTACTGAATTACCTGCTGAGATTGGTGACCTAAAGGGGCTATGGTGGCTGAGTGTGAGTAACAACCAGTTGGTTGGTTTACCTACCAGTATTCAAAAGCTGAACGGGCTTGAAAAGCTGTACTTAGATGGAAACAATCTTACTGAATTACCTGCTGAGATTGGTGACCTAAAGGGGCTATGGTGGCTGAGTGTGAGTAACAACCAGTTGGTTGGGTTACCTACCAGTATTCAAAAGCTGAACAGGCTTCAATGGCTGTACTTGGATGGAAACAATCTTACTGAATTACCTGCTGAGATTGGTGACCTAAAGGAGCTGAGGGAGCTGAATGTGAGTAACAACCAGTTGGTTGGTTTACCTACCAGTATTCAAAAGCTGAACAGGCTTGAATTGCTATACTTGGATGGAAACAATCTTATTGAATTACCTGCTGGGATTGGTGACCTAAAGGAGCTGAGGGAGCTGAATGTGAGTAACAACCAGTTGGTTGGTTTACCTACCAGTATTGAAAAGCTGAACAGGCTTGAAAAGCTGTACTTGGATGGAAACAATCTTACTGAATTACCTGCTGAGATTGGTGACCTAAAGGAGCTGATGATCTTAAGTGTGACTAACAACCAGTTGGTTGGTTTACCTACCAGTATTCAAAAGCTGAACAGGCTTGAATTGCTATACTTGGATGGAAACAATCTTACTGAATTACCTGCTGGGATTGGTGACCTAAAGGAGCTGAGGGAGCTGAATGCGAGTAACAACCAGTTGGTTGGTTTACCTACCAGTATTCAAAAGCTGAACAGGCTTGAATTGCTATACTTGGATGGAAACAATCTTACTGAATTACCTGCTGGGATTGGTGACCTAAAGGAGCTGAGGGAGCTGAATGTGAGTAACAACCAGTTGGTTGGTTTACCTACCAGTATTCAAAAGGTGAACAGGCTTGAAAAGCTGTACTTGGATGGAAACAATCTTACTGAATTACCTGCTGAGATTGGTGACCTAAAGGAGCTGATGATCTTAAGTGTGACTAACAACCAGTTGGTTGGTTTACCTACCAGTATTCAAAAGCTGAACAGGCTTCAATGGCTGAACTTGGATGGAAACAGTCTTACTGAATTACATACTGGGATTGGTGACCTAAAGGAGCTGTTGCAGCTGAGTGTGAGTGGTAACCCTTTAACTGTTGATGCCATAAAGTTTGCTCTAAAGTTGGAGAAAAGAGGACTGTACACTGATATTGCAGGTGAGGACAAATAAAGGCTAAGTTAAATTGAACCCTTATTACAGTAATAACAAATGAAGTGCTAAAAATCTTCGTGACAAACATAAATCGAGATTGTAACATCTAAGTAACGACGGGAGACCCAAGGAACCACAGGAGACCCAACGTGGGGTGTGTGCTGCTCGACTTAGGGCTCGCAGCAATTGTAGCGATCACAGACAGTACACGCGTCGTCCAATTTAGTTAGATGTAGTATGGAGTTTCAACTCAAACAAGTATTTTCCCGAAGGAAAAAGACCACAGAATCTTTTTTTGTCTTTTGAAAACTTTACTTTGACCACAAGAAGTGATATTTTATTTTATTCACGCGGCATTTTGACTGACTGCTGTGATCTAAGACCGAAAACAAGGAATATCAGTAAGTTCGCACCCTAGTGAATTAGGCCCATACAAGTTCGCCCCCTACTTTCTGAGTTCACCACGCATTGGTATACTCCAAATTCGAGTTAAATCACCCACTTACAGCAGACATTTATTTCAATCATACCGGTGAATTGGATTGGATTATTGGAGAGAAGGTAATGGTAGGTCGGTGGCAATTGGTGTCTCGAACTGTAAGACCTAAGAGACCTTGAAAAAAAACCTGTATGAAAACAGAATCTCCTTACAAGTTGCTTAATCAAAGAGTAAAGTAAAATACCGGTAGAGTCAAACTCACTGGCTTGAAAAAACATGTTAAGTGGCACGGGACAAGGAACAATTATTGAGTCGCCGTCATGACATGAATGAAAATTCAATGAAACATTTACAACTGCAAGTTGCCGCCAAGTTGAGATTGATTTGTTGAAAGCTAACGAATATATAGCTTCGCAAAGTCGCTAAATTTTACAGACGTAAAACACTTTGTCTCACTAACTGTTGGTTTCCTTTAATTTCCTTCAATTTTGAAACTTCGATCTTGAATAAAATAGTTTTCCAGGTCTGATAGTTCTGTGATTTTTATGAAAAGGCCCTTTGAGAGAATTCACCTTTCACCGTAACGAAGAAACAATCAACTTAATTCCTGCTGACAAAAATAAACGTACGCCTGCAATCAATTGAAAGCTAGTAACTTTCATACGTACACTATTCTCTAATTATATTTATTTCTACAATTTTTGCATATACGTACCTTTTTTGTAATTAATTTTAAAGTGCCTATGTAATTAAAGTAATTTGTTTTATTTTTAATATTTTTTAAGTTATTTGTTTTTATCGTGCATTTGATTATATGTAATCTACATAGAAACATTGATGTACACTAAAATATTGACTTTCAGATAGGTTGCAGGTACCCACATGAGCTACAAAAGGGTGACATTTCACATTGGCGCCGGTGATGTAGATCGTCGGACGGTACGACTGGTAGACGTACCATCACGTGACTACCAAAATTTCTCCGTTATAATTTTCTGCATGTAGCAGCTCTCCTAACCCTAAATGCTTATTGGTTCGGTACCCTAACTGTGAAATAATGGGAAATAATGATAAACAATGCTGTGGTTATGTTTTCTGCGACCAATGAGGAAACACCTCACGAACAACTCCTACATTTACTCACTGTTAATAGTTTTAATATTGAAAATCAGACAATTAAGAAGAAAAAAGCAAGCACTAAAAATCTTGAGACAAAAGTAGTTGTTCTCATTGAAAACTAAAACATTCAGACCAAAAGATAACTGGCAGTTAATAATAAATTTTTTTGAAAACCTTCTATGGTAAGATTTCTGTAATTAAGTTCTTGATTGTTAGCATTAATCTGAGTAGCAGCTGCTAGTAGTCGATAAACACTGAATTATTTTAACAACATTACTGTGGGTAAAAAGACCATCAAGACTAAACTAGTACATTGCAGTGCGGACACTCAAACCGGACAGTTGGTAGAATATTGTCCAATCACAACTTTTTCTCAAAATAAAATATTCTCAAGTGTTTTTGTAGACAGACTAATAAAACTCAAGTATTCAACTATGCAACCGTTGAAATTTTTAAAACCGTTTAAACTTACCTGACCTATCAGGAAACAGCCCTCAAATTGATGGATGTTGTTGCACGGCCCGTGTGCAAAAAAAAAGAAAACTTGAGAATCTTGTTTTAAGAGAACGTTATGATTGTACAATCTTCTTCCTAGTGTCCCGGTTTGAGTGTCCGCTCTGTAAGTTTGAACAAAGCATGCAGATTTGCAGTTGTATTTGCTCATAACGGGATTAGTGAGTTGTGAAACTGTGCCTCCATGATCTGCAGGTTACCGGTTGGTTCTAATAAACAAAGACTGACGTGACAAATAAAACAATACATTTACGAAGGTTAAGTTTGACACATGATTTCGAAATTTTTAATTCTTTGTAGCTCCCAAGGAAATAGAAGCACGAGGAGAAAGAGCGCAGCTTGTTTATCAATGCGCTCTTAGAGATGGAGCTGTTAGTGTTCAGCGTTCTCGGATATTGCTTATTGGTCAGGATAGGGCAGGAAAAACAAGCTTGAAAAAATCTCTTATAGGTCTGCCATTTAATCGTAACGAAAATAGTACTGAAGGAATTGAAGTGGATCCGTCAATCTTTCAAGTGCATACCGACGAAGTTAAGAACTGGCAACCCATTGCTAAGAGTGAACGAGGGTTGTTGGGTTGTTCTAAAGATGTGGCACAGATGGTGGTGGAAAAGCTTTGTTTTCAGAAGGAGGAAGAAGATTCCGAAATACACAACAAAGACCAGCTTAAAAATGAAAATTACAGGACTGGGACAAAGGCGGATGATGCTGATGGTGAAAGGAGAGACGATTCATTTGTGAACCAGGTTTGTTTCCAGTTAAATCTTGGCTTTTGTATCGTACTTTAATCAAGTATTGCTTATAGCAGAAATTAAGGTGGCCCACTTACCCTCACGAAACTTGGTTTAAAATAGCACCACTCAATTACGTTAAGTCGTGGTCGGACGGGGTTCGAAACTGGATGGGTAACATTATATTGGCCGAAGTGGGAAGGTGGTAAGTTAAACGCTGATAATTGCAAATAAAACTCCGACGTTTCGGCAATCCTGCCTTCATCAGGGAAGGCTGATTTTCCCTGATGAAGGCAGCATTGCCGAAACGTCTAGAGATCCTTATCGCTCAAATCCCAACGTCGATGTCAGAATCCTCGCTCAGGGTTATTGTGTTATGCCTTCGTTAGTTTATCCATACTTTGAACTTGACATTGAACAAGATGAAATACACAAAGTCTTGTTTATTATAAAAGCAAGAAACTGAATGGATTGAATGATTTTGATCCCATTTTCGCGATGCGAATGTAGACAATTTTTTTAACCTTCGCTACACGAGGAATGAGTAATGATATTAGATAACAATTAAATTTTATTGTTACTCAATGTCAACGTTTAGAACTACATTATTTGCAACATTCATTTAAGGCCCCGTTAACACAAATCGGAATATATTTGAAACCTCACATTAATTATTATTATAGTTTTTTTTTTTTTACGTGAACGGAGTTTCCGTTCACACGCAATCAATGAACCCGCTGACCGCGAAACCGCATCTTTTTTAAACTGCTCCCCCAATGTTTGTTTGCAGTGCATCATGGAAATAGCTTAGTTTATGCCTTTACCGAACAAACAATGACGCAAGACATTTTGAACATTTTGTATGCAAATTTTTGTCTTCACAAAGCAACAAACAGGTTTGTTCTGAATAGATTTGTGTGCAGGTTTGAATCTGTTTGGTTGATACCCATCCCCCCAATGATAATGTCTTGATGTTTGAGTTGATCCATCTGTTTTTTGGAATAATAATACAGTAAACACCCGCATATAAGAACAAATGGATTGAGAACATCAGGCTGAAATTTGGTTCATAAAGCACCTTATAAGTAAGAACCAGTCAGCCTGATAAATAAAACATGTGCTTATATAATGAGGGAGAGGATGTCATAATAAGAAAGCAATGTAACTGTATGGTTGGTTCTAGACAATTACAAAACTATAACAGATTGGCTGAAGAGTCAATGGTGGCGCCAGTTGAGTTAATAGCATGACTGTAAGAAATATTTAAAAAATGTTGAAACTGTTACATTTCTACTCGTAAATGTTAACTAGTTTACTACATGACAGATTTTAATTTTATTTTTTGATTTACTGATTTGTTTACTTACTTATTTATTAGTTATTGGTAATAAAAATTGAACCATACTAACTAATATAAACCTCTGGTAACATGTTAAGTGTAGTATTTCTGAAACAAAGTTTGAAAACTTATTAAGAACATCTTCTGGCTGATTTGTCACTAAGCACGTGATAAATACGAACTAGATCAGCCTGAACCTCGAAATCATGTGTTCTTATGTGCGGGTGTTTACTGTATCGGATGAATAATTTACAGTCTTATTATGTCCTGTTATAGGTCCCTGATCCAAAAAAGGAAGGTGTCAGTGAAGTGACATCATCAGAGCCTGAACATGAGTTAATGATTGATACTACTTCACCTCCAGACGAGATCACAAAGCGCGCTGAAGAGTTGATAAGGTATGTAAAAGGTGAAGGTGAAGGTGTTACCGAAGAATCTGTTGGTAGTATTGAACTGTGGGATTTTGCTGGACAACAGCTGTACTATGCATCTCATCCTGTATTTTTAACATCACGTGCAATATATATATTGGTATGCAACCTCAGCAAGTCATTGCATGACACTGCCCAACCCTGTGTGAGACAAGGAAATCATAATTTCACGTTGGAGAACCCAAATGGGGAAACAAATTTGGAGAATATGCTATCTTGGCTGTCCACAGTGCGTAGCATCACACAGATGAGAAGACAAACTCGTGACGATGCAGAAGGAAAGCTGCCTCATCTGCGTCCCCCTGTGATCATTGTAGGGACCCATGCAGACAAGCCGTTTGAAGACATTGCAACAATGAAGACAAAAATACAGAAGGCAATTGCTGGTAAGGACTATGAAGGACATGTGGTGCGGCCTATCTTCTCCATTGACAACACTGCAAAATTAATTCAGAGAAGGTTGGAAAAGGTTTTTAGAAAAGATAAAAACATTGATGACATCCAAGCGCTAAAAGACAAAATAATGGAAGTGTTGAGACAGGAGCCATACATGAAAGAAAGCATACCTGCGAGGTAAATAAATTGAATAATAGAACACAGATGTCTTTTGACGAGAATTTCCATGTTAATTAAGGGTTGAGTTTTGGCAGCATTAAAACTACAGTGTACATATGTACATATACACTGTGGGCCTTTGTCCAGTCCATATAGCATTTTGCTTGCATATCCAAAGAGGTCTATGTTTTACCAGTAAATAGTTGGCTACATGGGGATGCAAAATCCTCGTATAAGATACCTAAAGGCTGCCGCTTAGGTTGAGGGGCAGTCTAAAGACTTTTTCAGTAATAGGAAAAAATAAACACGTGAATACTGAAACAAGCGAACGCAGAAATATTACATAAGTCACTCAAAAACGTCTTTCTTTAAGCTTCCTAATATGTGATGCAGGCCCTCTCTTTTAACATGTAATTTATTCCAATGCATTAGTTTACCTAAGAACAAAGGCAAATTAAATTTAAACCAAAGATAAATATAAACCACAGAGTCACCCTATATCACAACGTTGCTTTACCTTGAAGGAAATCGACAAAGGAAGGGTTTGATGGGAGGTGGCTTTCCAGAACATTTTTAAATAGAGTCTATTTAATAGAGTTGTTATTCTGAATAATAATTTGGGTAATAAGCAGTCATGGGCGCTGATCATTTATAATAATCTTAATAATAATAATTTAGTATTCAGTTTGTAAGGCGCAAAATAATATTTAAATATGATCTTTCGGGGGTCGTTACTATGGCGGAGCCACAAGCGTGATATAAAAAACTGGTAGAGACAACATTTTATTTCCAAACAAAAGGGCGAAAAGTCGCTAAAAAATAAAAATCGTCAAGTTTCTCCTCGCTGTTATGTGGGTGGCTTCTTCTTGTGTAAACCGTTTTCAAGATGTAATAGAAAAAAGGAATCGGGGGGAGATTGGGGTGAAGTGGGGTTGCTATTTTTGGGATTCCTTAGCATTAATTATTATTTTTTTTAGCGGTACCTTCGAGACTTATAAGTGGCCACATTTTGTGACGTTACATTCGGGGTCCGTTACTTTTTCGGGAATTTTACTTAAGGTGGCCACAATAAATTATGTGAGCTCTTATGACTAAATGGCTGCCACTTAACACGTCAGGACTTGTAGAATTTATATTTGAACCTCTGCACAACGGCCACCTTGGGGACAGAAGAAAGTGGCCGTTGTAGAGAGGTTTAAACAAGAGTCAATGTATGGACTGCCGCCAAAAAAAGTGGCCATTGTAGAGAGGTGGCCGTTAGTAGAGGTTCGACTGTAGTTAACTTCTGTGGTTATGTTATATCTACCTGTTTTAGATTGCGCGCAAACTTCTGCACATGAATCGCTTCAAGCCACAAAAACTGCCCGATGACACGAAAACTTTTCATTCATCTTTTTATAATCTAGGTGGCTGAACTTTGAGAAGGTCCTCAATGCTTTGCTGTCCAAGAAAGTTTACCATTTGAACTTGAGGGAACTTCAAACCTATGTAAGGGACAACTGCTTTATAAATGACGGGGAAGAGTTCACTACCATGGTGGATTTCTACCATGACCTGGGGATAATTATCAAGCATTGCAGCACAGTCATTCTGAGCGCAGAGTGGTTAATAGACCTATTCAAGCAACTGATAATCATTCCACCATTTGATGAAACGGTAAGGTCCGAAATACGTTCGTTAAGTGTTTTCAAACCATTGCAGCAGCTTTCTCCTCTAGCTCTTTTTATTTATTTATTTGACATACAACAGTAAAATTACAACAACAAAAATGTAAGATAAGTAGCAAAAGAGACGTGGCGAGGAGACCTAAGAGAAACTATAAAAAGCCTCCTCGAATTACGGGCTTTTTGGTAACTTTGTTGTCAAATAAACTAAAAAAAACTTTGGATCTTGAAAAAAGGAAATTTCTTAGTGTTTGTTCGACAATAGGGTAGACGGTACGATTGACCTGCACCCATCGAAACCTCTTATTTCATTCAGGGTCCCTATAACCTGCACTACCTATTGTTTTCAGGGATAGGGGCATTGTTTTGTCACCATCTCTATTGTTTTCCCAGCCAATCACAAACCTTGTTTGGAATAGGTGTAGGTGGGCCTAGACGGTACGCCTAGGAATTTCTAGTATTGTTACAAGACCGGTACTGATATTGTTTAGGAAAAATTGGTATGTAACATGAATATAATTATTTGTATTGTCGGCAAACAAAATATAAAATTTAATAAACTAGAAGCATTGTTAAGACACAACAACAATATTTTTAACGAACGACGGCCATTTAATTCAATATATTGCATTCTACTTGCAAAACAACTTCTTATTCAGTCCAGTGCTAAAACACGATTACCGCGGATGTTCGAGTCTATAAAAAATATTGGCATAATATGCGGCGTCAACTCTATTTGAGAGGTCACGGAAAATAAAGACATCTTCTAAAGAACCTTATAATCACTCTACATTTTATTTCTCAGGAACCTAAGGTTTCCAAACTCTGGCAGGAAGTTAAAGAAAGTGGTGTCCTCAGCATGGAACTGCTTCATCATGTGTTTTCTAAGTTTCTTCTGAAGGGCGCTGCAAAGGATGACATTCTGGACCTGATGGAACAATTTGGTTTGATTGCAAAGTTTTCTCCTTCTAAAACTGATGAAAAGTATTTTGTGCCATGCCAGCTCAGAATGCCACCTGATTCCATTTGTGCCATGGTACCTTCAAGCTCAGACCCTTGTCCTCTTTATGTTTACTTTGTTACTGGTTTTGTCCCTCATGGCCTGTTCACACGGCTTGTTTCTCGACTGGTCAGGTGGTGTTCTGAGGTTGGTCCTGCTCAGCCCCCTACCCTATATCAAAATGGAGCATGGTTCGTCATTGGAAGGAAAATTGTCCATGATTTAGTTCTTATTTGTAAGAAGCAGTTCATAAAGTTTTTCGTCAAGCAAAAAATCCAGCGTCAGAAGATTTCAGTGGAGGACACATGTGAGGTAGCGGTGCAGGTGCGTGAGTTTGTGGAGGCAACTCTACAAGCCTTGTCACATGATCTTCTGTATTTGCGTGGAGTGCAGTACGAGATTCGGGTGGCCTGCCCATACTGTCAGCTGGAAAAGTGCTCAGGCCATAATCAGATGGGTTGTACACATGACGACTGTTTTCACCTCCTGGAGTTAATACAAGGTGACCCACTGATTTGTAAAAAGAAACCTTCAGAGGAGTTACTTACGGTTAGAGGACAGGAAAAGTGGTTCTCACAGGTGCCAAGTGAGGTAGGTAGTAATAACATTCAGTCTCTAGTAAATAATACTGTTAGGTTAGCGCTTCATTTTTATAAACTAAAAGAGAATCAGACTATAGGGGAAGTTAGATACCCTCAAGTATTATGTTATTAGATGTGTAGTCGTCTATCTATTTTTTTTAGCTCCAACGTAATCTTTTCATGTAAGTTATAAGATTACAGGATGATGCGTAGTGTATACCTCTTATGTGGCCTAGCACATGAATCTCCGTAGGAAAAAGAGGAGAGAGGAAATAACTAGAAGAAATAAAGTAAAATTAAGTGAGGTCATAAGTTCAATTGGTTAGGGGCACCCAACGTCAATTTTCGGAAAATATCTGTTCGGAAGACGGTTTGAATTTTCGAAACATTTGTTGTAAAATTTGTTGCTTGCCAGACTCTCCTAGGATTTTCGAACATCTAAAAAATGGTATAATTGCCCATTTTAACGGATTTTTACCCTAAAAATGTCACCTAGAATTTTCGGAAGCCCTTTTTTCTGGCTGAAATTTTCGAAAAGGTAAGTTTTGATCCCCATAATTTTCTGATCACCAGAATTTCAGCTAGGAAATCCGAACAGATGAAAAATTTTTAAGAGATAAAAATATGCCTATATCTACCGTTTAAATACTAAAATACGTTTGACAGTGCTATGTTTGAGTGGTTTTGAACTATATTCTCGTTGGATGCCCCTGATTGGTACCATATAATGACTAAAACGCTGATACTAGAAGCTCTTAGCATTTGGCTCTGACGAATAATAATGATAATTATCAATGATCCTTTCCCGTTGTGGGACTATTCAGGGTTAATGAAACAAATAATTTAAAAGAAACGTAACATGGTTAAAAATCCCAACTGGTTGGAGGCAAACCAGTTGGCTATTTACAAGCGTGACCGAGGATTTCAGCTCGAGACTGCCAAGAACAAATCCAGCTAGCGGTAAGGGTGGGACTTAACCTCGGGGCCTCCGAATTACATTCAACTCCCTTCGTAGCGGACATTGTAGGGTCCTCGAATTCGTGTCCTCATTAGCGAGAGTCCGTAATAGCGGGAGTTTATTTCAGTCAAACGTCTGTAATTTGTTTTTGCCGGAGATTTAGCTACTGTCCGTTTTATCGGGGTGTCGGTTATAGCGGGGTGTCCGCAAGGCGAGAGTTGACTGTACAAGTTCAGCACCCTAACCAGTCGATCACCCGCCTTCTTAAAAATGGTTAGTTTTCAAACTTCGGCCTTTGAATCTCGCCACAGATGGAAATTGGCCTCATCGACTTTGTTCTTCAACGGAATTTGTGTGTCGTACAGTGCCTGTAGTACTCTTAATCTTGTGCGTGCATTGCTTTGCTTTCAAACCTTCGCATCATCATTGTCATATTATGCAGCAAAAAGCTTTCAAATTTCACATGACTTATGTACTGGTTCTTTTCCAAGACACAATGATTGGCCTGCTTATTTATGACTTCGTTTAATCTTAGGTCGCGTTTTCTTCTTAACATACTTTTTCTTAGCTGTTTTTAGCATCTTTAATTTGTTGATATCATGATGTGCAAACTTTAAATCAAAATGTCAATTGTAGGCACCCAGACAGAATTGTTATTCACCATTTTCACATAGGCCATAATACACCTTGTTCCCCCCCCCCCCCCCCCATACAAAAAATTGCATAACCATTGATTGTCGTCGATCTCTCTTGGGACGACTGCCCAGGAGAAATTGGCCACAATGGTTATGCAAAGTTTTTGGGGGGGCCGGGGGGTGGGGGGTGAACAGGATGCATTATCGTCTATGTAAAAATAGTCAATTCTAAGATGCGCGTTTTGTTTCCCTTACAGGAAGTGCATACTCCATCACCTGATAATGCACAAAGTCGCCCAGGGCGTTCAATCTTGAAAGTTGCTCTTTTGGCTAATGAGTGGGGGTCATCTAAGGGTGGGTTGTCAACAATAAACAGAACACTTGCCATTTATTTGGCAAAACAGGCAAACGTAGAAGTTGCAATTCTTGTACCTGAATTTGAGTGTGACGAAGAAGACAAGAGAACTGCCAGAAGTTACAACATTGCCATTAAGGAAGTACAGCGTCGCCCTGCCTTCAGTGATCCTCTTGACTGGTTGAGCTTTCCACCAAAAGATCTTGACATTCAAGTTGTGATTGGTCATGGTGCAAAGGTCGGCAGACAAGCGCAAATTATCCGAGAGTCTCATTGTTGCAAGTGGATGCAAGTTGTGCACACTGAACCTGAAGAGCTGGCAATGCATAAGAACTATGCTAACGCCATTGCCAAAGGGGAAGGAAAGAACAGAGCTGAAGTTGAATTGTGCCAAATTGCAGATCTCGTTGTGGCAGTTGGACCCAAACTGAAGGAAGCGTTCTCGTCCAAACTGCGTTCATCTCATCGAGATGTCTTTCAATTAATACCAGGTTCCTTTGCAGAGTTTTCAGATACTAAACCTGCTACACAAGATAGTGTGAATTTCAAAGTGTTAACCTTTGGCCGTGGGGATTATGAGGACTTCAGTCTCAAAGGATATGACATTGCTGCTAAAGCCATTGTTGAGCTGCAGGATAGTTCTTACCGTCTGCTGTTTGTTGGTGCTCCTGATGGAAAGCAGGATGAAGTGGCAGAAATCTTACTTCAGACTGGCATTTCAAAAAACCAGCTGACTGTCAGATCATTTGTACAAAGCAAGGAAAGATTGAAAGAGTTGTTTTGCGAAGTCGATGTGGCCATCATGCCTTCAAGAACTGAAGGATTTGGGTTGACAGCACTGGAAGCGATGTCAGCTGGTCTTCCCATTCTAGTTAGTGGAAACTCCGGGTTCGGAGAAACACTGTGTGGTCTTACTGAGGGCAAGTCAGTTGTGATCGATTCTGATGACCCCAAGGAATGGGCAAGGGCAATTGGTGCTATCCGTCAAAAACCTAGGATACAACGGCTTGAGGAAATCCGAAGAGTGCGAGAAGTTTATGAAGAGAAGTTCAGTTGGAAACGACAGTGCCAGCTGCTTGTTGAAAAGATGTGGAAGATGGTTTATGGTAAGTCATCAAACTTATCTTAAATTAACTAATAAATTTTAATTAATAATTAAACTGTGTAGTGTGCAAATTCATACTGTTATGTTTGGACTGACTGGCCGGCACCAAATAGCAACACACCAGCTCACTTGAAATGTCATCTCAAGGTACATGGTGGTCGGCTGCTAGGCCAGGCACTTATTTGACGTTTTACGACGTTACCATCGTTACATTACTCCAGTGTGGGTGTACGACTTGAGAGAGCTCCTGCTGTTACATCAAAAAGAAACAAGAAATATCTCGATTCACCTTAGGCAACCGATAGCAAGACAAAGTCACCACTGACCTTGCGTTCCTCATGGGTTAGGCAACTTACAGTTACATTTTCATCAAGGCATCATCAAACTGAAGTGATCTAATATACAAATACTTATCGTTCTGTGGATTTTGCCTATGAGAACATTAAAATATAAAGAATACATTATACATCTATTCATAACTCGGGAAAACTCATTTGTTGCTAAAACAATTGGTATTAAATCGACGTCAAGACTTTGTGTTCGGCCTCGTCTATGTAGTGCCGTGAACACTGGCATGTTGTTAACTTCAGGTGCGTTTCCTTTTCCTATTGCACCAGACGTTTGGTAGAATAGGTTCGTGTTAGTGAAATTAACTTCGGCTGTAAAAATCCGTTGGTTAAACAATTAAAAAGTGTCCGTTATTATCGAATTAAATTAAGAGACACTGTCAGGGGTTTCCCTAGGGACAAAGGATACAGCCCATAATAATGAGGTGTCTGTAAGGTGGGTTTCGACTGTAATTCGTTACCTGTTTGAACAGTACACGTGTTACTCCAATGTCAAGTTTATTTTTATGGAAGAGTGACTTCATTTTTACTGTCTATTTTTGTAGAAGAGTGACATCATTTTACCCTGATTTTTACTTTACACCAAAGTAATTGAAAGGAAATGATCCTTCCATGATATTGTTGTTGGATCGGAAACGTGATAAGGTGGCTTGAAACCTGAGTGACACCCTCTGGTATTTGTAAGCACCACACCTCTTCACAGCGAATATTTTTGTACTTTTGCTATTTACAGGTGACTTTACATTCCACACACTTCGGCAAATCCAGTTATACGCACGCAGCGAGACCAGCCAAACTGAACTGTCACTGAATTTAAAGAGGACTGCTCAAGAAAAAGGCTTTGTGATCTCTGACAATCAAGGAGAGGGCAACTGCATGTTTTTTGCTCTTTCAGAACAGCTTGATGTCGTAAAAGGAATGAGGATGTCTCATGAAGAGATACGACAAACTGTGGTTCATTATCTTATGGACCACCCTACGCTGGTAAGTTAAATCGTAGCACTAACTTAGCTTTGTGAAAGGTTTTTTGCTAGCAAAACTAACTACGAGGGAACGACTGGAGGACTGACAATTTGACTAACAATAGACGACTGTTTAACTGTGACAAAAGACGGATCGAAACGCACCAATTACTGATTACGAGTCTTCATAGCCAATAACATCAGGGCTTAACTGACAGCCGACCAATAAAATCGCGACGTAATTGACCAATCAGATCAATAACCAGAGTATTATACCATCAACTGACGTGATACAACTCACTTTGACTCTGAAGATGACTACCGCACAGGTTGTCGAAACGTCAGTCACTGTCAACAACAACAGTCCTATTCAGGACTACGTTCACCCGGACGATCAAACTCAACCTACTTTTAACTTATCTTTGTTAACGGTATTTACAAATTACATGAACACCATCAGGGGAACCCAACGTCAATTTTCGGAAAATATCTGTTCGGAATATGATTTGAGATCTAGAATTTTCGGAACATTTTTTGTAAAGTTTCTTGCTTGCCTGCCTCTCGTAGGATTTTCGAACATTTAAAAAATGGTCTAATTGCCCATTTTTAACGGATTTTTATCCTAAAAAGGTCACCTAGAATTTTCAGGAGCTTTTTTTCCAGCTGAACTTTTCGAAAAGGTAAGTTTTGATCCCTATAATTATCGGATCACTAGACTTTCAGCTAGGAAATCCGAGCATATGAAACATTTTTAGGGGATAAAAATATGCCCATATCTACCGTTTAATTACTAAAATACGTTCAACAATGCTATAAGTAGTTTTGAACTATATTCTCGTTGGGTGCCCCTGCACCATGACATTGTGAGCCGATGTTGTGACTGTTTTAACTGCCCCCTCCCCGTTACAACGTTGATATGAGGTACTGTGATCAAAATGAAGCGTTGAAGTTTTATTGTCACAACATCGTCAGTAACACTTCTTTTGTTCTGGAGATGTAAACGCTTTTTCAAAAACTGGCACAGCAAATATAATTGTACTCGTGCATCCTTAGTGAGAATTTCTTGTTTCTTTGTTCGGCATAGTTATTTGTGAGAATTTTGTGGCTTTGAGCACGATACTAATGTTCTGTATGACACAAGAGTAGAACAAAGAAACAATTTGACTCCAGACAGGATTCGAAAGCGTGTTCCACAATATTGAATGATTTCTTATGCGCCGGATGGAAAGTCCGTGAACATTCACTGCACCGCGCGTTTTCTTATTGTTCTTGTAAGCATCCCGTTTTATGAGAAGGGAAAATGAGTCTTCTCTCAGCCTCACCATTTTTCAAATTTTCAAATTCAAATTTTCCACCAATTTGGACAGATATTTGTAAAAATAAGCATTTGAATGTTCTAGTTTGGAATTGGTCTTGCTGTTCATCTGAGTACAGTGGAATTCAATTCCAGATTGGGCTTCCGTGCTTCATGACCTCCAGTAGAGGTCATAGACTATATTGCAAAATGGTGGTAAATTAGGTCATTTCTTGTCTTCATGATATTTACCGCTCAATGCCTCGTTTCAAGGTACAATTTGGCGAAAATAGATCCAATTAATATAAAAAGTAAACAATTATACAGCCCGCATTTTGGAATAAGAGGTATAGGTTGGTGACAAAGGAGAAATAGAGTCAGAGTCGACGTTTTACTGACACCATGTTCCCCGGGACAAAATCGTGCAAAACATCGAGACTCGAGGGAGATCAAAACTAAAACCTCGTTTACACGGTTCGGGACGAATTCTTCTACAGATTGCAGTACTTTTTGCATAAGTCCATGGAAATTTTTGCACAGTTTCAGCATTGGAATGGCTTTTTTGAATGACTCCTCAGGGTTGCATTGAACCAGTCATGTTACACTGAGTCCAGATTGCGATAATAGTGAGTTTACGCAACAGGACGGCAAGAAAGAGAAGGACGGCAAAACGCGTGTGTGTGACAAAAGTGACAGGACTATTACTTGTATGTGTTGTCGTAATCTTCACTAAATTTCAATGTTTTGGGGTCTTTTTCAACAAGATCTGTGTAAAGGAAGACGGATGAAGTTTGAGGCAGCCTTTTTTCAAACAAAATTATTGTCACGCAAGGTTTGCCGTCTTCCTCGCTCTCCCATCCTGTTGCGTAAGTTCACTAATACTAAAATGGCTGCAGCAGTAAAATGTTAACTTTTTAAGACGAAGAGTTGCTACTCCACGTCCTTGTGGGCTATAAACAGAGAGTGAAGACGGAAGCGTTGATTGGGAGAATGTAAAAGCAAAGTGGGATGAGCTCAACAAAACGTTTATCGAAAAGTATCCAAAAAAAACTTTCTTTCAGGAAAAGTGTCCGCGGGGAGTCTGTAAGCAGCAGCAACAACAACATTTCTGACTTATATTAAGCTCTTTCTGTAATCAAAGGCGCAAATCGGCAGATCGACTTACGTCACTTACCAAAGGCGAATAACTAGGCTCCAGGCTTTTACCGCGCAAACTGTGCAAAAACTTTGCACGGTTAACAAGGGCCCTCGTAAAAGTGGAACAGTTTGGTCATCAGTTTTGACCTTCTTCTGATCAGGTCAAAAATTGCACACTTTGCCGTTCAAAAACGTTCACGGTTCCGCTGTTCCCGCGTAAACGAAAAACGGATCCGTGAGAAGTTTTGTCTTTTCAAAAATTAGTCCAGACCCGTGTAAACGGAGCCTAATTGTTGAGGCACCTGAAAAAATTGTGCTTTGTTTTAGTGACAAGAATATAAGAAAACAAGCGACCACTTTGACACATTTATCCGGCGTAGTAATTGAATTGCATGATACTACTATAAATGCGACCTAAGAGTGTGTGTTGTAATGCTTTCCCCAATAAACATCGCATTTTTAATGACACTACATAAAGAAGCAGAGAGTTTAATACGGCTGCGCTTTTTTAATAACTACACTTTATTTTTTGTCTTGCAGCCAGATGGGACAGAGCTTTTCCAATTTGTTGATGGATATTCATCTTGGGATGCTTACCTCATAAGCATGATGACAGATGGTACATGGGGTGATCACGTGATACTCCATGGTGTGGCAAACTGCTTTGAAACATGTATTCACGTGATCAGCAGTCTGCCGCATCATAATGACGTAATGATTTGCCCAGAGTATGATGATACTGGTAACAACCGGCTTGTGCTGGGTCACGTGCATGAGCTTCATTATGTTAGCCTTCGTCCGGTTTGAAGAAACCGTCATTTCTGGATAGACGCTTATACGCTGTTGTCATAAGAATGATACTTCAGATAGTTGTTATAATCGCATTTATTCATGAGATAAATTGCACTGGGCTAGTTCTTAGCTTCACTGTAGTTATTAATAGGGACTTTAAGATCCAACGTCGTTGGATCTTAAAGTCCCTAATGATTTTTATTAGAATTTAGCTCAGCTGTTCAGCTTCTAAAGTTGAATGCCATATGTTTTCTTTTTTCTTTTGGGTAGTTAATTTGTCGCGAAGTTTATTACTGTATAAGAAAGGTAATTTTTCAAGTCTGTCTACCATTTTAAGGTGGATGGAACCTATATTTTTACCGTGATCTCACCCCGCATGCAGCATAAAGTTATTCTTCTTGCAAAAAAGCTTTGGGTAAGAATACCCGGTGATAGTCCGTCGGCACTCTTCAACTATTTGTGCGTCAACTTTCACAAATGTGTTGGCGTTGCATTTTAAGTCTTAATTCCGTCAGAATTTTGTGCAGCGAGTTGTGAATTCACGATTGACTTCAAGCTCCTTGCAGATATAAAACTTGAGATCTCTAAGGCTTATTTGATGAAGTTAGGGAAAAATCTGTCGTAGGATTTCGAAGTTACTTTCATTTTTTGTAAAACAGCGATTTTTAATAAATGCTGACTGGATATCTCACACCCTTTTACACCTACAAGAAAATATTAAGGTACCAAAAATCATAGAAATCGATTAAATCTTTCCTGCTAAAAAACGCGGTTAAAAAACATAACCGTCACGCTTATAAATAGGTTCGCGCCATTTTATTAACTAATGTGAGCACTTTATTCGGTAGCGTTAGCAACATGTCGTTGTCGGACATGAAAACGTCACTTCAGAAGAGAACTCACGTTCCTTCAAACTTCATTTCCATTATTTCATAACTCTTTTACTTTGTCGATTGTAAGCGAATTGTCCGGGAAATGAATTTTGTTCTCTACGCACAACTATAGCAGAAAGGAGAAAACATAGTCGTCGCCTGTTTTTGTCCTCTACAAATTGTTGCATCAGGAGATATCATTTGGTTGTCGTGCAGTAACGGTAAAGAGATGTACCACAAAGCTTGATGCACGTGCAGAATTCTTGTTTTCCTAATTAGAGACCTTTTGCCGTTTTTGTTGCATCGTAGTTGCTTAAGTTCCCTGATAACTAAATTATTACTCTTCATAACTTAGTTTAGTTTGTTTGGTTATTGTTACATGAGTAAAAAGCACAACAGTTGGTTAAGTGTCAAGATTAGTTAATTCTCCTTGAATTCCTTACGAATTTTGATTTGTCTTGCGCGCGTTGGGAACATGGCGCCACTATGACTTCCGGATCCTGTTAACAAAAACTGCCATTTCAGTGTGTGGTTTTTAAAATCTCACTGAAACTCTTCGCTGCCCACATTTCGCAGTGCGACTACTGTAACCGGGGCCACCTGGTGACCAATCGGATTACAGGAAAATAACAATACATTCCAAGAAAGTTGGCTGTGGGCCAATCAGCAGCTCGTAAAAAACAATAGATAAGTTACTTGAAGCACGAAATTTAAATATTGATAACAAACGTTTTCAAGAAAGCAAAATGTTTCACCAGATAATGCTTTTCGCTTCGAAACTTACAAAGTAATATGCAACAACATATTTCTTTGAAACAAGCTGTTATTATTGTCATCTACCAACAAATTCTTCGATACCATTGCCGCACTTTGCAATAAACATGGACATCAAGTCCAAAATATATCACGGACTTTTCAGGAAACATACGAATTTCTTCAGCGGGTGCAAAAGATCACCTCTGTAGGTTGTTATTGATTGATTTCGATCCATGTTGTTGATTTCGTTCCATGGTAATTATGATGGACAACTAACTGAAGTCCCAGAATGTATTGTTATTTTTCTGTCATCCAATAGACCTTTTTACCGATACGGCAGCCATATTGAAGGAGTATTATGGGATGCCCAGGGAGGCAGAGCACATTCCGTTTAGTCTTTATGAGCGCCTTTTGGGACATTTTTTCTTAAAGTTTTCTTAGAATAAGATTGTAATGGGAAAAAAGATCGTTGTGCCGTGTTTGGATGTAATGATGATCGCCTTTTACCCCAGAAATATACAGTATAAGTCTGAAAGACCATATTTCTAATACTAAGCGAGTACAACGGATCGTGCTCATACCCTCTGGGCATCCCACAATACTCCTTAAATCGAATTAATTCAATATTAGGTTTCAAGTCCATTCCTTAATGGCACGCTTTGCTATGTAAAACAATGCAAAGAATGTCCATGTTTCTTTTGGCTTTGAATAAACATAACGTGCATGGCTCGTTACTTGAACGAACACCATGAACAGCGATTCTCAGTAAGTTATTACTTTCTGTTCACATATCTTCGATGTGTTAGTGAAAAGGGTTTAATATTTCTTTGAGCTTAAACTTAAAAACTGAGCAAATCAGAGGTTTGTCGCTCAAGAAAAAAAACACTTTACCTACGGACACCTTAGAAAACTCTTACAATTAGGAAATGTCTGTGAAAATGCCAGATTATACTTTCTTTTAAAATTTCTAGCAAAACATTTTATTATCTTGGTTTTAATGATCTCTTACAGCACTGTTAACGATCTTGTTTATAGAACCCTTTTCACCTGATAAATTAAATAACCACTGCCGGCCGGGGTATTTTAACTTTACAGGGTGGTAAAGGAGTTTGGGGGGGAGGGGGCGGTGTACATATCAGGCATCACGCTAACTTTTTTTAGGCCATCACGCATAATGTGCATGAGCTGCAACTGCAGTAGGTTAACATATGGCGATATCTCAACCCTTGGTATGAATCAGCCCTAATAAAATGTTTTCTCCTTCCTTTTTGGGTAGGATCGCGCGTTAACAGTCATTGAATGAATTTAATTGTTCAAAAGCGAATTCTCTGAAATCCGGTGCTGTTCAATTATTAACTACATTACTCAGCAATCACCTGAACTGAAAATAGAGTTCATAATGCGATTTTGACAGTAGATCAGAGGTAGGCTCGATTATCAGCCGCTGTTCGGAAAATGAGCCCACGTTCCTCCCTCGAACAGTCTCTTGTCGGGGATGACCCAGAGAGCGGTGGAAATCGAGCCTAGATCAGATGAGGAGCAAATAAATATAATAATAAATAAAAATATATAATGATTTAGAGGTAGCACATCCGCAAAGTGACTTCTTTGTCTATCCTATTCCTGGTCGAATTGGAATTTGAAAATGTTGGTTTTTGAGGACAGGGGAAAGCCGGAGTATTTAGAGAAAATCTCTCGAAGCAAGGGAGAGAACCAACAACAAACTCACCACCCACATATGGCGTTGACGCCGGGATTTGAACCCGGGCCACATTATTGGGAGGCGAGTGATCTCACCAATGCGCCATCCTTGTCCCCCAGCCAAGAAAAAGGACAAGGAAATGATGTCAAGAATTTCTGTTTTTAATTAATGTCTGTGCTTCTAGTTTCAAATGATATTCACCAGTCACGGAAATCTAAAAGGAAAATCACACGTCACGCGCTGTGATTATGGAAAATCACGCCCCACTCTTCGAAAAGACTACATCACGAGCGACGAGTGGAGTTGTTTTGCGAAATTGTGCACCCCACCCAAACCCTTGTTTTGGTAGGTACGTGGTGTAAGCATCATATAGTGGTTCCCCGTTAGTTACTAGAAGCAGTGTACATAATCCTACATAATACTACATAGCCCTACATAGCCATACACAGCCCTACATAGCCCTACATAGCCCTACATAGCCCTACACAGCCCTACACAGCCATACATAACCCTACATAACCATACATAGCCCTACATAACCATACATAGCCCTACATAGCCAAACCCAACCCTACATAGCCCTACATAGCCCTACATAGCCATACACAGCCCTACACAGCCCTACATAGCCCTACATACCCATACACAGCCCTACATAGCCATAAATAGCCCTACATAGCCCTACACAGCCCTACATAGCCATACATAGCCCTACAAACCCCTACACAGCCCTACACAGCCATACATAGCCCTACATAACCATACATAGCCCTACATAACCATATATAGCCCTACATAGCCATACACAGCCCTACACAGCCCTACATAGCCCTACATAGCCATACGCAGCCATACATAGCCCTACACAGCCCTACATAGC
>OZ037787.1:9406651-9429151 GCA_964035525.1 Porites cylindrica | reverse complement strand
TACATAGCCCTACATAGCCCTACACAGCCATACATAGCCCTACATAACCATACATAGCCCTACATAACCATACTAGCCGTACATAGCCATACATAGCCCTACATAGCCATACATAGCCCTACATAGCCATACATAGCCCTACATAGCCATACACAGCCATAAATAGCCCTACACAGCCCTACATAGCCATACATAACCCTATATAGCCCTACACAGCCCTACATAACCATACATAGCCATACATAGCCCTACACAGCCCTACATAGCCATACACAGCCCTACACAGCCCTACATAGCCATACACAGCCATACATAGCCCTACACAGCCCTACATAGCCATACATAACCCTAAATAGCCCTACACAGGCCTACATAGCCCTATATAGCCATACATAGCCCTACATAGCCATACACAGCCCTACATAGCCCTACATAGCCCTACATAGCCATACACAGCCCTACATAACCATACATAGCCCTACATAACCATACATAGCCCTACATAGCCATACATAGCCCTACATAGCCATACACAGCCCTACATAACCATACATAGCCCTACATAACCATACATAGCCCTACATAGCCATACATAGCCCTACACAGCCCTACATAGCCATACATAGCCATACATAGCCCTACACAGCCCTACATAGCCATACATAACCCTACATAGCCCTACACAGCCCTACATAGCCCTACATAGCCATACATAGCCCTACATAGCCATACACAGCCCTACATAGCCCTACATAGCCCTGCATAGCCATACACAGCCCTACATAACCATACATAGCCCTACATAACCATACATAGCCCTACATAGCCATACATAGCCCTACATAGCCATACATAGCCCTACATAGCCCTACATAGCCATACACAGCCATACACAGCCCTACAAAGGCCTACATAGCCCTACATAGCCCTACATAGTCATACACAACCATACATAGCCCTACACAGCCCTACATAGCCGTACACAGCCCTACATAACCCTACATAGCCGTACACAGCCCTACATAGCCATACACAGCCCTACACAGCCATACATAGCCCTACATAGCCATACATAGCCCTACATAACCATAGATAGCCCTACATAGCCATACATAGCCCTACATAGCCATACACAGCCATACATAGCCCTACACAGCCCTACATATCCCTACACAGCCCTACATAGCCATACACAGCCCTACAGAACCATACATAGCCCTACATAGCCCTACCTAGCCATACATTGCCCTACATAGCCATACACAGCCATACATAGCCCTACACAGCCCTACATAGCCATACACAGCCCTACACAGCCCTACATAGCCCTACATAGCCATACACAGCCCTACATAGCCATACATAGCCCTACACAGCCCTATATAACCATACATAGCTCTACATAGCCGTACATAGCCCTACATAGCCGTACATAGCCCTACACAGCCATACATAGCCCTACATAACCATACATAGGCCTACATAACCATACATAGCCCTACATAGCCATACATAGCCCTACATAGCCCTACACAGCCCAACATAGCCCTACATAGCCCTACACAGCCCTACATAGCCATACATAGCCCTACACAGCCATACATAGCCCTACATAACCATACATAGCCCTACATAGCCATACATAGCCCTAGATAGCCATACACAGCCCTACATATCCCTACATAGCCCTACATAGCCATACACAGCCCTACACAGCCCTACATAGCCCTACATAGCCATACACAGCCATACATACGTAGTTACTAAAACAAGGAATGACCTACAATGACCTACAATGACCTACAATGATCTACAATGACCTACTATGACCTACAATGATCTACAATGATCTACAATGATCTACAATGACCTACAATGAGCTACAATGACCTACAATGATCTACAATGATCTACAATGACCTACAATGAGCTACTATGACCGAACGTGTAATCCCTGTAATGAGCTAAAATGAAGATTTTAGGAAAAAAACCATCCCTTGTCCAAACCATCCCTTGCAACCTTTCGCGTTAGTTTTATTTTGTCTTGTCTTTTTTTCAAACAAATTGAACAAACACAGTCACCCCAACAGTCGATCCGGGGGGATCTTCAAGGGACGTGAGGGTAGAGATGAACAAAGGAGGCCTTCAAATTCTGACCCTGTTCAAAAGAAAAATTGTTCAATTTTTTTCAAGTACCCTGGCCTGTATAACACATCATAAGACCCTTTAAATGGCTTTCGGTCCAACAGGATGCTCTGTTTGTAACGCTAAGTAGTAAAATCCATATCCTGCTCAGCGGCCCATACTAAGGGAGTACCTGCATGACTTCCGTCAATACAGGGTATAATAGTGCTATACCGGTAAAAACGCGATTGAAATAATCTATTTTCAACTTTCTCAAGTTACCTGAGATAAGGCACAATTTTTGTTTTGCCTTTTCAGAATGTGATTGGCAATTTAATACTATAAGCCTAGTGTCACGTCCAAGCGTGACACACGACAAACATCATTGTCTGTCATTTTGTAGCTCATTGTAGGGCTTATTTTAACTCATTTTAGCTCGAAGTAGCTCATTGCAGCTCGTAGTAGCTCATCGTAGATCATTGTAGGTCATTGTAGGTTATTCCTTGTTTTAGTAACTACGGCACACGTCCCCTGATCTTTTTTTTTTTTTGTCTTTTTCTAAAATCTTCATTTTAGCTCATTACAGGGATTACACGTTCGGTCATAGGAGCTCATTGTAGGTCATTGTAGATCATTGTAGATCATTGTAGGTCATTGTAGATCATTGTAGGTCATTGTAGGTCATTGTAGATCATTGTAGGTCATTGTAGGTCATTGTAGGTCATTCCTTGTTTTAGTAACTACGGCCATACATAGCCCTACACAGCCCTACATAGCCCTACATAGCCATACATAGCCCTACATAGCCATACATAGCCATAAATAGCCCTACATAGCCCTACACAGCCCTACATAGCCATACATAGCCCTACACAGCCATACATAGCCCTACATAACCATACATAGCCCTACATAACCATACATAGCCCTACATAGCCATACATAGCCCTACACAGGCCTACATAGCCATACATAGCCCTACATAGCCCTACACAGCCCTATATAGCCATACATAGCCCTACACAGCCATACATAGCCCTACATAACCATACATAGCCCTACATAACCATACATAGCCCTACATAGCCATACATAACCATACATAGCCCTACACATCCCTACACAGCCATACACAGCCATACATAGCCCTACATAGCCATACACAGCCCTACATTGCCATACATAGCCCTACATAGCCCTACAGAGCCCTACATAACCATACTTAGCCCTACATAGCCCTACATAACCCTACATAGCATACATATTTACTGCCACAACTGTTTCTCGTCTAAAACGTCTTGTCCACTTGTAAAAAAAAACACATTGTTTGTGGGCATTATACTGTGAGACAGGGACACGACAAACCAGAGAGATCACTTATTGATCCTGCTGACAATGAGATGGAGATAGAAATTGACTGTGTGATCCCCAAGGCCTAGTTCTTAGGTTTTTTTTTTTTCAAATTTAAACTAAAATTCTGTCCTCGCACAAATTTTGGTATTATGTACTGTTTTGTTGGTAAATTAACTTACTACTTGCTGAAAATGACAAAATTTTAATTAATGTCCAGACTCAAACAAGCACCCACCTCGAATAAGCACCTAGAGCGTATAATTGAATATGGGCCTTTTTCGATAGGCCTTTTTAATACTCTTTGTTTTCTCTGCAAAAGTTTGAATAAGTATTGCTTTCAGCTTTTCTTGGGGGTGATTGTTGCTCTCTCAAGAAAGTAGTACCAGGCATGTGCAAAACTTTGGAGGGAAAACAAAGAGTATGGTTGTATTTTTGAAATTGGCCTATTGATACATTGACACAGCGCTATGTGTGGCCATATGTGAAACAGTGGGCCAGTTATTTAAACGGCGTTTAGGTAGAGTTTTAAGAAAATGCGTTTTATGCCATTTTTTGTTTGGTGAACGCTTTTATGTAAACACCCTTTATTGTGACAGTCTCAGTAGCGCATATAACGTCGACAAGAAAAGCATTTGCCTTTAAAGAATGCACTAGAGATTTGGTCGGTCCAAAGATCTCCTAAACTGCTGCCAAAGTTGGACTTCGTTTAAATAACCGACCCAATGTGTCCAAGTTTCCAGGGCCGTGTATGATAATAAAAGATTGCACTTGGCTGTTTGGCTGTAAATGAGTTGATGAGTGCAGCTGTTTAGGGCTGCACAGACAATAGGTATGTTAAAGTGCCAAAACTTCCACCAAATCAGTTATAAATACGTCCCAAGCTTAACTAGCTCCTGAGCAGGTAAACTCTGTTTGTGGTTTCAGGACTGTACAAACCGCAGGTCTTTGTATTTTCCTTATGTAATAGTTATTACTTTTACTATGACATAAGAGAACATATAATTTTAAACGTTTGGAAAAAGAACTATTAGATAAAAGAAGTAAAAAAAAACCAAGGTCATAAACGAGTTGTAAGGTACTTGTCAGAGTTAAATAATAGCCCATAATCCCAATAAAATATTTTAATTCTTACTTAAATCTGAGGGTTTCTGGTAATTTTTTCTAAATTTGGTGTTCTTGGTGTTCAAGCCTCGTAATGTAGTCTCTTATGATAACGCAGGGCTGTTTAGGACTATGTAGCCCTGTGTCCGGGTATACAGGGCTATGTGGGATTGCATAGAGTTCTGTTCGGCTATGTAGGGTTGTGTAGTAATATGTAGGGTTCTGTAGAGCTATGTAACGCTACGTAGAGCTATGTAGGGTTATGTAGGGTTGTGAGGGGATTATAGGGCTATTTGTAAAATGCAACTAGCGGTCTATTATCAATGCTGCGTTCTGATTGGTTGCGCTACTACTAGGCTAGATGTTACAGCCCACTATTAGCGAAACGCGCCAGCTTTGAAAATCAAGACAATGGCATATGTATGGCTATGTATGTCTATGTACAGCTATATTTAAGCAACAGAAAACGTTTTCTGTTGGCATAGTTCCATATAAACACAAGAGGGGTTGGGAGAAAACGAGACAGTTATTCAAACCCGAGGCGATTCGTCTCGGGTTTGTATAACTGTCGAGAATTCTCCCAACCCCTCGAGTGTTTATATCAGGCTATGCAAACACAGGAAATAAGCTTTCCATTGCTTTTATAAAATAACTTTCCTGAGAAAAAACACAACACTCTTTGTACGGCACTGATTAAAAGATAAATCCCAACCAGTCGCAAAGTCTTGTCCACGAAGTGTTGTGCACGCGTAACTAGTTATGGCTATGTAGGGCGTAGTTACTAAAACAAGGAATGACCTACAATGATCTACAATGACCTACAATGACCTACAATGATCTACAATGACCTACAATGATCTACAATGATCTACAATGACCTACAATGAGCTCCTATGACCGAACGTGTAATCCCTGTAATGAGCTAAAATGAAGATTTTAGAAAAAGACAAAAAAAAAAAAAGATCAGGGGACGTGTGCCGTAGTTACTAAAACAAGGAATAACCTACAATGACCTACAATGATCTACGATGAGCTACTACGAGCTACAATGAGCTACTTCGAGCTAAAATGAGTTAAAATAAGCCCTACAATGAGCTACAAAATGACAGACAATGATGTTTGTCGTGTGTCACGCTTGGACGTGACACTAGGCTTATAGTATTAAATTGCCAATCACATTCTGAAAAGGCAAAACAAAAATTGTGCCTTATCTCAGGTAACTTGAGAAAGTTGAAAATAGATTATTTCAATCGCGTTTTTACCGGTATAGCACTATTATACCCTGTATTGACGGAAGTCATGCAGGTACTCCCTTAGGATGGGCCGCTGAGCAGGATATGGATTTTACTACTTAGCGTTACAAACAGAGCATCCTGTTGGACCGAAAGCCATTTAAAGGGTCTTATGATGTGTTATACAGGCCAGGGTACTTGAAAAAAATTGAACAATTTTTCTTTTGAACAGGGTCAGAATTTGAAGGCCTCCTTTGTTCATCTCTACCCTTACGTCCCTTGAAGATCCCCCCGGATCGACTGTTGGGGTGACTGTGTTTGTTCAATTTGTTTGAAAAAAAGACAAGACAAAATAAAACTAACGCGAAAGGTTGCAAGGGATGGTTTGGACAAAAGTGACAGTATCATCATACATGTATTATTACACTGTAAATTTATCTCCAAGCGTAATAATTAGAGATGCTGCCATCGTTAAATGGGCTGTCATGCAGTAGACTAAACGTGTTACGTTTACGCAAACATGTACCCTGATCTTTTTTTTTTTTTTTTCCTAAAATCTTCATTTTAGCTCATTACAGGGATTACACGTTCGGTCATAGTAGCTCATTGTAGGTCATTGTAGACCATTGTAGATCATTGTAGGTCATTGTAGATCATTGTAGGTCATTGTAGGTCATTGTAGATCATTGTAGGTCATAGTAGGTCATTGTAGATCATTGTAGGTCATTGTAGGTCATTGTAGGTCATTCCTTGTTTTAGTAACTACGCTATGTAGGGCTATGCAGAGCTATGTATGGTTATGTAAGGCTATGTAGGGCTGTGTATGGCTATGTTTGGCTATGTAGGGCTATGTACGGCTGTGTATGGCTGTGTATGGCTAAGTAGGACTCAGTATGGCTATGTAGGGCCATGTATGGCTATGTATGACTGTGTAGGGCTATGTAGGGCAGAGTATGGCTATGTAGGGCTATGTATGGTTATGTGGGGCTATGTAGGGCTGTGTAGGGCTATGTATGGCTATGTAGGGTTATGTATGGCTATGTAGGGCTATGTATGGCTGTGTATGGCTGTGAATGGCTGTGTATAGCTATGTATGGATGTGTAGGGCTGTGTATGGCTGTGTAGGGCTATGTATGGCTATGTATGGCTATGTATCGCTGTGTATGGCTGTGAATAGCTGTGTATGGATATGTAGGGCTATGTATGGCTATGTATGGCTGTGTATGGCTATGTATGGCTATGTATGGCTGTGTATGGATGTGTATGGCTGTGTAGGGCTATGTATGGCTATGTATGGTTATGTAGGGCTATGTAGGGCTGTGTAGGGCCTTGTATGGCTATGTAGGACTATGTATGGCAATGTAGGGCTATGTATGGCTATGTAGGGCTATGTAAGGCTATGTATTGCTATGTATGGCTGTGTAGGGCTATGTATGGCTATGTATGGCTATGTAGGGCTATGTATGGCTATGTAGGGCTATGTATGGTTAAGTAGGGCTATGTAGGGCTATGTAGGGCTATGTAGGGCTGTGTAGGGCTGTGTAGGGCTGTGTATGGCTATGTAGGGCTATGTAGAGCTATGTATGGCTGTGTATGGCTGTGTATGGCTGTGGGTGGCTATGTATGGCTATGTATGGCTATGTAGGGCTATGTATGGCTGTGTATGGCTATGTAGGGCTATGTAGGGTTATGTATGGCTATGTATGGCTATGTATGGCTATGTAGGGCTATGTATGGCTGTGTATGGCTGTGTGTCGCTATGTATGGCTATGTATGGCTATGTAGGGCTATATATGGCTGTGTATGGCTGTGTAGGGCTATGTAGGGCTATGTATGGCTATGTAGGGCTATGTATGGTTATGTAGGGCTATGTAGGGCTGTGTAGGGCTGTGTATGGCTATGTAGGGCTATGTATGGCTATGTATGGCTGTGTATGGCTATGTATGGCTATGTATGGTTATGTAGGGCTATGTAGGGCTGTGTAGGGCTGTGTATGGGTATGTAGGGCTATGTATGGCTATGTAGGGCTATGTATTACTATATAGGGCTATGTATGGTTATGTATGGCTATGTAGGGCTGTGCATGGCCATGTATGGCTGTGTATAGGGCTATGTATGGCCATGTATGGCTATGTATGGCTGTGTATAGGGCTAGGTATGGCTATGTAGGGCTATGTAGGCCTATGTAGGGCTGTGTAGGGCTGTGTATGGCTATGTATGGCTGTGTATGTGTGTGTATGGCTGTGTATGGCTGTGTAGGGCTATGTATGGCTATGTATGGCTATGTAGGGCTATGCATGGTTATGTAGGGCTATGTAGGGCTGTGTAGGGCTGTGTATGACTATGTAGGGCTATGTATGGCAATGTAGGGCTATGTATGGCTATGTAGGGCTATGTATGGTTATGTATGGCTCTGTAGGGTTGTGTAGGGCTGTGTATGGCTATGTAGGGCTATGTATGGCTATGTATGGCTGTGTAGGGCTATGTATGGCTATGTAGGGCTATGTATGGCTATGTAGGGCTATGTATGGCTATGTATGGCTGTGTATGGCTATGTATGGCTATGTATGGTTATGTAGGGCTATGTAGGGCTGTGTAGGGCTGTGTATGGCTATGTAGGGCTATGTATGGCTATGTAGGGCTATGTATGACTATATAGGGCTATGTATGACTATATAGGGCTATGTATGGTTATGTAGGGCTATGTAGGGGTGTGTATGGCTATGTATGGCTGTGTATAGGGCTATGTATGGCTATGTATGGCTATGTATGGCTGTGTATAGGGCTATGTATGGCTATGTAGGGCTATGTATGGTTATGTAGGGCTATGTAGGGCTGTGTAGGGCTGTGTATGGCTATGTAGGACTATGTTGGGCTATGTAGGGCTATGTAAAGCTATTGAGAGAAATGTATTCCATATATTAGCTAACGGGGAACCACTATATGATGCGTACACCACGTACCTACCCTTGTTTTCACTAAAACCGCTGGATGCCATATCCTCGATGATAGCCTTCGGTAGCCGCACCCACCACTCTTACCACTCTGGGGTAAATTCCGATCAAGGAAAACGAGTTTAGTTCGAGTTAGCAAGGAATTTGACTCAGCCAAGTTCGAGTTACCCAAGTACATGACTGAAAAGTGGGTTCAACTCCAAGGGAATACGACTTAGTTCGAGTTAGCGGGGAGTTCGAGTTATCCGAGTTCGAGTTACCGGGGTTCTATTGTAATACATAGATTTAGCCAGGGCTATTCATAATTTACTTCAGAAAATAAACTTGTAACCATTGTAAAAAATCCACTTTGAGTTGAGCCTGCGACCAGTTAAAAACCAGTTGAGAAGTTTAGAACCAAAAAACCCTGATGGGTCGACACCTGCGATACGGTCATGTGATACTGGTCAGCGGATACCTATTTTAACAGCTGTCAATGGACCACGACATGAATGTGCAATATCAGGTTGCAGGCTCCCACACTCTAGCTAGATGTGTGCGATTTCTCACTGGCTGCCCTAATTAGCCTCAGCCACAAGTTGGTCCAATATTTCTAAAAAGTTGCTACAAAATTCTGCAAAAGTTGCCTGAATTTGCTCAATTTTTTCTAAAAAGTTGCTCAAAAGTTTAAACAAGACAGGTGTCACTGGTGAACTAAAACAATGCAATTTCAATTAACTACTGCCTTTTGCTTCTTTTTATTAAACGCGTCTACATTGAACGACGTTCAAATTTACAACAACTGTGTGATGTCTTTTGTTGTTCTACAAAATCAAAGTATAATTATAACATTTCACACAGACAAATATTGACTCAGGCAAACTGAACAAGATATGTCCTCCTTTAGCTTATGACAATGTCTTTTTATAGTCCTTCTCTTGATATTAGCAAGAAACTGTATTCATCGATCATTTTTTGAACAGACCCTAAATCAGTCAGAGCCATTTGTGTAAACAGAACGTTGTGAGACAAAAACCATTTCAGATCAAGAATTTTTTGCATAACAAGACTTAACAGTATTATAGGGCTTTTTAATTGCCATAATGCACCTATCAATGTAATGCCGGCGGGGGGGGGGGGGGGGGGAGGGGGGAAGGCAGGGCATAGGGTGGGGATTTGACTTTTTTCAAAAATTTGCAATCAAATTCCCTGCCCACGGGCAAATCATTCCAGTCAAATGCAACCAAATGTTCCCACCCCAGGCTGAACATCGCTGTCAATCCCAAGGCAGAACCTAAGAAAGGCGCAATAAAAATATCTCCAAATAAAACTCTGCAATCTTTTATAAACGTTGCTGCATCACCAAAGATACATGTTCCTGTTACAGCTGCAATTATACGTTTTAACCATAATCCGTGTTACACTGCGCAGAATACATAAACCTTTAGGAGAAAGTCCACATTTTGTAAGTTTAAATATACTGTTCTTAGTAAAGGGTACAAAGAAAGTCAGTTTTATAAGTTTACAGTGATTGTAGCGAATGAGCCATACACTAATCAATTGTACTTGCAAAAATCGACTTGGTTTCTCTTTACTTCCGTTTACTTGGATACCACAGTATTTTAAGAGGTTCAACAGATCAAAAACACGCTAAATCAAACGAAATTTGAAGACAAAACAGTGAAATACACTCAGCCTTCGCTGGTTCTCATTGGCCTTCATGACTTCCTGATCTTTACAAGCCGTACGGCGCCTGCGTGATGCGTGGAAGCGGGAAACATATGTTCGGTTTCAGTCTTTTTCGTCTTAGTCGGAAGTCAAATATCTCCACGTCGGGCGAAGAAAGATTCAAATATCCCCTCGCCTGGGAGAACAAGATCAGTCAAATGCCCTATCCCAGGGAAAACAAAGACAATCAAATCCCCACCCCGTGCCCTGTCCCCCCCTCCCCCCCGCCGGCTTTACATTGATAGGTGCATTAAGTTGCTTAAAATCTAATCAATTTGCTCCCCAAATCAAAAGTTGCTCAAAATGGCAAAGTTGCCAGAAAGTTGCTCCAAATAGCAAAATTTTTTCAAAAAGTTGCCGAGCAACTTGTGGCTAAGGCTAGCCCCTTTAAAGCTGTGGAGGACGGAAATACGGTCACGAGACTTCTAAATTTCTCAGATGGATAAAAAACCAAAGTTTCTTAGCTATGGGGCTACGCTCGAGCGCGTGGAACTCCGCTATCCTTTTCTTTGGCATTTGGCTGCGTTTAATGCATTGCCCAGTTATTGTCGGTTAAGCCTTAAGTAGACGCGAATTGTTGTTTTGTTCTTATTTGCTGGAATACTCTCGCTTTGTTCGAGTGTCATTGATGTCCGGTCACCTCTGTCTTGACTCTGTTTTTACCGATAATTCGAACCGAAAATTCAGTCATTCACCCTTCTTTGTACAGTTCACTCTTTTGCATTATTCTTTCAGCGCCTGAGGTCCTCAACTTTGAGCTAACTCATCACTGGGGCCCAGATATGTCTCCAAAGAAGATCCTAAATGTTGACTTATATTAGTAGTCCAGTTCCGAATTTGTCTAGGGCGCTAAATAGAAGCACTGAAGACTCATTTACAAAGGGTTAGCCTCGACCTAAGGTAAATATATTCACAAATGTCAGCCAGAAGAAAACCTGTGTACAACAAACTCAAATTCAGGCACCGGTACCCTCTCGCCGGTATTTGGGAATAATTTACTTTAGGTCGAGGCTAACCCTGAACAAATGAGTCTTCAGTGCTTCTATTCAGCGCCCGCGACGAATTCGAAACTGGACCATTGCCCAAGTGTACAGAATGTTTTGATAGATTTAAGAAAATCAGAACCTGTTTCAAATTTTAGGCTAAACAGGTTCTCCTAGAGGGGCCAAAGTGACAAATCTTAGCCTAACAGGTTCTTAAAAACCAGGTTCTTAGGTGCGGGTTTTTACTGTAAACAACAATCAGCAGAGAACAACACTGAAAAACGATGAAGATTAACTTAGGATACGCCAAAACTGAGACGCCAAGTCAAGTTAGCCAATAAAAAAAAATGATTTGAAAGTGAACATGATCCTCGCAGTAGAATAAAGAACCTACGGGGCTGGAAAAGAACCCGAAAACATTTAGGCTATGACTGGAACCCTTAATTCTTTCAGATTCTTTTCCAACCGCTTACGGTTATTCATTTTATTGCGAAGATCATGTTCACTTTCTTATCTTTATCCCGCAGCTTAAAAAGAGCAAAGTCTCGGTTTTCCTTCTACCGGTTTGAAGTAATTTTTGGATCTGAGACGCTTACACTCTGTTATCTCAAGAATGATACTTAGGTACCTGTTTTAATGGCATATATTCACGAGGGTTAAATTGCTCCGGGCTGGTTCTTAGCGTGTCTGTAGTTATTAATGACTTTTATCAGAATTTATTTCAGCTGTTCAACCTCTAATATTGAACGCCATTTTTATTATTTTTCAGTTCGGTAGCCAATTTGTCACAAAGTTTATTACTGTATACGTAAGCTAATTTAGCTAAGTCGGTTTACCTATTTTAATAAGTGATGTGAGCACTTAACTTATTAGGTAACTGCGGTTAGCAACATGTCGGCGACGGCAATGAAAGTGAATTTACGTTCCTTCAAGCTTCGTGGACATTATTTCAACTCTTTGATCTTGTTATAAACGTAAATTGTGTCATGTAGTAGCTCTCCTAACTTACTGTGTAAGTGTATCGCCTTGAAAATGAGGTTTTGCGGACCACGGCCAATGAAAGAAAGAGGGACAAAAGTTTGTTGTCGCCTGTTTTTTTACCTTCTCTACAAAATTTTGCATTATGAGGTCTCACTTGCACGTTGTAGTGACGAAGTGACAGCAAAGATATGTACCAAACAGTTTAATGCACTGCGTGCAGAATGATTACTTTAGCTTAGTCTTTGTTTACACTATAACGGACATCTTTTCGTGTCGTTACGAAAAGATCCTGTATAGTGTGAACACTTATCCGATATGTGAATCTCTACTTTAGAGATCGGTATGGCGCAGATTCTTTCCGTAACAGAAATCGCGCCAAAATCACGGTTCTTATGTGTGAACAGAAGCCCTATCCGGTATGGTTTTCGCGCCGGCGCATAAGCTACTATCCGGCATTGTGTGATCATGGCCTTGGTTTAGTTTGTTCTGTTATTGCTAGTAAAAAGTACTATTGGTTAATTATGAAGCTTAGTTAACTGTCTTTGTATTCCTAACGAATTTTGATTTGTCTTGCGCGCGTTGGAAACATGCATGGTGATACGCTGTCACTTTATTCTACTTCCACTTTCTCCATGAACCTTAGTTTTGCGAATTAATGTGAATTAAGCTCAATGTGGTTTTTGTACATACTTATTCTAAAGCAGGTGGTTGCCAAGTCGAAATAATGAAGCAGATGCCACTTTGGCTTCTACGCAGTTTTAATATAACATTAGTAAAGTAAGTAAGTAAAAGCTTTATTAATGTGTCAATGTATTTAGTTTTCACAACTAATTGGGGACACAAAAATTAAAATTATTTACAAATAAGAAATAATAATAATAATAATAATAATAATGTATATACAATTAAAATATATAGCATGTATAAATTGTATAATAAAACAATAGGTATATAAAAGGTAGTCTCTAAGAATTGCAAAGGTTACAGCAGCTATTGTTGTTGTTTAAGAGTGACGTTAGGCCTTTTTTTCTAATGTTCTTTTTGAAAGATTCAATATTCGAGGAGCCTTTCAATTTATCATCTAGTTTCGACCATATATATGAGTTCCTTGATATCTAAGAGAATGCTTTCCATAGTTAATAGTGTTAATAGTCGGAATATCAAAATCACTGTTTCTTAGTGAATAACTAGTGCTTTTCCGCTTAAATAGATCGTTAACAATACTCGGTGCGAGGCCATATTTTACTTGGTACATTAATATAGTGATATTTTGTAGTCTTCGATTTAGTAGTAAAGGTAGCTCTGCGCGAGCCAGAAGGTTTTCGTATGATTCTGAATGGGAGTTAAATACTGCTCTAAGTGCGCGTTCTTGAATCCACTCTATTTTTCTGCTGTCAGAAGATCTACAGTTATGCCATACCAGATGGCAATATGTTAAATGAGGCAGGATGGATAATTTGTAGATTATCAGTTTTGCTTTGCATGGTATCAAATTTCGCAGTCTCAATAAGACACCAACTTTTTGACTGGCTTTTATGCAAATGTTAATTTAATACTCTCGAAAGTGATTGCAACAACTTTTATCTGTCAACTTGTAAAGTGGTTGGTGTGAGATAAACGATACCAACCTTTGTGTTATGTAAGTGGACTTTTTTTTCTGCAGTAAGTCATTCAGTCAATCATCCAGTCAAGCAGTAAGTTACACCAAAATTTCATTTTATCAGCAGAGTTAAACCAAGCCGAGCTAGCGTTCGGAGGATCAGCTTTTAAGGTCTTTTTTTCTATAGTAAAGGGATTTTCGCGTTTCACTCCCCCACCAAAGCAGTGCCACAATGCCTTTTAAAACTAATCCCTGACACCTCTCAGCTCAGACAATAACTTAGTTCGTCAGTCTGTCAATTTGTTACGACCACTTACTTCTAAAGCTCGTTAGTCAGTTTTTCCTTTGATTTGTCTTGTTTGTGTTTTTAAGATGCCGCTAGGATTTTTTTTTGTCAGTTAACCTTTTTTAGTGAGTCAGTTAGTTACTTGTCGTCTCTCAAAGGATCATCACAACTAAATTTTTGAATTTAAAAAGAATGACAACGATTGGTTTTCAACGGAAGCCATAATCGGGGTAGGAGACTGCAACTAGTACTTTTCCAGAGGGGTTGGTTCCATCGAAATAGGCAAATGTGCTATTACTAGCACAAATTGTGCTATCTCTAGTGACACGAGCGCGCCTTTTTGCGAGTAGGCCACGCAATAAGGATAACCAAACAAGCAAAAGGGCGTCGGAAATTACCTCAGTCCGTAGGAGATGAATATATTTAATTTCTGTCATCATTGTTTTCGCTGAACAAGTTGTTCGAAGATCTCTGTCACTCTCAATTGAGATTATTTACGACCAAGTATTACGTGACAAAAAGAAAGAGCCTGCAATGTTTTGATCAGCGAATTTCTCGCGCCTTCCAGGACAATTTACATACGTTCTAACTAGTTTTCGGTTGTCTAAACTGGAGGAGAGAATGAATAAAAGCCTAAAAGAAATAGCCCCGTTGACCAGAAATCTGCCGAAATCAAGTTAGCTTCTTTGCTGGAAAGCTGCACTTCCTGTAGGCTCATTCCACTGAATGAGAACCCAGGAATTCACCAATAGGAGTCGGCGAGGTTTTGAGACGAATAATTGGCAAGACCATATCCACCCTCTTGGGGCCTGTTTACAAGAAGAAAGGGTTAGCCTTGTGCTAGGGTTACCCTAGCAAGCGGGTTAAGGTTAGCTCTTGTTTACAAGCAAATTTCTCAGGTAGGATTACCCTATCACCCGGGTCAACTTTACCAGCTTTACTGACATGTTTCGTCATGTGTCACATTCTTTGTACCCTCCAACATTTGAAAAAAAATTATAAGTTCTCTATGGAAAACACGTTAAATTCCCGAAAAAACCGGGATATTATCATCGTATACAGAAAATGCCTTATATTGTTCAGAATGATGTTTCGTGATTTAGCTCAGAAATTAGATAATTAAGTTCAAATTATCAAGATTCCTGGTCACGAAAGACGGAGAAAAGTTGTCCCGGGTAGGCGAGTTATCCCTTGCAGAGCGTACGGTCACCCGCTTGCTAGGGTAACCTTACCTACCTTGTAAACACGTCGTGTAAAAAAAGGAGAAATGTGTGAGTTCCAGGGTAACCCTCTTGCTAGAGTAAACCTAGCAACAGGGTATACCCTCCCTCCTTGTAAACACAGGAAAAAATAACAGATTCCCATTTTTGTATATTTTAGGGTATTTAAAGAATGCCCACAAAAATCCCAAATTTGGAAGAATGAGACACTGTCCCAATCAGGGAACTTGGTTAGGAATCTCCTGGTTGGGACTTGTCTCACTTTGCCAAATTTGAGATTTTTCTGGGTATTCTTTAAATACCCTAAAATATAGGGCCTTAAAGGAGGAGATCAAGCTGACAGCCGGCCCCCTGCAGGTTTGCCGCTGGCCACAGTGCGGGTACCAAGGCCGCCATACATGTCATGGCCCAGATTTTTGATGATGATGGCACAGACGGAATCCTGTTAGTTGACACCAGCAACATCCAAATTAGTTGCCCTGAAATGTCCATGTATATCATCAACACGTACAGAAGTCCCTTGACATTGCTCACCTGTGGAGGAGAAGAGATCTTATCCCAGGAAGGGACAACACAGGGTGACCCTCTGCCCATGCCATGGTATGCGATCAACACATTCATCTTGATTCAGAGCCTAAGAGCGCGTATAGCTGAAGTTAAGCAAGTATGACTGGCTGATGACTCCGGGAGGCGGCCCAACTGAACTGTTATACAACTGGTAAAAGCTTTTTAGTCAAGAAGGAAAGAAATTTGGCTATCTAGTCAATGGCTCCAAAAGTTAGCTGATAGTAAAGCCCGGGTAGTACACAAGATCTAGCAGACGACGCCGAGTTGATGTTTGGAGGGGAGGTCAGAATAGCAACGCAAGGTTAACGACACCTAGGAGCAGTCATTGGATCTCAGAAATACAAAGACCAATAATGTATTCGAAAAGTCCAGGGATGGAGAGAAAACATCGAGTTGCTAGCTGAGATCGTAAAGAGACAACCATGCCTCCTACGTCGCCTTCAAAAACGGCTACAATTCGAAATTTTCATATTTCCCCGGGGGGGGGGGTACTCCCATACATTACCTATACGGGGTATGTGCCGCCCAAAGGGGACGTGATTTTGAAGCTCCTGATTTAGAACGGGGTATCCATTTCAGAGGCGTTTTCTAGAACGGGGTACAATATTTCGAACGCACGAAAGCTCCACTTTTGGAAGCAGCCATTTGAAAGTATTCAAGGACAGATTGCTTTTAAAAATACGGTTCAATGCGTTAACAAGCAAACTGTTGCACTCTTGTTGCACCCTAGAACGAAGTATGAAAAATTGGCCCATTTCTAGAACGGGGTATCAATTTTAGGGGAAATTTTTTCTAGAACGGGGTGCCAATTTGGAGTCCCGGGCGGCACATACCCACCCAAAAAATACCCAAGTGCCCCCCCGGGCATATTTTATGCACACAATTGACTCTTTTGAAGACTATGTGGAACCAATTGATGAAGCGATCGACGATATTTTCTTTCCAGTTCTTTTTCGTCAGACGAAACCACTCACTGATGAGTTGAGAGAACTATTCACCCTTCTGCCAGCACAAGGGGGTCTACATGTAGACTTGCTAAGATCAACAATGCAGACCAGAGACAATGGTGACAGCTCATGGCTCAACGCTGTAGTCCTTGAAGAGCAGGACCTGATGACACCCGGGGTGGGGGGTACTCGACCAATATTTGGGTACCGGTGAGCCGCTGAGTGGTTAAGACCCTGACCCAAAAAATTCCTAAAATACATACCCTGTTCAGGAATACATCTTCAATTTTAGTACCCTGTTTAGGACAACTCCCTCAATTTTATTACTAGAACAGACTCGCACAAATCATGCACAGTGTTTAGGACATACTTGCGCGAAATTATATACCCTGTTTAGGACAGAGAGGACGAAAACAGCCTAAAACCATACCCTGTCCAGTGGTACACCCCCGTAAAGGCCATATAAGGGAGTACCTCCCTCCCCCCCCCCCCCCCCCCCCCCAGGGACCTGACATTGAATAAGCAACTATTTAGGGACCGTGTATTATATTTAGGATTTCTCTTTTAATGTTATTTATTGTCTTTATCATTGTAATGACAATAAATGCCTTTTTTAACGAATAATCAACGATAAACGTCGTGGTTTTCGCTGATCAAAAAATTGCAGGCTCTTTCTTTTTGTCACGTAATACTTGGTCGTATTTTGAGACTGACAGAGATGTTCGAACAAATTGCATTTGAAAAGAAAATGGAGATAGGAGGAGATAAATATAGTTATAGAGATAAGCAGGACATTCTGAAAGCCTTTTGGAGGCAACGAAGTGGATTCTAAACAAACATTGTCCGGTCACGCAGCATACATAATAGTTCACCTGGTCGATGGCGGTAAGTAAAACTAACACCATTCTTCTTTACAATACTATTCTTTTTCTGAGGTTATAGCCTAAACTTATTGAACTTCTTAAGGGCGTAATTTCTTTATCGTTAGAAGGAACAATTTCTCATATTAAATGTTGTTTTTAGATGTACGAGTTGACGTTGCTTTATGACTGGCGTATACTAGCGTGATTCAAAGCTTGTCAACAACCGCGCACCATGTGGCCTTGAAATCTCCCCAAGAAAATTAAAAACAGCCTGGTCTTGTCACAGTAAAGACCATAAACACTTGATTGAAGGACTCGTATATAGTCTAACTCGTAAGAAGAATAATATTTGATTTTGCGAGAAAATCAAATCAACGTCACAAACATTACGATTTTGCCTTCAATATTTTGGTGACATGCATTACTAATAAGGGTGAAATCTTTAATTTTCTCGCAAAATCTCGAACATTTTAAGCATGCATTAAACTCCTAAATTATTATTCTTGTATAAAAGGCTGGAAAGTGTCAGTTTAGTGACTTCAGCGGCCGTTAATTGCTGAATTATAGGACAGTTGAAGTGGAAATAAGCTTGTTTTGGGTGCAGTTTTCAAGTGGCATCTGACGCCCAAAAAAGGCAGAGCCCAGAAATGTTTTTTATGTTTATTATACACCAAATGGTTGGTAAACAGGGAATAGCAAAATCATTGTCATAGCTTTCTGGCAAGGAGAGATATTTGATCTCAAAATGAGCAAGTATTTGAATGGCTAAAAAGGTGGTCCCATATTCAAGGCCGGTGATTGACAAGCTGTCTATCAAATTGAATGAAACTTACATCCTTGCATTAGTGAAAGATGTATCAACATATATACTAACCCTCATGGTAAAACGTTAAAAACAGTTGTCCTGAGAGCGTCCCACTTTTCTTAATGCACTTTTATTACTAAAAAATCTAATTAAACCAGTTGGGTGGGCTATCTCCCACCATAAAGATCCAAACTATGAACTAGTTTGTCATTTTGAGTTTTGGGGTAGACCCTTTAAACTGGCCAAGTTTCATTGAAATCGGAGAGATAGCATGTAGCACACCTGCCTGGTGCACCCATGGACTCACTCTTAACTCCTTCGTCCTTATTTTATAAATTCAAAGAAGACGTAAATTAGGCGGACATATTTGTTTGAAAAGAGTTGCGGGACATTGAACCAGGTGAAGTAGTAAGTCGTTCGTGAAGGGGAAGGGGGATTGTTACCGTTTTAGCTACTCTGCCAAAAAAGCTGGTAAAGCTAAATGTTCTCGGATGAGGATTTTCTTGCATTCTCAAGTTACATTTGCTTCTTATCCTTTTTCATGTCAACAGCCTGCTAAAATTCTTATTTCAAAAGATTTCAAGTAAACGCTCATCGATTATGGAAATGCCGGGCGGATCAAGTCTCCTGAAGGTCAATTAGTAGACGCTGTTGGAGTGATAAAGTTCACACGTGGGTACAAGGGGTAACCGTTAAAGTCGCGACAACGAGCGACATAAGTTGAACTAAAATGAACTTTCTAGACTCAACTGTGGACGTTAGTAGTATATTAATAAGGCATTACTGGTAACACCTGTATTCTTAGCCCGCAAAACAGTTGTTTCCTTACAACTGCACATGAGGCGCGGAAAGGTACCGGGTACGAGAACAAAAAAAAAGAAGGTTGGGAGGGAGAAAAATGAAAAGTAGACGTTTTCACTCTCCTAACCCTTCTTGATCTCGCTTCTTGCTCAGTTCTGCCCCTTGCCTCAAAGTACAAATAAACCATTGCTGCGTAAACTACTGTACTCTCTTCCTGCTTGCCATTCACGCTCGTTCCCAAGCTTTACAGAGTCACTCCTCTCTTTAAAAAAATACTGATAAGGTGCTCCCGTTTTCCGCCAAGAAATAAGGAATTTCTTGTGGTGCTGGAGTGCAAAACAAAAGACAGAGCAACACTTCAAACAAGGATTAATCGTCCCCACACCATTGTGCGTTATTGCCCGAAGACTTTCCGTATTACTACATGTACAGTATTGTAAATCCAGCATCGCCAGTGATATTGAAGAAATAGTAAGTACACGCGAGTTGCTGTTTTGTTCTTATTGGCTGGAATACTCTCGCTTTGTTCGAGTGTCATTGATGTCCGGTCACCTCTGTCTTGACTAATCACTCTATTTATACCGATAATTCGAGCCAAAAATTCAGTCATTCACCCTTCTTTGTGCAGTTTACTCTTTTGCATTATTCTTTCAGCGCCTGAGGTCCTCAACTTTGAGCTAACTCATCACTGGGGCCCGGATATGTCTCCAAAGAAGAACCTAAATGTTGACTTATCTTAGTAGTCCAGTTCCGAATTTGTCTCGGGCGCTAAATAGAAGCACTGAAGACTCATTTACACAGGGTCAGCCTCGACCTAAGGTAAATATTTTCACAAATGTCAGCCACAAGAAATCCTGTGTACAACAAACTCAAATTCAGGCACCGGTACCCTCTCGCCGGTATTTAGGGATAATTTACTTTAGGTGGAGGCTAACCCTGTACAAATGAGTCTTCAGTGCTCCTCTTCAGCGGCCGCGACAAATTCGAAACTGGACCATTGCCCAAGTGTACAGAATGTTTTGATTTTAGAAAATCAGAACCTGTTTCAAATTTCAGGCTAAACAGGTTCTCCTAGAGGGGCTAAAGTGACAACTCTTTGCCTGACAGGTCCTTAGGTGCGGGTTTTACTGTAAACAACAATCAGCAGAGAACAACACTGAAAAACGATGAAGATTGACTTAGGATACGCCAAAACTGAGCCGCTAAGCCAGGTTAGCCAATAAAAAAAATGATTTGAAAGTGATCATGATCTTCGCAGTAGAATAAACAACCTACGGGGTTGAAAAAGAACCCGAAAACATTTAGGCTTTGACTGGAACCCTTAATTTTTTCAGATTCTTTTTCAACCTCTTACGGTTGTTCATTTTACTGCGAAGATCATGTTCACTTTCTTATCTTTATCCCGCAGCTTAAACAGCGCAAAGTCACGGTTTTCCTTCTACCGGTTTGAAGAAACTGAAATATTTGGATCTGAGACGCTTACAATCTGTTATTGTAAGAATGATACTTAGATACCTGTTTTAATGGCATTTATTCACGAGGGATAAATTGCTCCTGGCTGGTTCTTAGCGTGTCTGTAGTTATTAATGACTTTTATCAGAATTTAGTTCAGCTGTTTAACCTCTAAGGTTGAACGCCATTTTTATTCTTTTTCAGTTCGGTAGCCAATTTGTCACAAACTTTATTACTATATCCGTAAAGTAATTTAGCTAAGTCAGTTTACCTATTTTAATAACTAATGTGAACACTTAACTTATTAGGTAACTGCGGTTAGCAACATGTCGGCGACGGCAATAATATAAAACCTCAATTTTAAAAGTGAATTTACGTTCCTTCAAGCTTCATGGACATTATTTCAACTCTTTGATCTTGTTATAAATGTAAATTGTGTCATGTAGTAGCTCTCCTAACTTACTGTGTAAGTGTATCGCCTCGAAAATAAAGTTTTGCGGACCACGCCCAATGAAAGAAAGAGGGAGAAAACTTTGTCGTCGCCTGTTTTTTTACCTTCTCTACAAAATTTTGCATCATGAGGTTTCACATGCACGTTGTAGTGGCGAAGTGACAGCAACGAAATGTACCAAACTGTTTAGTGCACCGCGCGCGTGCAGAATAATTACTTTAGCTTAGTCTTTGTTCACACTATACCGGACAGCTTTTCATGTTGGTACGAAAAGATCCGGTATAGTGTGAACACCTCTCCAATATGTGAATCTTCGCTTTACAGATCAGCTATCCAGTATAGTGTGAACACCTTTCCAATATGTGAATCTTCGCTTTACAGATCAGCTATCCGGTATAGTGTGAACACCTTTCCAATATGTGAATCTTCGCTTTAGAGATCAGCTATCCGGTATAGTGTGAACACCTTTCCAATATGTGAATCTTCGCTTTAGAGATCAGCTATCCAGTATAGTGTGAACACCTCTCCAATATGTGAATCTTCGCTTTAGAGATCGGCTATCCAGTATAGTGTGAACACCTATCTGATATGTGAATCTCCGCTTTAGAGATGGGCGCGGCGCAGATTCTCTCCGTTACAGAAATCGCGCCAAAATCACGGTTCTTGTGTGTGAATAGAAGCCCTATCCGATATGGTTTTCGTGCCGGCGCAGAAGCTAACCAGCATAGTGTGACCTTGGCCTTAGTTTAGTTTGTTCTGTTATTGCTAGTAAAAGGTACTCAGTATTGGTTAATTATCAAGCTTATAGTTAACTGTCTTTGTATTCCTAACGCATTTTGATTTGTCATGCGGACGTTGGAAACATGCATAGTGGCACGCTTTATTATACTTCCACCTTCTTCATGAGCTATAGTTTTGCGATTTAATATGAATTAAGCTCAGTGTGGTTTTTGTATATACTTATTCTAAAACGGGCGGTTCAGCCAAGTCGAAAGCAGATGCTACTTGGCTTCTACACATGTACAGCTCTAATATAAGAATAGCTGTGTTTTACGTTATTAATTTAATTCTCT
>OZ037787.1:9399151-9401651 GCA_964035525.1 Porites cylindrica | reverse complement strand
AAGCATACAACAGTGCTGATCTGACTTGTACGCTAATATATCGATCAATAACACCCCCGGGCAACCATTCGGGCATTTCAGGAATTTTGAAAACTTAGTGTTACTTACTATTCAAACAGACCTTTTCACGGTTTATGACGCCATCTTGGCTGGGGCGGGGGGGGGGGGGGGGGGGGGGGGCAAACACAGCTAAAATTATAGTGAATGTCTATGGGATTTTGGCCCACTTAGAACCACTATAAAGCCGCTACAAAGAGGCGGATTTCCACAGCGAAAATATATTTTAAAAGAAATTTGTACTGAGATTATTTTGGTGAAGTGTAAAGAAGAGATTCATCGACCGTAAACGATTTCATACAAACCCTTCTAATGAACATTATCATGCAAATTACCATGAAATTAGAAGCCACATGAGAAGATTTATAATTCGAATTTACGGACGTCGTACCTTCGTTTTCTGTTGAATGAATGATATCTATAAAACTGTTTAAGGTAGCGGCAAATGTTGGAAATTCGCCTCTTTGTAGCGGCGTCATAGCGGTTCAAAATGGGCCAAAATCCCATACATTAACTGTAATTTTAGCCGTCTTTGCATCCCAGCCAAGATGACGTCATAAACCGTGAAAAAGTCTATTATATGTCTATTCTCCCCATCTCTGATCCAGAAAGCTGTTCACATGTACCCAACTGATTGCAGTCCTTTAAGGACCTTTGTTTATTACCTGATCTGCTACCGATCTTACCATGTCAGTCTTCTCTTCCGAGAATGAAAACACACACTATTACAGGGCGGCCTTGCCAACCCCTAAAAGGCAAGAATCTTGAGATTCTCGTCCTAGAGCTGGGAAAAGTATTGAGAACATTAAAAAGGTAGTGAGACTTGCCAAATTTCCAAGTGGGTGACCTACAGCACATGACAACTTTGCCACGGTTTAAGTGTGTACCCGGATTTTTTGGGTCGATTAATATGGATATGTGCAAGCTAATACTTTGTGCATTGGATATGCATACTTCACGGGCCGAATACTCCACGAACATGCGGCCGACTTTCAGAAGGGCAAACCCTTTGAAGTTTGGTGCAATAATATTCTATTACCTTAACATGTTTTGCTTAATTGGTATGTTGTACTCTATTATTTCCCGATTTTGATTCATTTCCCTAAGTTAAACGACAAGTTCAGACGTAAAAAAAGTTCCCATGTGAAGCCGAAAAATGTTGGAAAATTGTTTGTCACGCAAGCCGCTCAGAGCAATAAACAATCTCGACCATGATCAAATCTCAGCTGTCTCTCATTTCAGAAAATAACTTTTTCTTCGGTTCAGTCTTCTACATGTACATTGTCCAAAGCTGCAATTTATCTCCAAATTGGACCTGGCTTTGGTAATTGCTGGTTTTCAGTGTCACTCCATTCAAAATAGATCAAAACAAAAATCAAAACCGTTCAATAGATAAAGTCCAGAATCTGGGAAATGAAAGTAGGTACATATACAAAGACCCTCGCCAAGATTCAGGTCAGAGGAATATTTCGTATACGAGATATCCGAAGAAATGTTTTACCCAAGCTTACAGTCAAAAAAGATTTGTATGGAGACGCCACGCTGGTGCTCACCTAGATGACCCATAACATGGCGGACGGAAACCAAAAGAAACATCTGTTACCGAGTTTTGCTACAAAAACGTGAATTTATTCTTCGAGAAACTCATAAACATTAAAGTAATACTTTTTCTAATACAAGAACTGTTTAGATAGCAAAATTTCCTGAAATAAGTCATTTTTTTAACCTATATGACAGCTCTCTCTTGGCCGTCATGTAAATCAGTAAATGCCGCGTCACGCAAAAGCTTAGGAATTCAAGCGTACTCTATCACAAAACCAAGAACCCTTTTGAAGCGAAAATTTGCATGAAAATTAGTTTTCAGCTGCTCTAATGCATCGTGAAAGTAAAATCTCGGTAGGATCGATAGTTTTTTAGTTTGATTTTTAGTGACGTCATTTGAAACCCAACAATATACGCCGCAAAGAACAACTGTTGTCGGTCCGTCGTACAACAATCAGTTAACACTATTTTATTTTTAATCACGCAAGCCGAACAACATAAGTATAAAACTCCCATGAGCAACAAACAATCTCCAACATGAACAAGTTTCTCTTTCTCCCGTGTTAGAAAAATTACTTTTTCGTCGGTTCAGTCATTTGTATTTCAGCGATAGCATTCACGTTTGCACTTTGCAAATCCACGCAACCGATCATTGACAACAAAAGTCAATCGCACGAACTCCTTTCTTGTACTTCCTCGCAAAAACATCACTGTACTGGTCATACAAATGGCAAAAAAACCTACTCGTCAAGAGAAATCGTTGTTTAATAGGGAAGGAAGAAGGAAAAGAAATGCAGAAAAAAATAAATTCAAGCTAACATCATTATTAGAGATATTAAGGGTGTAAATAAAGCCAAGTTACAATGCAGTCACGCGGCAAAATCATAATAACTGCGCTATA
>OZ037787.1:9326651-9394151 GCA_964035525.1 Porites cylindrica | reverse complement strand
GCAAAATAGAATTGCAGTTTTTATTTCGATTTTCAATTAAAGTAAAGCCACGTAAAGTAAAGAAACAGTCAAATGGATTGGTTTGCTCAAAGTTGTGTTTAACATCAGTCAATGCAGAAAAATCGAAACATAGTTACTGCCATGCGTGACATTAACTCTTTTTTGTATCATCCACTTGAAATACTTAATCTTTCAAAGTGGTAGCCAATTCCATAAGTCAAATAAGTCCTGCGTCCCCAGAAAAAAAAAATAAATGAAACAAAACAAGAAGAAAAAGAACAAACAAGGAAAAAACGGCCGGCTTACTAGATTTTAGAGCTGAGATCCTCCAAACTGACAAGTTTTGAACCGAAATGATCTTAGCAGGTAATCAACGTAAGCAAAGAGGACCCCTACATATCAACTTGAAAAACCAAGACGGCGTTCGCCAGCGACAGAGTTTAATTTCCCAGTAAAATATGTGTCATTTTGCATGATCATCATACAGACATTGCATTTGGTGCCTCTATAAGTTGCAATTTCACGCCCTAATAACATGCAATTACATGAACTCATTTTGACCCAAATTTTAATTTGTTAAGCCTGGGCTTAATGGCTTAAAGGCAGTTACGCCCCTGACAGCGCTGAATTCTGTCAGGGACTTTTCTGCTTCTGGTCACGCTTGCAGCAAACTTTAAGAAAATTAATATTGCTGGTTTTCAGTGTCACGCCATTCAAAATAGATCAAAATAAAAATCAAAACCGTTCAATAGATAAAGTCCAAAATCTGGGAAATGAAAGGAGGTTACATATACAAAGACCCTCGCCAAGATTCAGGTCAGAGGAATATTTCGTATACGAGATATCCGAAGAAATGTTTTACCCAAACTTATAGAGATTTGTATGGAGACGCCACGCTGGTGCTCATTTGGATGAGCACCAACATTAGGGAGCTTACGAATTGACGACTTTCGCACGACGACGCCGTTGGGCCACGTCATAGTCCTGCGTCGCCGTCATCTAGAAATTTGAATTTACGATTTTAAGTAAAGACGACGACGTTGGTGCGCTTGCTGCAAATTTTCCCGCCGTTTCTGAAGTTTGTTTTTTATCACTTCATGATCATAAGCCGGGTTGTTCAAACCAAAATGCCTAACTTCAGAGAAACAAGAGCTTGTATTGCTTACGCTTATCGAAACAACTTTTTAAAAGAACAAGAATTTGTACTTTTATACGATGCTCATAAGTCAAAAAACCCAGAGTTTCCGTATTGGAACTACGAAAGGTTCGATTTGGACGAGAAAACAAACGACGAATGCAAGGTTGAGTTTCGTTTCTACAGAGATGACATTTATAAACTTGCGGAACAGCTGCAGTTACCTGACGAGATAACCACTTACAATGGTTTAGTAGTACCTTCGGTACCTGCATTATGCATGTATCTTAAGCGCTATGCCTACCCTTGCCGATACGGAGATTTGGTTTACCATTTTGCCAGACCGGTTCCTGAGATTTCTATCATAAATAACCATATAATGGACTTGATTTATGAGCGCTGGCATCATCTGCTTACAAGGTATAATCATGATTTGTTATCCCCTCCCAAGCTTCGCCAGTATGCTGATGCTATCCAACAAGCAGGAGCTGCCCTAGATAACTGCTGGGGATTCATAGATGGAACTGTACGTCCAGTTTGTAGGCCTAACGAAAACCAGCGATCCATCTACAATGGCCATAAACGTGTCCACTCCATTAAGTTTCAGGCTGTCGCTTTGCCTAATGGATTAGTGGGGAATCTATTTGGCCCAGTTGAGGGAAGACGCCATGACAGTTTCATGCTAGCTGCCTCCGGATTCTTGCAGGAACTGCAAAGGTTTTCTAACTGCCCCGTAACTGGCCTTCCCCTCTGCGTGTACGGTGACCCCGCCTATCCGATACGTGCACACCTACAAAGGCCCTATAAAGGCGCAGTCCTGACCCCAGCTCAACAAGATTTTAACACCTCAATGAGCACAGTTCGCTCTTCCGTAGAGTGGATATTCGGGGATATTGTCAATTATTTTAAGTTCTTAGATTTTAAAAAGAATCTGAAAATCGGATTGAGTGCTGTAGGAAAGATGTATGTAACATGTGCGTTAATGCAGAATGCACGAAACATTTTATACGGTTCTGTTACGTCAGAGTATTTTGGTGTTAATCCGCCAACTCTAGAGGAATACTTCATTTGATATAATGTGCTTAAGATACACTTGTGATACTCCAGTTATACAACATAAACACTCTAGTCGCTTGAAGGTTTAATTTGAAATGCAATAGAACTCAAGTTCAAAAAAGAACACATGTAAAGCCAATAGTAGTGTTAACACGCGTGCCAGAACATCTACGTGCAATAAAGTGATGAAAATCAACATCGAATGCTAAGGTTGCTTGTTCATGCTATAATATTACAAAACCAAAAACAACAAAAAATAAGTTGCGTGTTTACAAGAAAACTGAACAATAACTACTCCGATCATAACTACGGTCCCTTTTTTAAGAGTTCAATGACTGCTTGTGTTTGCGCTTGCTGGCTGTTCAGCATCATTTGCATCATATGCATAAACTGCTGTTGCTGCTGTTGCTGTTGCTGCACTTGTAACTGTTGCTGGTCCCGCAGCTGAGTGAACAATGCTTGCTGGGTAGCAGCTGTAGCTTCGTCTTGCCTCCTCTTCATGTCCAGCTCATCTCGCCTTAACTGAGAGTCCCTCTCCGCTGCCTCCCTTAGATAGTCAAGGGTGTCACCACTTTTTTGGCGCTTTTTTCGTGGTTCATCTTTGCCATTTCTCTTCTTAGTCTGAGCTAGCCTCTCCATGGCTCTCTCCCTCATCTCCTCGCCTGCTGCTTTATCTTGATCTGCCTTGTTTCGATCCACATCAGTGCGGGATTCCTTGGTCTTCTCTTCCTCCTCTCTTCTCTCCATATAGTCTTCCATTATTTGATCTATTTCTCGGTATTCGGGGGAAATTCCCGAGCCCCTCTCGGCCTCTCTCTTCCTGGCCTTGCAATCCCTTTCCAGGATTTTCAAACGGTCCCTCAAACCCTTTTGCGAAACGCAAAATTGGGGCTCTTTGATGTTATTCAGAATTTTGCATATTTCGTCTAAACAGTTTCCCCGCTCTCTGGTGCCTGAACGGTACTTCCATAGTTCCCAACTAAGGAGTTCGCGACCAAATATGGTGTCATGTTTAAGTGACCACTTCATTTTCGGCATTCTGTGAAAAAAATTATAAAAATATATAAATATAATTTACTGAACAGTTAAATCGCTAACTTACTAAGCTAACTGTTAAGGTAACGTTTCTCCGCTAGCTATTTATCCATGTGATCACACTCGCTGGTTGATTGTCTTACAAGCTTAAGAAAATAACACAATAGAAAATGAAAAACAACAAAATCAGTTCGCACAGCGAGCAGAAAAGCAAACACAGCTGTAAGCCAAGGAAAGTTTGCGTGTTTCTACAACACCAAGCTAGCTATAAGATCCCTCTTGACAAGAGAAAAGGAGTAAAAATAAACTTTTCATTGACTTTAAAATTGTTTTCAAAGCTGGCAGGGTAAGAAATTTTTTTTTTGTTCAGCGAAGTAGGTAAACTTACCAGCTATTAGCCAACTCGGCTCTGTTTCTTACTGTTGATGTGACAACTCAAAAAAAAAAAGATACGCGACTTTTCGGTCCTTTCAAATTTAATGAGCACCAGAAAATGTCTTATACTTTAGTGCAGTGTGATTAAAAAGAAAGATGTCCATACAGCATTCAACTTTTCATTCATACCTTTTCGTGCCTTCGCCAGCGCTTTCATGAGTTGCCATGGCTGTAGAAGGTAGAATTGAATGAAAACAGACAAAAAAAGTCAAAGACATTCGTGAAGAACATGTTACTAATATAATACTTTGATTTTTCTGGCAAAAACACGTGAATTATCGCTAGAAAACTTTGAAAACCAACCTCACGTCCTGCTTTCTTTAAGACGCCGGCAAATGGCTCTTACCAACGTCGTTGACTTTTACTCGACGCCGGCAAGTGCCAAGACAGGCATGCGCAGTAGGTATGTCACGCAATCCAACGGCGTCGTCGTGCGAAAGTCGTCGATTCGTAAGCTCCCTATTAGCGGCGGACGGAAACCAACTGAAACATCTGTTACCGAGTTTTGCAATTAGTTTTCAGCTGCTCTAATGCATCGTGAAAGTAAAATCTCGGTAGGATCGAAAGTTTTTTAGTTTGAATTTTAGTGACGTCATGTCAAAACCAACAATTGGTGTGTTATATGAATCGCCTGAGCTAAGACAACAACAACTAATAGTATTTTGAAATCGTAGAAGAGCCCTCGAGCTCGTTCCCACTTCTGTATTCTCCCACTTATGATCATCCTTTCCGGAAAGGAATGATCGTGTCTTCTAGACTTGCTTTGACAATCAATCTGTTATATTAGGACCTATTAGGAGCTGAAGTGGTATTTGCAGACGGTTTTTACCATCCTGCGACTACGAAGAGGGACCTACATTTGGCATAAGAAGTACTTTCCTTAATCTTCTTACAAAATATAATTAATCCATTAGTTATCACAATCGTTCGCACTGAAACCTTGAAACTCAGGGTAATCCCATACCTTGTCTAAAAAAGTATGCGTGACAAAACAAACTTTCTGTTTCTTTTCCTCATGAACTCAATAAGCACAACGTATAACGCAGAAATCACTGTTATTGATGCAGATGTCGATGTTGGTAGTAATACTACTACCTAGGTACTACTCATGGACAGTGACTTAAAATCAGTATATGCAGTTTTGTGGAATTGTACATATCCAGTGATTTGTGACAATTGCTCAGAAACTCCTAATCCTGGGCTGTAAGAAATAACCTTTAAAGGTGAACGATAAACGGAACGTTTTGTTACTCTATCTGCTGGGTAGGCAAATTCAATTGCGTACAAATAACAGCTGTAGCCAGGTGTCTTTTTCGGCGCGAAAATACCTTCGACTTTCTGGAGGGAGGAGTTGGGGGTTGACGTCATTGTTTTAAGCACTTATTGGAATACACATATTTTTCGAGACTGGTAAAGGTCATCATTAGGATATTACAATCATTTTTATGTTTTTTCTTTCATTAGAATTTATTTATTTTTTAACCTCTTGAATTTTTATCCCGTTACTCGTTTTCTCGTTACTCCGTTACTCGTTACTGCGTTATTGTGTTTAGTAACACCGGAGGAGCCATTTCTCCTCAATCAATCAATCAATCAAAGACTTTATTTAACTTCGAATTTAGCAGAATTGCTAATATCTCTGAAGAATATAAATCTGCAAAATTGAATTAAAGTACATCAATAGGTGAAATAAATAGATATATAAAAATTAAATAGTATAGATGTATAGGTAATTTGAGAATTTAACATTGGTCACAAAAAGAACATCATTCATTATCCAGTTGAACAGTTTTTAGTGCAATTTTTATGGCAGCAGGAGAAGTAGACACAGGGACATTATCCGGTAATAAGTTTCATAGTTTGCTGGCATGATATCGAAATGAATGAAGACCATAATTTGTCGGATTTACACATGGAATAACTAGTCTGCGTTTGCCTCGCAACTGTAGATGCTTGTTTGGCGCTCGTTAAAAAGGTCAGAAATATAACTAGGTGCAGCATTATTTAATGCTAGAAAAACTAATATGAGCATATCATTTATTCGGCGTGCTCTCAGACTAGCCTGATTAATTTCTTGTAATAATTTTTCATACGAATTATTAAAGTCATTAAAAACGAAACAAAGGATAGATTGATTGAGATTCTCAATTACATCAGCATTTCGCTTGCCACACTGGAGCCAGACGGTGGAACAGTAGGTTAAATGTGGGAGAAAATAAGCCAGATACAGCCTCTTCTTGACATGCATGAGTACGGAAAACTCAACCCAAATTTCTGTTTCAAGATCCATTTTAAAGCTTGTTAAGTACATTTAACTGCTGCAGGAATATTTTTTAAATCGCTATTACGCGAAACGTTTCCTTTGGTGGAAAACATATTGACATCTTTCTGTAAACATCACACTGCAACTAACAAAAGGGAACGCATTTCAAGGCTCGCAATTAAGCTCTGTTGTTGAAGTGTATTAAAAACGATCCACAGAACTCCACCCATAAAATTGCAACTTCCATTCATTGCCTCGGATCTCAATGAATCCGACATGATTCGCACAAATTTCGGAGTATCTTCGACAACAACTCGAAAGACGTCCGATGAGCAATTACTGAGCCTTGGGTACAAAAAACAAGCGTTTTTCTCCATTTCTGAATGACACACGCAGGGGCGTAGCCAGGATTTTTCCAGAGGTACGCCCGACTTTTTCTACATCGTCTCCCCCCACCTCCCACTCCAAATTTCAACATTTTTTTAAGGTGCCTTTATTAAAGGTGGGGTTAACGTCTGTAAGCCAAAGCATTTTTGCTGTTTATGAAATGACACAACCTCTAAAATTCCTTAACTCTGTTGGCTTGTTATGTTCGTTGACGTCAACCGTTTATCATTAATCACAGCTATTAAAAATCAAGCTTGTAGTGACTTTTGTTTACAGATGACCGTTTTTTATTGCTTTTTGTCACATTGTTTTTGACCGACAAAAGCACCACACATAAACGTAATTGTGCCCTATTTCGTCTACTGCGAAGAGAGGTAGTGGACAAAACAACACGTTCGCGCTTTACATCATCAAGCCTGCTATATAAATAAATCATCCAAGATTCGGTTCTCCAATTAATGTCGTCGCTTCTCTGGAAACCGATTTTTTTAGTTATATTTCTTTCATTTTATTTTTTCTCCTCAACTTTTTGGGTACGCACTTACGAACCGTGACACCCAATTTCGTATTCAGAGTCTTCTGGTTTTTTGGTCAGCGGGGCAACGCTGTACCCAGAAGACTCTGGGTACGAGTTTGAAACCGGGCGAATTTTAAAGTCCCGTAAACTGGAGCACTTAATTAAGGCCTGTTTACAAGGAAGTGGGGGACCCCAGGTAGTTAAGGTAACTCGCTGAGGTGGGGTAACCTCCCCTGTCCACATCATTTCTTATTTTAATTTGATTACGTACGTTTACATGATAGATGTGGATGATTACCACATCTTCCTGGAGTCCTCCACCTCCATGTAAACAGGTCCTTGGTAACAATGACAAAGATATGGCTGAAGAATGCAAACAACGTACCAAGTTGGCAATTCACACCTTTACTAAGTGCGACCACTAGGCATTTTCTTTAGACTGTTCTTTGCTATCTTAAACTTGAAATGAACCCTAGAGATATGGTCCAAAATATTTTTGGAGTGTGACTTTTGAGAAAGTGTAAGAAATAATAAGTTGTCATATCGTCCTGATTGTGTCACAAAACTCCTTTGTTCAAAATTTATTTTGACTCTATCATTGACTTAAGTCTACTATGAACAGGATTTCTGTCAAATTTCATCACTTTTTAAGGAGTAGATTGCAAGATAATGTTGTATATGTTACAGGTCAAAATCAAATTTAGATCAAATTTTTTAATCCAAGTTAATTCTCAATTTTTTTTTGTCTCCTTGAGCCCTGACTATTCATGAGTTAGGGCTAGGAGACAAGGAAATTGAAAATCAACCTAGGTTAAAAGTACATTTTAACCTTAATGTCAGCCTAGTCCCTAGGCATTCTCGGCTCGGTCAACCCTGGACTCCACCATGAGCTGTGACGTCACCGAGAGATACTCGCCTGCTCTCTCCCAGGCTTCGCGCGGTTAACGGTTCAAGAGAGAACGCCTAGGGACTAGGCTGCCTTAATGTAGTTTTGGACTGTAACATACAGATTATAATTTCGAGAAAGGTCATCGGAAAAATGTGTACGCGACAATCCCAAAAGGTAATTTGGAATATGATCATGCAGTGCACTGTTCCTAACGACTGTAGCTATCAAACCTACTTTTGCTGCTTTCCTTTAGCACTTGCAAACATACCATGAAATTTTCGAAAATAAGCCCCAGGGCTTATATTTTTCAAAGGCGCTTTATATACAGAGAGAAATTTGCGTTTGAAAATCAGCTAGGCTTATACTGGGAAGAAAATTTACGTTTCAAAATTGATTGGGCTAGCTCATAGTTGGAAAGAAATTTATGTCAGTAATTTTCAGAAAGTTTTTACTGAAACTCGCCTTGAGGACAAAGATCTTACTAAAACTCAGCCATGCAAGTACTTTTTCTATATGGAACGAGGAAATCCAAGCAAAGAATTAAAAGTGAACCACCACGCAAACAGCAGTATACTGTGAGACTTTTTGACTGCAAGCATTTGGCACACGTAATAGTTCTTTGACAAATGCAAAAGTTTATGTGTTACTGTACACTTTTTACTTTGTTTAATTTTGAATTTGACGGCAATTTCCAAGTACAAGCCCCCGGGGGCTTGTATTTGGAGGGGCGATTTAAGGGAGGGTTTTTACGTTACGAGGTCGGGGGCTTATATTTGGAGGGGCTTATACATGGAGAGGCTTATTTTCAGAATTTTACGGTGACGCCACGGTATGTCCGTGGCCCCCTGTGCTATTCTTTCAAATTTCTTTGTACCCAACAGTGCACTGTACAGTACCGCAAATTATCCCGAGACCGCAAAGGATCCCCAAAATGGACCGCAAATGATTCTCAACCGCAAGTGATCCCCAAAGTCGACCGCAAATGATCCCGAATTTAATAGGAATGACTTGGACTCAAGTTAGCGGATCATCGTGTCGATTTCATTATTATTACAAAAACTTCTAGTAGGATTAAAAGCCAAATTTTACTTCTCAAATAAATACATGAATAAAAACTAAATGAAAAGAAAATCATTCAAGTGTAAAAACGAAGTCGGTAGGCAACACACGACTTTCACCTCATGCCAAAATGCTGCTTGTTCCAATGAATTTTGTCTCTGTCGGGTAGATTATACCTCTGAAGGAAAACGTTTTGACTGAGCAAATGTGAGTTTTGCCGCTTATTTCATATTGAGAGGTCATGACACGCATTTTCTGCGGTTATTGTTGTTTCTGGTCGGCATGATTTGCCCTTTGATGCAAGAGCATTTCCTTTGACCTCTTTTGAAATGCAATGCTCTTCATTGACTCTAAATAAGGGTTTAGGATGTTTAGTTTTCTCCAAAGTGCCTCCCGGATCCGAATAATTATAAGCGATTTTCTTTTAGTCCGTGAATGTGACGGTAGTCTTACGATGTTTTATCACGTGATAACTACTGCTAACCTCGCTTTTGCGTTTCTCAATACCAGGTTTAGATTTCTGGTAACTGTCTCCAGTAAAGGCACAACAAATGAATATACATAAAAGCGACAATATAACTATTCAAAACGTGTTCATGAGCTGTAAGCAAGTCCCTATTGCGAAATAAACCGAAACCTGTGGACATTGATAAGTTCGGGGGCATTTTGACTTGTGTTGATGTTAAATCATGTTCTTTTTCGTAACGGACACCCAAGTTACGAACAAATGTCTTGCTGTTTATCACGTAAAATTAACACTTCAGAGGAATATCAAACTGATTATCTGAAATTAATTTCACACTTCCAAAAAGATCAGTAAAGTAAATAAAGCGCGTGTTATGTAGAGGGTGCCCGGCTTTGTATTCCTCAGTAGACAAGTTGCTCTTCTAGACGTTAAAATAATAGAGTTTTTTCATGGTAACGTCCTGCCTGTCTTAAAATTTTCAGCGACCGGAAAATTGGCTTGAGATGTAGCGTCCTCTTTACCTTTTTCTTTAGAAGGCGAGAGAAAAAGGTTTTTTTTCTATAACCAGTCCTTTTTTGTAATCAGTCCCATAAAATCCATTCCATTCCTTAAGTTTTCACAGGATCATTCGCGGTCGACTTTAGGGATCACTTGCGGTCGAGGATTATTTGCCGTCCATTTTGGGGATCATTTGCGGTCTCGGGATCATTTGCGGTTGGGGATCATTTGCGGTACTATACTGCACTCAAAATTACCACCCACAATATCTTTTGCGATTGCATGCACTTTTTCTGACAACCTTTCTCGAAATAGCTGTACATTTACAGGGCTGTCATTAAGAGCCGGGGGCCGGGGATTTCCTCCGGCTATTATGAGTGTGGCCCCCGGCTACTTTTATTGGAAAATAAAAGAAAAATAGAACCAAAAGAAATCCCTAGCTGTTTGATTTGATTCTTTTTTGATTTCTAAGTGACATCCCTGTATTTACATTGCTCATGAAACTTAAGGCAACAATTTCAGAATTAGCACTCTCAAATTGCTTTCTAATGATCAGTAATATGATTTTCGTAAACCAAGTTCTCTGGAATTCATATCAGTGTAGTAATCGATTGCCAAAATTAAAGTTGATTGTTAACATTAATTGTCAACTTGTTTCCTAAGACAACCTGCTTGCGTTAGTTTTGCACATTTTTTCGACTGATGTATGTATCTATCAACTTTATTTAAAGAGGGTAACGCAAAACAGTAAACTGACAAACCTGCGGCCCTCATTATAAAAAGTTAACAATCACAATTGAAAATATACATACAATAATCCGAAAAATTACAATTAAAAATACAACAGTAAAAAGTACAATTAAAGTTGTGAATAGGAAGTTATCAAACAATAAAAATACAACAAAGAAAATTAAGAAGAAGCATAAAAGTCAATTAAGACCTTTTTAAAACTATCAACGCATTCAATCTTCTTTAAAGAATTTGGCAGTGCATTCCACAATCTTGTTGCCCTCACACCAAATGTATTAAGTTTAAGGAGCTATTTCTGTTATTTCGTTTATTATTTTTTCGTTTATTGATCTCAACACTCAGAGATCACTCATATAGCCTGGGCTACGCACATTAATACGTTTGTGAACCTGAACACAGATGTTCACCTTCACCTCAAGGTGCAGAGGGAGCCAATCCAATCTCATGAGCAGTTCATCACTGTTTGCTCGCCTGTCGCCGTCAAGGATAATGAGTGCACTTCGCTTCTGGAGACGAAAAATCCTCTGCAAATTTCCAGTGGAGCACGCGGACCATACATTAGAGGCATACAGCATTGTTTGCTTTATCATGTTGGCGTTGTACACCGCTTTCCTCTGTTCCAAAGGAAGAAATCACTTAATCTTTCCCAGCACGGCAATTCGTTGACAGAGCTTTTTACAGAGTTCGTCAATATGGTCATCAAAAGAGAGTTTCTGATCAATTGTGACACCTAGAAGTTTTTGTGTGCTCACTTGTTTAAGTTCAGTGGCATTTAATTTTAACTTGCAACTGCTGGTTATTCATTCTTTTCTCGATCCATTTACCGGTAGCGAGCATCGCTTTGGTCTTCTACAGTCCTTAAATGACTACACAATGAACATTCATATAGACGGCATCCCAATAAACCAAAGCAATCAAAGCAAATCTCTCGGGCTTATCATTGATGAAAATTTCTCGTGGAAGGCCCACATTCATGAAATCTCTAAAAAATTATCCTCTGGTATCGGTGCTCTTAAGCGGGTCAGGCCATTTTTTTCAATGCACACTGCAATTAAAATATACAAAGGTCTCATCGAGCCACACTTCGATTATTGCAGCGCTGTATGGGATGGCTTGACCCAACAGCTTGATGAGAAACTTCAGAAACTTCAAAACCGTGCTATCAGAGTTATCACCAAATCTAGCTATGATACTAGTTCCAGATTTCTTCTCAACTCGCTTGGTTGGGACAATTAATCGGTTAGAAGGGCTAAACAAAAGGCTAATTTAATGTACAAGTGCATTAATCATCTCACCCCAGCTTATCTCTGTAATTTTCGATAATTTGCTTGCCCCAAGAAAACCGAATTACTATTTTCGCAACGCAAAGATAAATTAATGCCCCCAAAACCAAGAACTGACTACCTGAAGCGTAGCTTTAGTTATAGTGGCTCTCTTCTATGGAACAGTCTTCCTGAGGAAATACGTACATTAAATTCCTTAGGTCTCTTTAATTAAGAGAAGTTCCCATAGATGGTTTTCTGATCAGTACTCCCACACGGCAAATATGTAAAACACATTTTGAGAATTTTTAATTAATTTTTTATGTTAGACTGATGTTTTTAACCGTGCATAAATAAAGTTATCATTCATTCATTTCATTGAGAATCATTTCGTTTTCAACATGAAATAATGCTGGCCTTACCCTGGGCAGGTAGTGTGAGTAGTCAGTGTAACATACAAGAAATAAGTCATGTAATACTGTGTTTTGAAAACTAACAACAATAGCAACAGATTTCTTTTCTTTTCTTATTTTTCTACAAAATTCATCGACGTGGTTTTTAGAAACATTGACTGATAATAATGTTTAGTTTGCTTACTGCACATTCTTTTTTTTTATCATTTTAGTTATATAATAAAAAGGACAAGTCTGCTTTAATAATCCTAAACATGGAGGATTATAACAGTCATAAATTGAGAGCTGAGTACTTAGAAGTCGTATATGGAAGAGTAACTTTGGATCTGAATCGAAAAGGACTATCCAGGGTACCTGATGCAGTCACTGAACTGAGTGAAGTGGAGGAACTTAGGCTTGAAGACAATAATCTCACTGAGTTGCCAAGAAGTATTAACAAGCTGAACAGGCTTGAAGAGCTGTACTTGGATGGAAACAATCTTACTGAATTACCTGCTGAGATTGGTGACCTAAAGAAGCTGTGGTGGCTGAGTGTGAGTAACAACCAGTTGGTTGGGTTACCTACCAGTATTCAAAAGCTGAACAGGCTTCAATGGCTGTACTTGCATGGAAACAATCTTACTGAATTACCTGCTGAGATTGGTGACCTAAAGAAGCTGTGGTGGCTGAGTGTGAGTAACAACCAGTTGGTTGGGTTACCTACCAGTATTCAAAAGCTGAACAGGCTTCAATGCCTGTACTTGGATGGAAACAATTTTACTGAATTACCTGCTGAGATTGGTGACCTAAAGGAGCTGAGGCAGCTGAGTGTGAATAACAACCAGTTGGTTGGTTTACCTACCAGTATTCAAAAGCTGAACAGTCTTGAAAGGCTGCTCTTGGATGGAAACAATTTTACTGAATTACCTGCTGAGATTGGTGACCTAAAGGAGCTGAGTTGGCTGAGTGTGAGGAACAACCAGTTGGTTGGTTTACCTACCAGTATTCATAAGCTGAACAGGCTTGAAAAGCTGTACTTGGATGAAAACAATCTTACTGAATTATCTGCTGAGATTGATGACCTAAAGGAGCTGAGTTGGCTGAGTGTGAATAACAACCAGTTGGTAGGTTTACCTACCAGTATTCAAAAGCTGAACAGGCTTCAAAGGCTGCTCTTGGATGGAATCAATCTTACTGAATTACCTGCTGAGATTGGTGACCTAAAGAAGCTGTGGTGGCTGAGTGTGAGTAACAACCAGTTGGTTGGGTTACCTACCAGTATTCAAAAGCTGAACAGGCTTCAATGCCTGTTCTTGGATGGAAACAATCTTACTGAATTACCTGCTGAGATTGGTGACCTAAAGGAGCTGAGGCGGCTGAGTGTGAATAACAACCAGTTGGTTGGTTTACCTACCAGCATTCAAAAGCTGAACAGTCTTCAAAGGCTGCTCTTGGATGGAAACAATCTTACTGAATTACCTGCTGAGATTGGTGACCTAAAGGAGCTGAGTTGGCTGAGTGTGAGGAACAACCAGTTGGTTGATTTACCTACCAGTATTCATAAGCTGAACAGGCTTGAAAAGCTGAACTTGGATGGAAACAATCTTACTGAATTACCTGCTGAGATTGGTGACCTAAAGGAGCTGAAGAGCCTGAGTGTGAGTGGTAATCCTTTAACTGTTGATGCTATAATTCTTGCTCTAAAGTTGGAGAAAAGAGGACTGTCCACTGATATTGCAGGTGAGGACAAATAAAGGCTAAGTTAAATTGAACCCTTATTACATTAATAACAAATAAACTTCTAAAAATCTCCCTGAAAAAGATAAGTCCAGATTGTGACATCTAAATAGCGACACTGGACATCCAAGGAACCACAGGAGACCCAAAGATTAGGGTGCTGCTCGACTGACTAGGGCTTGCAGCAATTTTAGCGATCAGAGACACGCGCCGTCCAATCAGTTTGATGTAAATTTAAAAAAAAATGTATGGGGTTTTAGCACAAACAAGTATTTTCCATAAACTAAAAGGCCGCAGACTCATTTTTCTTTTTGAAAACTGTATTTGACCACACGAATTAATATTTTATTTTATCTTTTTAATCTTGAAAAATATTGATATTTGATTGACTGACTCCTGTGATCTAAGACCAAAAACAAGGAATATCAGTAAATTCACCTCCTAGTGAATTAGCCCCCTACAAGTTCGCCCTCTACTTTCTGAGTTCACCACGCATTGGTATACTCGAAATTCGAGTTAAATCACGCACTTACAGCAGACATTTATTTAAATCATACCTGTGAATTGGATTGGGTTATTGAAGGAAATCTCTCTAATCGAAACTTTACTGTATGGTAGGTCGGCGGCAATTGGTATCTCGAAATCTAAGACCTAAATGACCTTGAAAAAACTGCATGAAAACAGTATCTTCTTACAAGTTGCTTAATCAAAGAGTGAAGTTAAATAAAGTTAAACTCACTGACTTCCAAAAACAGTCCCAATCATGACATGAATGAAAATTCAATGAAACATTTACAACAGCAAGTTGCCAAGTTGAGAGTGATTTGTTGAAAGCTAACGAATGTATAGCTTTGCAAAGTCGCTAAATTTTACACACTTAAAACACTTTGTCTCACTCATGGATAGTTTCATTTAATTGCCTTAAATGTTAAACTTCGATCTTGAATAAAGCATGTTTTCCAGGTCTGGTAGTGACTGTGAGTTTTAGGAAACGGCCCTCTGAGAGAGTTCACCTTTCACCGTAATCAAGAAACAACTTAATTCCTGCTGACAAAAAAAAACTTACGCCTGCAGTCAATTGAAAGCTAGTAACTTTTATACGTACACTATTCTATAATTTTGTTTATTTCTACATTTTATTGCAAATACGTTCCTTTGTTGTAATGAATTTTTAAGAGTCTATGTAATTAAAGTATGTTTTATTTTTAATATTTAATTTATAAGTTATATATTTTTATCACCTATTTGGTTATATGTTATCTACATAGAAACATTGATGTACACTAAAATATTGACTTTCAGATAGGTTGCAGGTACCCACATTAGCTAGAAAGTGTGACATTTCACATTGGGGCAGTGATGCAGATCGTTGGACAGTGCGACGGATAGACGTACGGTCACGTGACTTCCAAAATTTCTCTGCTATAATTCTCTGCATGTAGCAGCTCTCCTAATCCTAAATGCCAATTGGTTCGGTACCCTAACTGTGAAAAAATGGGAAATAATGATAAACAGTGATGTGTTATTGATTTCTGCGACCAATGAGGAAACACCTTACGAGCAGCTCCTACATTTACTGTTTAGTTCTAATATTGAAAATCAGACAATTAAGAAGAAAAAAAGCAAGCACTAAAAATCTTGAGACAAAAGTATTTGTTCTCATTGAAAACTAAAACATTGAAACCAAAAGATAACTGGCAGTTTATAATAGTTAAGTTTTTTTAAAAACCTCAAATCAAAATTTAACTGCACAAAGTTAGCTACTTTATGTTGCTTATACTAAAGGCGATGAATTGCATATAAATAAAAGAAGAAAAAGCGAAGCAGCATTTGTCAATGCCCATCCACGAAAATCACATGTTTACTGTAAATGAAATCATGCAACTTGATAAAACAAAACTTAAACTACATTAATTTGGAAGAAGGAGAAATCTTACACCAGAAAGCTCAGAAAAAATTCCGATCTCCAGCCAAGAATCGAACTCACGACCCTCCGAAGGTAACGATAACAGTTAAAAAGTAACTTTCAATTCACTTACTTTCTATGGTAAGATTTCTTTAATCATGTTCTTGATTGTTAGCATTAATCTGAGAAGCAGCTGCTAATAGTCGGTAAACACTGAATCATATTAAGGACATTACTTTGGGTAAAAAGACCATCAAGACTAAACTAGTACATTACAGTGCGGACAATCAAACCGGACACTTGGAAGAAAATTGTCCAATCACGACGTTTTCTCCAAATAAAAGATTCTCAAGTGTTTTTGCAGACAGACTAATAAAATTCAAGTATTCAACTATGCAACCGTTGAAATTTTTAAAACCGTTTGAACTTACCTGACCTATCAGGAAACAGCCCTCAAATTGATGGATGTTGTTGCACGGCCCGTATGCAAAAACACTCGAGCATCTTGTTTTCAGAAAACGTTGTGATTGTACAATCTTCTTCCAAGTGTCCCGGTTTGAGTGTCCGCTCTGTAAGTTTGAACAAAGCATGCAGAGTTGCAGTTGTGTTTGCCCATGAAGGGATTATTGAGTTGTAAAAATGTCTCTCCATGATCTGCACGTTACCGGTTGGTTCTAATAAACAAAGACTGACGTGACAAGTAAAACGACACATTTACGAGGGTCATGTCTGACACATGATTTTAAAATTTTGTATTCTTTGTAGCTCCCGAGGAAATAGAAGCACGAGGAGAAAGAGCGCAGCTTGTTTATCAACGTGCTCTTAGAGATGGAGCTGTTAGTGTTCAGCGTTCTCGGATATTGCTTATTGGTCAGGATAGGGCAGGAAAAACAAGCTTGAAAAAATCTCTTATTGGTCTGCCATTCAATCGTAACGAAAATAGTACTGAAGGGATTGAAGTGGATCCGTCAATCTTTCAAGTGCATGCCGACGAAGTTAAGAACTGGCAACCCATTGATAAGAGTGAACGAGGGTTGCTGGGTTGTTCTAAAGATGTGGCACAGATGGTGGTGGGAAAGCTTTGTTTTGAGAAGGAGAAAGAAGATCCAGAAATACACGACAGTGACCAGCTTAAAAATAAAAATTACAGGAGTGGGACGAACGCGGATGATGCTGATGGTGAAAAGAGAGACGATTCATTTGTGAACCAGGTTTGTTTCCAGTTAAATCTTGGCTTTCTTATAGCAGAAATAGGTGGCCCGCCTACCCTCACGAAACTTGGTTTAAAATAGCACATGTATTCGTTTATTCAGTTGAGACTCCCTTTGAAGCGCTTTTCAGTCACAATGGGCTAACTATTTACAGCTAACTTAAGATACAAGAAAAAGTAATTAAAATAGTCAACTAATTATAAGTAGTAAAATGATGAAAGTCATTTTAAGAAGATTTTCGTTAATCTCTTCTTAAAAATTCAGGAATCTGCTACTTCTTTCGTATCGGGCGGGGTTCGAAACTGGATGGGTAACATTATATTGTCTGCCGGATGAAAAAAGACGATAGAAATCAAACAATTACCGCGGTTCGCTTTCTTTGATCGATCGGTGGAAAAAGTGCCCAGTTGATATTGGGTGGTCCTCGGTGTATTACATGAGTTCCGAAGGCACTTCCTACACGCATACTTAACCGACAGAAGCAAATTAGTCTGCTAAGTGAGACTCACTTAAAAATATTCATTAAATGTCTCGATTTTTGCTCTTCTTCTGAAGCTGATAGTCTAAATGTCTTTCTTTGTAAAAAAACTTCTGCCGTCGAAATTCATCGCTTGCAATTACAATTGGTGATCGATGTTATTGCAGACCGCCACCAAGAGGTACTAGGTATATACTGTAAATTACCTTTTAAGCGTCCGGGGCGTCTATTTGATTTTAGGAATCCAAGCGCGGGGGCGTTTTATAGATAGGCTCCATGCGTTTAAAAGAGAGAGGCGTTTATTCTCATAACTGTAACAAGCTCAACAAATGTTATATGCTTTCGGCAAAAATATCAAGAGAGTTTAAAAATAGCCGAATAAGCCGCCAGAGATCCTTATCGCTCAAATCCCAACATCGATGTCAGGGTTATTGTGTTATGTCTTCGTTATTCTATCCATACTTTGAACTTGACATTGAACAAGATGAAATACACAAAGCCTTGTTTATTATAAAAGCAAGAATCTGAATGGATTGAATGATTTTGATCCCTTTTTCTTAATCGTAGTATTTTGTAGTAATTCTCATAGGGGGCGTCTAAATCAATTTTATCAGCGTAGAGGGAGGGACAATTTTTTGTAACTTTCGTTACGCGAGGAATGAGTCATGATATTATATAACGATAAAATGTTATTGTCACTCAATGTCAACGTTTCAAATTATATTATTTGCAACATTCATTTAAGGCCCCGTTATTATAAACACAAATCGCAACATATTTGAATCCGCATATTAATTTTTATCACCGTTTTTTTTTTTACATGAATGGAGTTTTCGTTCACATGAAACCAATGAATCCGCTGACCGCGAAACCGCATCTTTTTTAAACTGCTCTCCCCAATGATTGTTTGCAGTGCATCATGGGAATAGCTTAATTTATGCCTTTGCCGAGGTTTCGACAGTTTTAATATTTTGTATGCAAATTTTTGTCCTCACAAAGCAACAAACAGGTTTGTTCTGAATAGATGTTTGTGCAGGTTTGAATCTGTTTGGTTGATGCCCATCTCCCCAATGATAATGTCTTGATGTTTGAGTTGATCCATCCTTTTTTTGGAATAATAGTACAGAAAACACCCGCATATAAAAACAAATAGATTGAGAACATCAGGCTGAAATTTGGTTCATAAAGCACCTTATAAGTAAGAACCAGTCAGCCTGATAAATAAAACATGTGCTTATATAATAAGGGAGAGGATGTCAGAATAAGGAAGTAACGTAACTGTATGGTTGGTGCTAGACAATTACAAAATTATAACAGATTGCTTGGCTGAAGAGTCAATGGTGGCCCCGGTTGAGTTAATGGTATGACTGTAAGAAATATTTGAAAAATGTTGAAACTGTTACATTTCTATTCGTAAATGTTAACGAGTTTACATGACAGATTTTTATTTTATTTATTGATTTACTGATTTGTTTACTTTCTTATTTAGTTATTGGTAATAATATAAAGATTTAGCCAGGGCTAAAAGCGAGGCTCCCATTAATAAATTTATAATTTAAATCAAACAATAAACTTGTATTCCACAATTCAGTTAACTTTAGAGCACGTTCGTGTGACTTTTCAGGGAAAGGCTAAGTGATTTTACAAAAAATAATTTGCAAAGAGCTCAAGAGTAAATCAAATCTCACATCCAGTTGATAGCCTCATATATAAGTACACCCAAAAACTGGCAATCATCTTCGATCACATTTATTAAGAGCCATAATGGCTCTTGATCACAGTAGATTAATTAGGCCTGGAAAAAAATTCCGGTCGGATTTTTTGCGTTCGACAAGTTTATTTTACAAAATCTTGCCAACAAATCTGGGTGCGTGTAAACCAACCTTTTATATCATTTATACATCACATCTGAGGTGAAACAGTACTATGAGGCACTGTTTTTATCATACAGACCTCGGACAACAGAATGCAGTATTTCACAATATTGCGATACAAATTGCTATTCAGGACGGCGGGGCTAAAGTGTAGGTCACAGGTCACAGGTCAGGTCACAGGTTACAGGCTACAGGCCACAGGTCAGGTTACAGGCCACAGGTCACAGGTCAGGTTACAGGCCACAGGTCACAGGCCACAGATCAGGTCACAGATCACAAAAAACAATAGGACACTGGACAAAACTGTTTTGGACTGACGTTTTACTATACAAAAATAAAATAAGCCAAGGAACCTTGATGGTATTTTTGTCCTTTAAACAATATTGAATTCCACTCATGGAACAATATTTTCATGCTGATCATACGGCATATCCAACTTCGTAACGAAATCACAAAGGTGTGCAAAATCATGTGATTTGTACGAAAAACAAATCACATGTTTTTCACTGAAAACGTTCAAGTGTTGTCGTGTTATTAGAATGTCATCTCCAAATAAACCGTGCAGCCAAGATAACTTGGATCGAGTCATTGAAATCCGGCACTGTAATCCTTTGATACAGCAGCAGTTTACAGAGTCAAAGATTCAAGTTGTAATGGCGGAATGCTCCCACCTAGGGCCCACGAGGCAAATCCAACAGAGGTTTTTCAAGCTGTTGTGCAATAGAACGTAAGAAAAAGGCAAGCTCTTGGGAGAAGAGCCGAGAAATACGGTCCAGCAACTATTTGAGAGCCCGAAATAGCAGTGTCTGAAGTTCTTAGCCGACTACACTTTGACACAGCAGTATTTTGTGACTGGTACGAAGCGCGAGCAGCAGGCCGCCATCTTCAAAAGAGATGGAAGACTGATCTAGTGGCAAGAAGAGTTTAGGACGAGGAAAGTCTGAAGAAAGTTGCCGTATTTCAGTGGTCAAATAAGTTTTATACTGTCCTTACGTTGTTCTTCCGTTTTATCGTCGAATGCTTTTCAAAACATTCACAAACACGTCATGATATTCTTAATGCAACAACCCTTCGTTTTGAGATTCGTTTTTCTAACAAATCACGTGATTTTGCGTACCTTTGTGATTTCGTTACCAACTTTGGTTATGCTGTAACGCAAGTCCTCCTTGCGTGATAAACATGAATATATTTTCTCATGTGTGGGATTTGGTAAAGTTCAGAACAGAAAAAGTATAATTGAGGTGCCTTGGCTTGTTTTATTTTTGTATAATAAAATGTCAATCAAGAACAGTTTTGTCCAGTGTCCTATTGTTTTTGTGTGTGATCTGTGATCTGACCTGTGACCTGACCTGTGGCCTGTGACCTGTAATCTGACCTGTGGCCTGTGACCTGTAACCTGACCTGTGACCTGTGACCTGCACTTTAGCCCCGCCGGCCAGCCGGTTCTGACTTTTACAGTGCAAGCAGTGGCGAGTGTTTGAATGAACATTAACAGAGTTACGCTCCAACATAATAAAGAATTTATTATGTTTATTTGTTATTTTAAAACGGTTTAACGCGCGGCATTTTGAGTACTCCGGGAAGCGTTGTTTACTGAACGACTGAAAACAATCGGCACAACGATTAAACTTACAAGAGAGAGTACTAACAATATAACAAACAAATATAATTCGGCGAAACATATACAGAGACGACAATTTTCATTCAGGAAGACAAGTATTAAAGTGTCTCTAAAAATCCTGAGTCTTCGAGCTTAAAGCTTAAGGTTATGTTTTAAGCTGGCTTCCCGTCGTTTGCTTTTTTCAAAGACGAACTCGAGGCAAGAAAATCGCTCAAACCTTTCTGTTACAGCCAGAATTATAACTAAATATTCTTTGAAACGTTTTCTTACTATTTGCGGTGAGAAAATGTCTAAAGGCTTTTTAAAGATCTGTAAGCTTATAACAAACCTGATACTCGGTCAGATCATTGTCTCAAATCTTACAAACGTGCGTAAACAAAATAGCCGCATAAACTACGCTCGACTTCATTAAATTAGGATTAAAAAATAAACATCAAATACAATAATTACTTAGGCTTACCACTCGAGATGCAGCTCCTGAAATGTATCAAGTAAGGCCAGTATCGCTTCAGACTTTGCAACCGTCTTACGCATTAAGCAAGATGAAAACGAAAACGATGCCATCCGAAATTGGATTTCCGACTTTGACTCAACCAAAAACCCAATAAACAAACTAGCCATGAATAACAGAAGACTCCTGATAGCAGCTGAATTTCATTTTGTAGATCCAGTGGAAAAAGAAAGTTAAAAACATCACAAGTTGACACAAAACTCTGTCAGCTTCAGCTGTCAAAGTAAACAAGATTCAAGATGCTGCATAAATTTTCCGCGTGAACTCACCTGTCAAGTTTTGACCAATCAGAGCATAAAAATTGGACGTAGAGCGTGACCAACGCGTGAACATGGCGAGAAGAGTCAAAAGCAACTGTCTTCCCTGCCTGTAGCAGCTGGCTGAATTTTCGCGTCCGAGGTCAGTTTGAAATCAAAATTTTAATTGTGTCGCACATAAACACAACATATTTCATATGAATTTTTAAAAAAAATCAAAACTTAAGCCTGCGATCATTTGAAAACCAGTACCTTGTCAGCGGATTACTTCAAAAAACACTTGACCTCGATGGGTCAACACCTGAGCCCGCGATACAGTCAAGTGATACTGGTCAGCGGATACCTTGTTTTGACAGCTGTCAATGGATCACAACATTGACGTGTATCACTTTTCCTGTGCTCCGATCCCAACTAGCTAGAAAGTATGAGACTGAACATTGATCGCGATTTAGTAAAATAATTAACTGGTCAGCGGACAGCTTCCAAATAAATCACGTCACCTCAATGAGTTGACACATGAGCCCGCGATATGGTTATGGGATACTGGTCAGTGGCTATCCTGTTTTGACAGCTGTCAATTGACCATTGTGAATGTCCAATGTAAAAGATGTGGACTTGGCAAGACACGCCTGAGACACCCCTCCCTTCCTTTTGATAGTCTCCCCTACCCCACCCGTACAATCCGTAAACGCGTACGTACGTACGTACGCTCGGTCAATCACGTGACAACCAAAGGAAAGGAGGTTGACCATAATCTATGGGTATGGGGCTCTATGGAGCCCCGCTAAAAATTAAACTATGCTAACTAAACCTCTGGTAACATGTTGAGTGTAGCATTTCTGAAACAAAGTTTAAGAACTTATTAAGAACATCTTCAGGCTGATTTCTCACTAACCACGTGATGAATAAGAACTAGACCAGCCTGAACCTCGAAATCATGTGTTCTTATGTGCGTGTGTTTACTGTATCGGATGAATAATTTACAGTCTTATCATGTCCTGTTATAGGTCCCTGATTCAAAAAAGGAAGGCGTCAGTGACATCATCAGAGCCAGTCAGTCAGTGACATCATCAGAGCCTGAACATGAGATAATGATTGACACCACTTCACCTCCTGACGAGATCACAAAGCGCGCTGAAGAGTTGATAAAGTATGTAAAAGGTAAAAAACGAGCAAAGGTTGTCACCAAAAAATCCGTTAGTAGTATTGATCTGTGGGATTTTGCTGGACAACAGCTGTACTATGCATCTCATCCTGTATTTTTAACATCACGAGCAATATATATATTGGTGTGCAACCTCAGCAAATCATTGCATGACACTGTCCAACCCTGTGTGAGGCAAGGAAATCATAATTTCATGTTGGACAACCCAAATTGGGAAACAAATTTGGAGAATCTACTATCTTGGCTGTCCACAGTGCATAGCATCACACAGATGAGAAGACAAACTCGTGACGATGCAGAAGGAAAGCTGCCTCATCTGCGTCCCCCTGTGATCATTGTAGGCACCCATGCAGACAAACCGTTTGAAGACATTGCAACAATGAAGACAAAAATACAGAAGGCAATTGCTGGTAAGGACTATGAAGGACATGTAGTGCGGCCTATCTTCTCCATTGACAACACTGCAAAATTAATTCAAAGAAGGTTGGGAAAGGTTTTCAGAAAAGATAAAAACATTGATGGCATCCAAGAGCTAAGAGACAAAATCATGGAAGTGTTGAGACAGGAGCCATACATGAAGGAAAGGATACCTGCGAGGTAAATAAAGTGAATAATAGAACACAGATGCCTTTTGACGAGAATTTCCATGTTAATTAAGGGTTGAGGTTTGGCAGTATGAAAACTAATAGTGGGTATACAAATGTAGATATACACTGTGGGCCTTTGCTCCAGCTCTCATAGCATTTTGCTTGCAGGTCTAATAGATTTTAAGTTTTACCAGTAAATAGTTGGCAACGTAGTGATGCAAAATCCCCGTATAAGATACCTAGAGGCTGCTGGCACATCGTAAGTCCTTCACATAGGTCGAAGGGGAGTCTAAAGACATTGTCAGTCGTAGACCAAATATAAACACGTGAAACAAGCGAAAGATTACGTACGTCTCTCAAAAACGTCTTTCCTCCTCCTTACCCAAGAACAAAGGCAAATTAATGTAAAACACGGATAACTATGGACCATAGAGTCACTCTTTATCAAAACATTGCTTTACCTTGAAGAAAATCGACAAAGGAAGGGTTCGATGGGATGCGGCTTTCCAGAACATTTAATAGGGCCTACTTAATACAGTTGTTATTCGCGCTCGTGAAAATTGTTATTCTGAAATACCGTAAAAAAGTGATCAGAGTGATAGGCAGCCTTGGGCGCTCAATATTTTCGGGAAGTCGTTTCTACATGGCGGAGACAAAGGCGTGATATAAAAATCTGTTGACACAACATTTTAGGTCATTTTATCTCCAAACGAAGGGACGGAAAGTCGCTAAAAACAAATAAAAATCGTCAAGTTTCTCCTCGCTGTTATATGGGTGGGTTCTTCTTTTGTAAACCGTGGTGTCATTGTTTATTCGAGGTTCCCTTTTGATCCCCTTAAACTTTTTTCAATGATGTAATAGAAACAAGCAACCTCTTTTTCTCCTCCTTGAGCCCATAAACCCTCAGGCTCACGGCTGTTTTGACCATTTATACAGATTGTAATCCGCTTCATTTAATTTTATTGCAATAGTTGGTGCACGATCTCTGTTGAGCTACAGGCACATGTCCCACTCTATTAGCATCTCCTTTGCCACCGTTTGTCTTTTTTTCATATAAATCACAATTGCTTGCGGTGAATAATCGTTGAAAGGTTAGAAATTGTAGCTGCAGACTTTATTCATTCTTGCATTTGACTGTTAGTAATGACCTTCGTTGACACTTGATAAAGGCGTTCTTTATTTTTCGGGGGGGGGGGGACGTAGGGGGGTGCTTGCTATTTAGGAGATTCCTTAGCTTTAATTATTATTTTTAACGGAACTTTCGGGACTTATAAGTGACCACATTTTGTGACGTCACATTCGGGTCCGTTACTCTCGGAATTTTACGGTAGGTGGCCACAATAAATTACTTGAGCCGTAATACGTAAATGGTGGCTACTTAACACAAGACTGGTAGAATTTAGTTAGCTTCTGTGGTTATGTTTACCTTCCTGATTGAGATTGCGTGCAAACGTCTGCCCAAGAATCGTTTCAAGTACACTGCCCGACGACACCAAAACTTGCATTCATCCTTTTATAATCTAGGTGGTTGAACTTTGAGAAGGTCCTCAATGCTTTGCTGTCCAAGAAAGTTTACCATTTGAACTTGAGGGAACTTCAGACCTATGTAAGGGACAACTGCTTTATTAAAGACGAGGAAGAGTTCATTACCATGGTGGATTTCTACCATGACCTGGGGATAATTATCAAGCATTGCAGCACAGTCATTCTGAGCGCTGAGTGGTTAATAGACCTATTCAAGCAGCTGATAACCATTCCACCATTTGATGAAACGGTAAGGTCCGAAATGCGTTCGTTAAGTGTTTTCAAACTATTGCAGCAGCTTTCTCTTCTAGCTCTTTTTATTTATTTATTTGACACACAGTAGTAAAAATACAACAACAAAAATGTAAGATAAGTAGCAAAAGGGAACTGGCGAGGAGGAGACCTGTTCGAGATTAGGCCTCCTCGAACTACTGGCTTTAGTTGCTTACATCAATTCAAGCAAAAGATGGCGTACAGTCTAAAGTTCAAAAATTAATGTAAGCTTTACAATCTTCTTAGAGGAAGAAAGGGATCGAGAGTTAATAACTTCGTTGTCAAGACAACTAAAAAACCTTGGGATCTTAAAAAAGGAAATTTCTTAGTGTTTAGTGTTCGAGTCTGTCTAGGAATTTGTTATTGATATTGTTTTAAGAAAAATTGTTATGTAACATGATTATATTGGTAACGATGGCCATTTAATTCAGTATATTGCATTCAACTTGCAAAACAACTTCTTATTCAGTCCAGTGCTAAACCACGAATACCGTGGATGTTCGAGTTTATCAAAAATAATGGCGTAATCTACGGCGTCAACTCCTTTTGAGAGGTCAAGAAAATAAAGACATCACCTAAAAAAACCTTATAATCACTCTACATTTTATTACTCAGGAACCCAAGGTTTCCAACCTCTGGCAGGAAGTTAAAGAAAGTGGTGTCCTCAGCATGGAACTGCTTCACCATGTGTTTTCTAAGTTTCTTCTGAAGGGCGCTGCAAAGGATGACATTCTGGACCTGATGGAACAATTTGGTTTGATTGCAAAGTTTTCGCCTTGTAAAACTGATGAAAAGTATTTTGTGCCATGCCAGCTCAGAATGCCACCTGATCCCATTTGTGCCATGGTACCCTCAAGCTCAGACCCTTGTCCTCTTTATGTTTACTTTGTTACTGGTTCTGTCCCTCATGGCCTGTTCACACGGCTTGTTTCTCGCCTTGTCAGGTGGTGTTCTGAGGCTGGTCCAGCTCAGCCCCCTACCCTATATCAAAATGGAGCATGGTTCGTCATTGGGAAGAAAATTGTCCATGATTTAGTTCTTATTTGTAAGAAGCAGTTCATAAAGTTTTTCGTCAAGCAAAAATCCCAACGTCAGAAGATTTCAGTGGAGGACACAAGTGAGGTAGCGGTGCAGGTGCGCGAGTTTGTGGAGGCAACTCTACAAACGTTCTCACATGATCTTCTGTATTTGCGTGGAGTGCAGTACGAGATCCGGGTGGCCTGCCCATACTGTCAGCTGGAAAAGTGCTCAGGCCATAATCAGATGGGTTGTACTCATGACGACTGTCTTCACCTCCTGGAGTTAAAACAAAGTGACCCACTGATTTGCAAAAAGAAACCTTCAGAGGGGTTACTTACGGTTGGAGGGCAGGAAAAGTGGTTCTCACAGGTGCCAAGTGAGGTAGGTGGTAATAAAATTCAGTCTCTAGTAAATAATGCTGTTAGGTTAGCGCTTCATTTTTATAAACTAAAAGAGAATCATACTATAGGGGACGTTAGATACCCTCAAGTATTATGTTATTAAATGTGTAGTCGTCTATCAATTTTTTAAGTTCCAACATAATCTTTTCATGTAAGTTATAAGATTATAGGATGAAGCATAGTGTATACCTCTTATATGGCCTAGCACATGAATCTCCGTAGGAAAAACAGGAGAGAGGAAATGACTAGAAGAAATAAAGTAAAATTAAGTGAGTTCATAAGTTCAATTGGGGTACCCAACGTCAATTTTCGGAAAATATCTGTTCGGAAGACGATTTGAGATCTAGAATTTTCGAAACATTTGTTGTAAAATTTGTTGCTTGCCTGCCTCTACTAGGATTTTCGAACATCTAAAAAATGGTATAATCGCCTATTTTAACGGATTTTTACCCTAAAAATGTCACCTAGAATTTTCGGAAGCCTTTTTTCTGGCTGAAAGTTTCGAAAAGGTAAGTTTTGATCCCTATAATTTTCGGATCACCAGAATTTCAGCTAGGAAATCCGAACGGATGAAAAATTTTTAGGGGATAAAAATATGCCTATATCTACCGTTTAAATACTAAAATACATTTAACAGTGCTATATGTTTGAGTGGTTTGGAACCATATTCTCGTTGGGTGCGCCTGATTAGAAGCTCTTAACATTTGGCTCTGACGAATAAGTATGTGTAATCAAATGGTGACGAGTGAAATTAGGGAATAATTTCACGCGCGTTTTGTCCAAATCCTTATAATTTCCCGAGCCTTTAGGCGACGGAAATTGGACACAATGGTTATGCAAAGTTTTTGCGGGGGACCGGGGGGTGGGAGGTAAACAGGATGCATTATCGTCTATGTAAAAATAGTCAATTCTAAAATGCGCGTTTTGTTTCCCGTACAGGAAGTGCATACTCCATCACCTGATACTGCACACCCAGGGCGTTCAGTCTTGAAAGTTGCTCTTCTGGCCAATGAATGGGGGTCATCTAAGGGTGGGTTGTCAACAATAAACAGAACACTTGCCATACATCTGGCAAAACACGCAAACGTAGAAGTTACAATTCTTGTACCTGAATTTGAGTGTGACGAAGAAGACAAGAGAACTGCCAGAAGTTACAACATTGCCATTAAGGAAGTACAGCGTCGCCCTGCCGTCAGTGATCCTCTTGACTGGTTGAGCTTTCCACCAAAAGACCTTGACATTCAAGTTGTGATTGGTCATGGTGCAAAGCTCGGTAGACAAGCGCAATTTATCCGAGAGTCTCATTGTTGCAAGTGGATGCAGGTTGTGCACACTGAACCTGAAGAGCTGGCAATGCATAAGAACTATGCTAACGCAATTGCCAAAGGGGAAGGAAAGAACAGAGCTGAAGTTGAATTGTGCCAAATTGCAGATCTCGTTGTGGCAGTTGGACCCAAGCTGAGGGAAGCGTTCTCGTCCAAACTGCGTTCATCTCATCGAGATGTCTTTCAGTTAATACCAGGTTCCTTTGCAGAGTTTTCAGATACTAAACCTGCTACACAAGATAGTGTGAATTTCAAAGTGTTAACCTTTGGCCGTGGGGATTATGAGGACTTCAGTCTCAAAGGATATGACATTGCTGCTAAAGCCATTGTTGAGCTGCAGGATAGATCTTACCGTCTGCTGTTTGTTGGTGCTCCTGATGGAAAGCAGGATGAAGTCGCAGAAATCTTACGTCAGACTGGCATTTCAAGGAACCAGCTGACTGTCAGATCATTTGTACAAAGCAAGGAAAGATTGAAAGAGTTGTTTTGCGAAGTCGATGTGGCCATCATGCCTTCAAGAACTGAAGGATTTGGGTTGACAGCACTGGAAGCGATGTCAGCTGGTCTTCCCATTCTGGTTAGTGGAAACTCCGGATTTGGAGAAACACTGCGTGGTTTTACTGAGGGCAAGTCAGTTGTGATCGATTCCGATGACCCCAAGGAATGGGCAAAGGCAATTGATGCTATCCGTCAAAAACCTAGGATACAGCGGCTTGAGGAAATTCGAAGAGTGCGAGAAGTTTATGAAGAGAAGTTCAGTTGGAAAAGACAGTGCCAGCTGCTTGTTGAAAAGATGTGGAGGATGGTTTATGGTAAGTAATCAAACTTATCTTAAAATAACTAATAAAGTGATTTAATTAATAATTAAACTGTGTGGTGTGCAAATTCACGCGGTTTTATGTTTGGACTGACTGGCCGGTACCAAATGGCAACACACCACCTCACTTAAAATGTCATCTCAAGGTACATGGTGGTCGGCTAGTAGGCCAGGCACTTGTCAAATAAATTGACGTTCTACGACGTTACCATCGTCACATTACTCCTGTGTGGGTGTACGACTTGGGAGGTCTCCTGCTGTTACATCAGAAAGAAGCAGAAGAAATATCTCGATTCACCTTAGGCAACCGATATCAAGACAAGTCACCACTGAGCTTGCGTTCCTCATGGGTTAGGCAACTTACAGTTACACTTTCATCAAGGCATCATCAAACTGAAGTGGTCTAATATACAAATACTTTTTATTCTGTGGATTTTGCCCATGAGAACGTTAAGATATAGAGATTACATTATACATCTATTCATAACTCGGGAAACTCATTTGTTGCAAAAATAGTTGGTATTAAATCGACGTCAAGACTTTGTGTTGCCTCGTCTATGTAGTGCCTTGAACATTGGCATGCTGTTAACTTAAGGAGCGTTTCCTTTACAAATCTAAATCCTATTGCACCTCACAGTTGGGAGAATAGGTTCGTATTAGTGAAATTAACTTCGGCTGTAAAAATTCGTTGGTTAAACTAGTAAAAAGTGTCCGTTATTATCGAATTAAATTAGGAGACAATGTCAGGGGTTTTCCTAGGGACAGAGGATACCGCCCATAATAATGAGGTGTCTGTAAAGTGGGTTTCGACTGTAATTCGTTACCTGTTTGAACAGTACACGCGTTACTCCAATGTCAAGTTTATTTTTATAGAAGAGTGACATCATTTTTACCCTGATTCTTACTTAACACCAAAGTAATTGAAAGGAAATGATCCTTCATGATATTGTTGTTGGATCAGAGAGGTGATAAGGTGGCTTGAAACCTGATTGACACCCTCTGGTATTTGTAAGCACCACACCTCTTCACAGCGAATAATTTAAATTTGTACTATTGCTATTTACAGGTGACTTGACATTCTATGCACTTCAGCAAATCCAGTTAGACGCACGCAGTGAGACCAGCCAAACTGAACTGTCGCTGAATTTAAAGAGGACTGCTCAAGAGAAAGGCTTTGTAATTTCTGACAATCAAGGAGAGGGCAACTGCATGTTTTTCGCACTTTCAGAGCAGCTTGATGTCGTAAAAGGAATGAAGATGTCTCATGAAGAGATACGGCAAACTGTGGTCCGTTATCTTATGGACCACCCTACGCTGGTAAGTTAAATCGTAGCTCTAACTTAGCTTGCTTAACGGTATTTCACAACTTACATCAACACGATAACATTGTCAGCCGATGTTGTGACTATTCTAACTGCCCCCTGCCCCTTACAACATTGATATGAGGTACTGTGATCAAATTGAAGTGTTGAAGTTTTGTCACAACATCGCCAGCAACACTTCTTTCGTTCTGGAGAAGTTTTCGCTTTTTGAACGACCCTCACAGCAAATATTGTACTCGTGCATCCTTAGTGAGAATTTTTTGTTTGTTTGATCCGCATAGCTAATTGAGAGAATTTTGTGGCTTTTAGAACGATACTAATGTGCTGTATGACACAAGAGTAGCACAAAGAAACAATTTGACTCCAGACAGGATTCGAGCGCGTGTCACACAATATTGAATGATTTCTTATGCACCCTGTTTTATGAGAATGGAAAATGAATCTTCTCTCAGCCTCACCATTTTTCCACTAATTATTATTTGTAAAAATAAGCATTTGAATGTTCCAGTTTAGAATTGGTCTTGCTGTTCATCTAAGTACAGCGGAATTCAATTCCAGATTGGGCTTCCGTGCTTCATGACCTTCAGCAGAGGCAAGAGAGGATAAAGGGGGCAGAGAAGGCATCCCCCATATACACCCTATTCCATAGGTAATTCGTCTCGAGTTATTTTTTAGAATCGGGATAAAGTTACCTCGCGCGCTGCGTGGATGTTTCATGGAGGTTTCGCATGTCTAAACGCCGTGCAAAACATGTCGGGCGAAGGGCAATGAAAGCGTAAAGAGATCGAGAGCATTCTGAATATTGAAGCGAAATGAGTCGGCGCTCACCTGGGAAAAGGGAATCGCTCGACTCTTTGACAACCCGTGAAATCAGTTTAACTCGAAGTTATCGTAACCTCAGTGCTTTAACAAAATGAGAAATTTCGCCGGTCTATTGAAACCGGTCGTTTGTACAATAAAGCAAGTAGCAAGAAATATTCATGTACATGTAATTAGTTTTACAAATTTGAATTTTATTGTAGTTTTTTAAGTTGTTAAGCACTGTTGATCAGTGAATGTAAAAAGCGCTCTAGAAGTTATGTAATTGTCATCATTATTATTATAGGACGCCAAGTGTTATTTTTGTTAAATAATAAAAGACTAATGAAAGAATAAATATCAAACCAGAAATTGCTCTCTTCAAACTGTAAATTATAAATGATCCTGAGAGAATATCAGTGTGTTAAGGATTTCCCTGCTGTACTGTTAGCGCTATGCAAGAGAGGAAGGGCGATTCTTTCTTAATTTTCGTTTCGCTGACACAACTTTAGCAGAAATCTCTCTTTTTTGTCGACAAAACGAATAGCAATATCGCTCTCCGCGTCTTCCGCCATTTTTTTCTGCCTCAATTCGTGAAGGACGCGTGGCTCTGAGCGTGGGTCATCCACGCGGAACACATTCGCGCTATGTGATTGGCTGTTGTCCAATCCCCCATGGGATCTGTGGTCTTAAAAATAACTCGAGACGAATTACCTATGGAATAGGGTGTGTACGGAGGATGCCTTCTCTGTCCCCTTTATCCTCTCTTGGTAGAGGTCATAGACTATATTACAAAATGGTGGCAAATTAAGTAATTTCTTGTCTTCATGATATTTACCCCTCAATGGCTCGTTTCAAGGTACAATTTGGGGAAAATAGATCCAATTAACATAAAACGTAAACAATTATATAGCCCGCATTTTGGAATAATATGTATAGTTTGGTGAAGAACACAAAATATTCTTTCCGGAAACAAAGTAGAAATAGACTCAGAGTGGACGTTTTACTGACATCATGTTCCCCAGGACGAAATTGTGCAAAACATGAAGACTCGAGAGAGATCAAAACTAAGACCTCGTTTACACGGGTCGGGACGAATTCTTGTACAGATTGCAGTACTTTTTGCATGAGTCCACAGAAATTGTTGCACAGTTTCAGCATTGGAATGGCTTTTTTGAATCTCCTCAGCGTTGCATTCAACCAATCATGTTACACTGAGTCCAGATTGCGGTTTACGCAACAGGACGGCAGAAAGAGGAGGACGGCAAAACGCGTGTGTGGCAAACTTGACAGGACTATGTGTTGTCGTAATCTTCACTAAATATCAATGTTTTTCGGTCTTTTGCAAAAAGATCTGTTTAAAGGAAGATGAAGTTTGAGGCAATATTTTTTCAAACAAAATTATTGTCACGCTTGTCAGACAAGGTTTGCCGTCTTCCTTGCTCGCCCGCCCTGTTGCGTATTCACATACTAAAATGGCTGCAACAGTAAAAAATTTAACTTTTACAGACGAAGAATTGCCACTCCACGTCCTTGTGGGCTATAAACAGAAATTGAAGGCGAAAGCGTTGATTGGGAGACTGTAAAAGCAAAGTGGGATGAGCTCAACAAAAAGTTTATCGAAAAATATCGCAAAAACTTTCAGGAAAAGTTTCTGCAAGGAGTCTGTAAACAACAGGAACAACAACATTTCTGACTTACATTGAGCTCTTTCTGTAATCAAAGGCGCAAATCAGCAGATCAACTTACGTCACTTACCAAAGGAGCATAACTAGGTTCCAGGTTTTTACCCCGCAAACTGTGCAAAAACTTGCACGGTTAACAAGAGCCCGCGTAAAAGTGGAACCGTTCGGTCATCAATTTTGACTTTCTTCTGATCAGGTCAAAAACTTGCACACGTTGCCGTTCAAAAACTTTCACGGTTCCGCGGTTCCCGTGTAAACAAAAGACGATCCGTGTAAAGTTTTGTTTTTTCAAAAATTAGTCCAGCTCCGTCAGTAAACGGAGCCTAACTGTTGAGGCACCTGAAAAAAAATGTGCTTTGTTCTAGTGACAAGAACATAAGGAAACAAGCGACTACTTTGACACATTTATCCAGCGTGGTAAATGAATTGCATGATACTACTATACATGCGACTTTAGAGTGTGTGTTGTAATTCTTTCCCCAATAAACGTCACATTTTTAATGGCACTACATAAAGAAGCAGAGAGTTAATAACTACACTATATTTTTTGTCTTACAGCCAGATGGGACAGAGCTTTTCCAATTTGTTGATGGATATTCATCTTGGGAAGCTTACCTTACAAGCATGATGACAAATGGTACATGGGGTGATCACGTGATACTCCATGGTGCGGCAAACTGCTTTGAGACATGCATTCACGTAATCAGCAGTCTGTCGCATCATAATGACGTAATGATTTGCCCAGAGTATGATGATACTGGTAACAACCGGCTTGTGCTGGGTCACGTGCATGAGCTTCATTACGTTAGCCTTCGTCCGGTTTTGAAGAACCCGTCATTTTTGGATAGACGCTTACACGCTGTTCTCGTAAGAATGATAGTTCAGATAGTTGTTATAATCGCATTTATTCATGAAAGATAAATTGCTCTGGGCTAGTTCTTAGCTTCACTGTAGTTATTACTAGCGACTTTAAGACCCAACGAAGCCCCTAATGATTTTTATCAGAATTTAGCTCAGCTGTTCAACTTTTAAAGTTGAACGCCATATTTTTTCTTTTTTCTTTTGGGTATAGTTAATTTGTCGCAAAGTTTATTACTGTATAAGAAAAGTAATTTTCCAAGTCTGTCTACCATTTTAAGGTGGACGGAACCGATTTATACCTTGATCTCACCCCCGCATGCAGCATAAAGTTGTTCTTCTTGCAATAAAGTTTTGGGTAAGAATACCCGGTGATAGTCCGTCGGCACTCTTCAACTATTTGTGCGTCAACTTTCACAAATGTGTTAGCGTAGCATTTTAAGGTTTAATTTCATCAGAATTTTGTGCAGCGAGTTGTGAATTCACGATTGACTTCAAACTTGCAGATATCCGGTCAAACTTGATAGTTCTAAGGCTTATTTAGTTAGGGAAAAATCTGTCGTATGATTTCGAAGTTACTTTCATTTTTACTAGTAAAAGCGCGATTTTTAATAAATGCTGACTGGATATTTCACACTCTTTTACATCTGCAAGAAAATAAATAACATTTTCTTAAAGTTCCACCATTTTTTATCAAGGTCCCAAAAATCACAGATATCGATTAAATCGTTACTTCTGAAAAACGCGTTTATAAATAGGTTCGTGCCACCTTAATTAACTAGTTCGCACACTTACTTTATTTGGTAGCGTTAGCAACATGTCGGCGACGGCAATGAAAACGTCACTTCAGAAGAGCATTCACGTTCCTTCAAACTTCATCTCCATTATTTCATAACTCTTTTACTTTGTCGATTGTAAGCGAATTGTCCGGGAAATGAATTTTTGTTCATTACGCACAACTATAGAAAAAAGGAGAAAACATTGTCGTCGCCTGTTTTTCTCCTCTATAAATTATAGCATCGGGAGATATCATTTGGTTGTCGTGAAGTTACGGTAAAGAAATATACCACAAAGCTTGGTGCACGTGCAGAAGTGTTGTTTTCCTAATTAGAGACCTTTTGCCGTTTTTGTTGCATCGTAGTTGCTTAAGTTCCCCGATAACTAAATTATTACTCTTCATAACCTAGTTTAGTTTGTTTGGTTATTGTTACATGAGTAAAAAGCACAACAGTTGGTTAATTGTCAAGATTAGTTAATTCTCCTTGAATTCCTTGCGCATTTTGATTTGTCTTGCGCGCGTTTAGAATGGCGCACTATGACTTCCGGATCCTGTTAACAAAAACTACCATTTCGGTGTGTGGTTTTTAAAATATAACTGCAACTCTTCGCTACCAACATTTTACAGTGCGACTTCTGTAACCGGGGCCACCTAGTGACCAATCGGATTACAGGAAAATAACAATACATTCCAAGAAAGTTGGTTGTGGGCCAATCAGCAGCTCGTAAAAAAATAGATGAGTTACTTGAAGCACGAAATTTAAATATTGATAGCAAACGTTTTCAACAAAGCAAAATGTTTCACCAGATGATGTTTTTCGCTTCGAAACTTACAAAGTAACATGCAAAAACATATTTGTTTGAAACAAGCTGTTATTTTGGCACCTATCAGCAATTTCTTCGCTACCATTGCCGCACTTTGCAATAAACATGAGACATCAAGTCGAAAATATATCACGGACTTTTCAGGAAACATACGACTTTCTTCAGTGGGTTCAAAAGGTCACGTCTGTAGATTGTTATTGATTGATTTCGATCCATGTTGTTGATTTCGTTCCATGGTAATTATGATGGACAACTTACTTTCTCAGAATGTATTGTAATTTCCTGTCATCTAATCGGTCAACCCCCCCCCCCCCCCCCCACCTCTGTGATTTCTACTACTTTTGCCTGTCAACTTGTAATGTAATTATAGTGTAAAATAAAATAAACCAACGTTTTTGTTTTACATAACTTAGCTTTGCTTCTTCAGCGAGTCATTCAGAAGGTTACACCAAAATTGGTTTAAAACCTGAGTTAAACTGGGTCAATTTAGCGTTTCAAGGATCAGTGTATTAAAATCTTTTCAAGGATGGTAAATGAACTTAATAAAACCCAATTTTTATGTTACGCAAGTGAAGTAGTCAGTTTAAATAGACATTTTTACCGATACGGCGGCCATATTGAATTCATTCGATTTAGGAGTATTATAGGATGCCCATGGGGCATAAGCAAATTTCGTTTGTATTTTCGAGCGCTCTTCGGGACATTTTTTCTTAAAGTTTTCTTAGAATAAGATTGTAATGGGAAAAAAGATCCTTGTGCCGCGTTTGAATGTAATAATGATCGCCTTTTTCTAGTTTAGTATTAGAAATATGGTCTTTCACTGTACATTTCTCGGGAAAAAAGGCGATCATTATTACATCCATGCCAAACACGGCACAAGGATCTTTTTTCCCATTACAATCTTATTCTAAGAAAACTTTACTAAAAAATGTCTCGAAAAGCGCTCGAAAATACAAGCGAAATGTGCTCATGCCCCCTGTGCATCCTATAATACTCTTTAAATCAAATTAATTCAATATGGCCGCCGTATCGGTAAAAAGGTCTATTGATGTAATTTTCAGTTTCGTCGGTTATAATTATTTTATCTATTTACAGTGAAACCTGTTTTAAGCGGACACCCTCTATTAAGCGGACAGTAGCCGAAGTCCCCAAATTTATTTTCTTTATTTTCTTCAAATGAAACCTTTATTAAGCGGACACCTCTATTAAGCGGACGCGAACATCTAAAACGTACCTGAAATGGTCATTTCTATTGTTGCCAACCTCTTTTAAACGGACACTAGTAATTAAATTCCACCACCCAACATGGCAGACACCGGAAATGGGAAAGATTGCCCGCCACACATTTTTCGATTTTTACGGTGACTTGACTTATTTGATTAGTTTCACAGTACAGTATTGTTTTCTATTTCTTTTTGTTTGTATGGAGCTTGTTTCACTCATCTGATTTCTTCAAATTTGAGTTGCAATCTATGTTTATGGTACTACGATCAATTATTGGTCCACTTTAATAAAGAAATAAAATGCAAACGTATATCGTCATAGCCTCTGGGAGAATTCTAAACGTTTCCACTGTTCATTTGAATGGCATTTGACACCTCATATGACGTTATCTATCGAAACCTGGATTAGGCGGACACCCTGTATTAAGCGGACACTACAGCATTCCCCGAGGGTGTCCGGTTAATGCAGGTTTCACTGTGTTTGTTTGTTTTTCTTTTTCTTTTCTTTTTTTTTCAGTAAATTCAGATTTTCATTATTTCATCTTCATCTTTCCCGGGTATATTACGAGGAGAGAGGACTGGGTTGACATGCTATCGTCTAAAGCTGAGGGGAACGTTTAATATTTCAAGTTTAGATAAAGACCAGTCAGCCAATATCCATGGACACTTCTGGAAAGAGCGTATCGTCATAGCCTCTGGGAGAATTCTAAACGTTTCCAATGTTCATTTGAATGGCATTTGACACCTCATATGACGTTATCTATCGAAACCTGGATTAGGCGGACACCCTGTATTAAGCGGACACTACAGCATTCCCCGAGGGTGTCCGGTTAATGCAGGTTTCACTGTGTTTGTTTGTTTTTCTTTTTCTTTTCTTTTTTTTTCAGTAAATTCAGATTTTCATTATTTCATCTTCATCTTTCCCGGGTATATTATGAGGAGAGAGGACTGGGTTGACATGCTATCGTCTAAAGCTGAGGGGAACGTTTAATATTTCAAGTTTAGATAAAGACCAGTCAGCCAATATCCATGGACACTTCTGGAAAGAGCGCCTTAAACTTAAGAAACCTATCAAGTTTAAAGGTGATACACAGTAAAAGCGAGCGAAGATATTAATCCACAAAGTCGTGAAATGTTACAGACGTTTCAGACCAGCATCCAATCTTCCAAAAACACATAAATAGCGACTGGGTACAAGTCTGCAGACGTTTGTCTGAAAAAATCGTAGAAGGGTCTCTTCAAAGTCACCATGGTAACTGCCCCAATTAAATGCAACTATATATGTACCTTCATAAAAGTGAATGAGGCGATTTATATGGAATTTTCGGATTTAAACAGAGCTTTCTTTCCTGTGCGCGGTACGCACAGTTGTTTTTAACTCGTACTCGATATAAATTTCTCATTAACTTTGTCCTTGCTAACCCTCGGAATTTAATTATCCTTTATGTAATGTTTAATAAACGAGCGGGAGGGTTTTAACGACACAAACCGAAGAGGACATAGCGTCTTGTTCCAGAGCTTTTCGGGAGCCTAAAAATGCCGAGTAGGAGAGAAAGTTAATTGAAAATGGTACCCCAAAGTCAACTATTCCACTGAAAAAGTATTCCTTGAAAAACTTTTTCTGGAATGGCCGAATGGTAGGTAAACAAAAATCCAGTACTCGAGCCTTGAGTACTGTCACAACTGGCAAGTCTTAAGTGCAACGCTTGGACACTGCTATAGCCAATACAAAGTGACTGTTGTGTCACTGAACTGTTGCCTGATTAAATTTTTTGTAATACTAAATTTACTGCGTGTGTTATTTTGAAAGAACATTAAATATTCACCCACCATTTGTTGTGTTAGTTGCTGTGCTGATAATTAATATTGATAGGTCACGTGCAATGAAAAAAATGTCATCCTTATTAGTATTTTTTATATAATGAATACTAATGACGATGAAATTTTTTTTAAAGGATATCAATGAAGCAAAATACAATCAGCCCCGGACTCCCCTGAGACTGAAATCAAATGCCGCCCCCAGGCTTTTTAGTTTGAAGGTGTTTTACCGCTGTTTCAACACGAGCACGTGACGGATTTTAGCGGACGTGATAGGTTGTTGAGCTCATGAATTATTAATGAGTTTTTGAAGCTCAATTCAACAGTTTTCACTTAATGCCCGGCAAAGAAATGGAAACCAAAGTTTAAAGCCTTGTTTTGTTTTGTTTTGTTTTTTTTTTTCACTTTAGCTATAGTTTGTACAGTTCACTAATACTTATCAAATACCCAGAACTGATCATTTCCGAAGATAGAGTAACAAAAAAAAGTAAAATAAGATAAAATCTGAAGTATAGGCGTTGATGATCCTAAATTCACGTACGTATTTGAATAGTTGTCATCGTCGGTTACAGAGAAACTACATTAAAAAGAGGTTGAGGAAAAAAAATTGAAAAAGAAAAACGAGATCTGGGGCCTTTTCCAAGGAACACATCGCAATTTTAAATGGTGGTAGGAGGACAGTTTCTAATGGTCCGTCCCTTAACGCCAGACCAACCATACAAAGTACGTAACAACTTAACGAAACGGGAAAGACGAACCCTCAAACGTTCGTTAGCACCCAACGGGAGGATATAATCATTAAACCCGCGAATAAAGGCTCGGATACAGTCGTCATGGACATGGTAGGAAAATGAATGTCTTCGTCAACTCAACAACTCGCAATTCTACGAAATAATTGACAAAGACCTGACCCCACAAACTCATGAATGTGTCAAAACAGGAGCCTGGTCAAAAGGTACATTTCCAGTCTACAATTTGACAAAAAGGTTATTGTAAATAGCCATGTCAAGTAATCTTAGGCTTTATACTGTAATAAGTTTTTGGATTTCCCTTTCTTTCTCTACTATTTTATTTATTTCTTTTGTTTTCTCTGTTTTTTTTTCCCTCGGCTTATTAGCATATTTTTTGATAGAGGTCTAACCAACCTCACCAAACCCGAGGTTAAATAAAGCTTCATTCATTCATTCGACGGAGAGACATCCACATACCTTACCAAAAACTCTCCCAAGCCAGGACGTTTTTTACACTATCCTAAAAATACACAAACCTGGTAACCCGGGTCACCCCACAGAACGAATTTCACAGTTCGTCGACTTCCGTACGTGTACGTCTTCTCAAACTCATTAATTATTCATACGGTTATAAGCCAATCGGAGTGCCCCATTTTGGTCAGCTGGATGTATCTTGATACCCAATGAAAATCTAGATCAAGATTACTCCGGTTAGCTCAAAAACTGATGAAAACACTGATCAAGACACTTGAATTTTAATCAGTCTTAATACTAAATACAGTATATTTGCCGCTTCAGTCATTACTTACAACAACAATAGGGCAACATATTATTCTTTGTTAGACACCGTTACATTAATTGTACAGTTTTGAAATTTTCCTTTCTGGAAAACAACACACCAAATTCAATTCCCAAAACAGTGCATTTTAAAATTCTGAACAATGCGGTCTAAAAGTTGTCAATTACCTTTTGTCACTAGCGTCCAGAGGATTCACAGCTTCGGATCTATTTTTCTCCTCCAAATAACGCTTGAGCGCACAAATGATACCATAAACAGTCTTGGGAGGGTATTTTCCATCAGACGATTTAGCTACCTCCATCACGAATTTTGACAACCAATAGTTCAGCGACAGAACATCCATTCCGGCAATATCCGCGCTCAGAGCGATAACCTTGTGTAAATCGTAGTCCTTGAAGAGACCACCACAATCTAATACTGGAACTTCGATCTCTGCCATTCGGCAAAAATGCTCACAGCCCACTTATTTTTATATTTAGTTAAAGCTGGAACGACGTCATTCACCAGAACATTTTCTTGAAAAGAAGTTTTAGGAACGCGAAATCGTTTTGATCCGGACTCGACCCCCATCACTCGCCGTAATGTTAATCTACTAAAAAACCCGCCAGCATGGCATTCATTTAATTTACCGCGAATAAGAAACAAACAATCGCCTATTGAGCACGTCTTCTAATTACCTTTTCTTCGGAAATAATTCCACTCAATTCTCACACTAGTTTGAGAAGCCATGTCAAAAACTCGTGCTTCGTGTTTCATCAGGGGTTCCAGTCACCTCGAAACAATAAAAGTACTCGGCCTGCGGCCTCGTGCTTTCATCTGTTTCTCGGTGTCTGGAACCCCTAATGAAACACTCGCACCCGTTTTTGACACATTACTTCAACCACTAGTTACCAAACTCCCCTCCTACATTAAAAACACCACCCATGGCCACTTTCTCAACAAACTCAATAATGTAGGCCAATTACCAGACGGTGTTCTACTCGTTATCCTTGATGTATCTTCACTTTATACGAACATACCTCACAAGGACGGAATCCAAACCTGCAGCGAATTCCTTGACAGTCGTTTAAATTCCTCTACTCAGACAACCAGACTCTGTGATCTCATCCATATGATCCTCACAAATAACACTTTCGCTTTCAACGGACAACGCTACCGACACTGTTACTGGAACAGCGATCGGCACGAACATGGCTCCCTCTCACGCTAATCTCTTCATGGGGAAGTTTGAAGAACGCGCCCTAGCCGGTGCAACCCACTCCCCCCTTATCTAACCTGTTCCCTGAGGCGTTCAGATAGTAGACCACGGCGGTTATTGGGAAGCGAGTTAAATTGTACAAGGAGAAAACGGGGGAGGCAGGGGGGGGGGGGGGGGAGAGCGAGGGAACGCCTGTAAACATTCTTCTCTCCCCCTTTCCCCCTCTAGTCTCCCCTCTTTTTTCTTCGTGAATTTTTCTCCCGCGCTCCACCATCTGAACGCCTGGAACAGGCTGCCCTTAACTTATAGACGACATCTTCCTGCTATGGTCACATGGCGAGGATAAATGACATCAGGATGAATTCATCACGTACTTAAACAACCTACATCCCACAATCAAATTCACTGGTTCGTTTTCAAAATCTGAAATCCCTTTCCTTGATGTCAACGTCCTACTAATCAACGGCACATTACGAACTGACCTTTATGTCAAGCCTGCAGACAAGCACCAATATCCCCTCAAATCATCCTGCCATTAAAAAGTCGATCCCTCACAGCTTGCCGCATGGCATTAAGACTAAGAAGAATCTGCTCGACAGATGATTTCTTTCACAAACGTCCCAACGCACTCACCACACATCTTATTAAAAGAGAATATAAACACTGTTTCATCCAGCAAGAAATAAACAAAGTACGCCTCATTCCACGCAGCCACGCCCTCGAAACATCCATAAGACAGGAATCTGACAGAGTTCCATTTGTAGTAACATTCAATCCTGCTCTTCCCAAAATAAACCATATTTTTTCTGGCAATCTTAACATTCTTCATTTTTCACAACGATGCAAAGAAGCACTTACTTCTCCTCCTCTTATATCCTACCGCCGTTGCAATAATCTACGTGACATCCTTGTAAGAGCCAAGCACAGCAGACCACCTTCCAAAACACCTGTTACTGACTGGACGGAAATTTTTGAACGCAAAGTCCAACCAGGCTTTTTGAGAGATGGTAACACAAGCGCCTCTTTCCAGGCCTCAGCGAATCGACCGATGTCAAAAGAGAGGTTGATCAGCTTAGTGATAACTGGCAATAGAACATCCACCAACTTGAGAACAATCGGAGTGGGAATGGGGTCGAGTTGACAAGATTTACCCGCTGCTTTACTAATCAACATGCGCACTTGTTCTTGGGAGAGAGTCCTGAAACCGGTCAAGAACTGTTCTTTCAGGCATGTAATATCAGTAGCAGGTAGAGATGGTACGGACGATGTAGATACATTAGCCAAAGATGCGTTTATATTTTCAATCTTCTGTGCAAAGAAATTTCTAAAATCATTGGGCACGCTTCCTATTAGCAACAGATTTAGTTCTCAGAGGGGCATATTTATCAAGTAACAAAGACAGTGTCTTTCATATATGGCAGTACCCCTCCCTCCCCGGTACCTCCGGGGAGGAACTCCTCCTCTCCGCCTTTCCTGCTTTACAAAAAGTGAAATTTGTACCTGGCAGAAGATGACAGTTGAGCCTCGCAATCATGGTACAGCCTCGGCACCACGTCGGGAAAGATTTGTCGACATGGCGATCTATGGAGCAAGGGACAAGGAATTTTTCACCTCAGCCTTTTTTTTAATTTGCCACCGAACTGAATATCTTTTTTTAACAGGTGGCTCATTGCATTAATCGTGAGGTAGCGAAAACGGATTTTAGGATCAAAGAATGGCGGATACTAGGTTGAAAATATTTTTGCTTTGTACTATGTTCGTCGCTACAGCATCGCTTCTTGTCATGTTTTATTACTCCGAGGCGGCTTCAAGGTATACGAGAATAGGATTAAACTACATAGAAGTGTTCCGGAGTAAGCTTACCTATGTAGGTTCTAGAACGAGAGAACGCGGCTGGATGATTACGAACAATACATCCCAATGGGACGAATTAATTTTAAATTCTTCGACGCACGATCCTTACACCTCTGAGAGCTTGATCTCGACGTCATCTTTCGCGCCGGAGGCGAATTGGACTACAGATAGGGATAAACTTACCGAGGAGTCAACGCAGCAAGTAATAACGAAACGAAATGTTCAAGAAGAAACTAAGCCATTATCAACAACGTCAAGTGAAATTCAACAAGCAAAAGAACTATGTCCCAGCGGGTCGAAGCAAGGTTTGTATAAGTTTGTAAGCTTACCGGTATACGAACCTGCCTTTTGTCTTCATAATTTTACTTGATATTTAAAAGCAGGCCAATTTGCTTTGAATTGCATTAATCTTACTTGCTATGCTCCCTATGGAAAATTCTAAACAAAAGCCAATGCGTAAATTGCGTGACTGCCAGAAAATTGTTGATCAAAAGATCTCATAGTCGTTTGCAACCCGAACGAATGTTTAATCGTGCCATTGAAGCGAGTATTGAAGTGGACATTGTAATAAGACATGCTAAATAAAAATAATTTCGTAAACTGCACTGTTTCCCCAAGGGTTTAACATTCGCTAAGTCAAAGGAAAAAACATTTAAGCTTATTTAGTGGCGGGTAAGTTTACCGGTAATTGAAATGGACCTGTATTCAATAATCAGCCAAATGAAGGGGCTCATAAATTTACATTTCAATTTCCTGTTCGATTTTGAAGAAAATAGGATGTTCTGCAGTTGCTTCAAAATAGAAACCCAAGTACTTTATAAACTTTCCAGGGTTTGCTAGTCTGAAACGAGGAAATTTCGAATTACATAATTTTTTGTATTTTCTGCATTGTTTGTTTAGGGAAGTTATATTTGTCTGCAAGCAAATATAAAAATTATTTTGCCTACAAAACAAAAGAATCCTTTATTTTGCAGCCAATAGGTCTTTTACCAAGGGACTGACAAAATTTGTTCGCTATAACGAGGTTTCGTATCGAGGTCCTTTTTCCATATTATTTTACTATTATTGGGGTAAAGGAATCATTCGTAATCTATTTTTATTATGATTTTTTTTTTTACGAAATTGGAGATAACAACTTATTCAAGTTTTATTTAGTTCCTTTGGAATAAATTATTATTGTAGATAATTTTTGAATTTTTTTCTTATTGGTAGTCTTTACACTAGAGCCTAAATAAGGTAAGAAATATTTCAAGACAAATGAATTTTAATTACTTCAAGTAAAATAAAGCTTCACACACAACCGATTCTTTCTTTACTTCAGGTTAACTTAAGGCCATTTTCCCTTAAAACATAATTAAGATTGATTGACATGTCTCAAAGTTCAAGAAACTGCAAGTCAGTTTAATCGGTCATAAGGATGGTTTTCAAGTTGCTTGAAACTTTCTTGAATAATTGTTTCAACTTTCCGACTTTACTGAGGTGCAAAGTAAAGTTACTTGAGATTTTACTTCTAATGGCCTTCACACATGAAGTGTTACTTAACAGCCTAGTGTAAAGACAACCATTGTATGAGTTGCTAAAGTCCCTAAATTGCAAAAAAATGAATGAATAAATAAATAAATAAAATAATAGTAATAATGATAACAATTAACATCACCTACATGGTAGCTAACTCTGAAAATGTACTTTGTTGATTTCTTCTTTTTAGTGGGACCACTATATGTCGACCAAACAGTGCCTAAAGAGAAAGACCTTGAAAGAGAAATGTCTAGTGAGTTTGATGGCTGGGTCAATAAAGGCGGATGCTGGAGGCCAACTGAATGCCAGGCAAGGGTCAAGGTGAGGTTATCAGCAACTTTTAAGTTTTCAGTATCAAAACATTTTATAATAGTGCTTCCTTTTCAAATAGAGTTGGCAGGGGTATTATTTTGAAACGTCTGGGGGCGTGCTTTCCTGTTAAGCCCCAATATCCACTGCAAATTCTCCAGACTGATATTCATACATTCCCTAGAGATACAGTAAGTTGAGGGATTTTAATAAAAGGACAAAGCATTTTCTCTTTGGTGATCATTTGAATAATTCTCATAACCATTTCTCTTGACAACATATGGACATTGTTAGGAGAAAATTCATGTTGGTCACTGTTAGGACTAAAAGGTTTAAAAATATGTTGTCATTCAGATTTTATGATATATTTTTTATTTTGGTCTTTTCTTTTCTTTCTGTGGGGGTTGTCAGAAAAGTGTGGTGTATCAAAACTCCCCCCCCCCCCCCCCCCCGCCTTGGCAATAACAATTTTTAAAATGTGCATAATATTTTGTTGCTGACAAGAACTGTCAAAGCGTATCTTTTGTCTATGTTTGAAGGAAACGTGGATTTGCTTCAATCATAATGTAGTTTGACAACTTTTATACAGAAGGCCAGTCCTATGTCGTAATATTTTGACCCCCATCACATTTTGTGCATTTTCAAATTTACCCCTCTTAGAAAATTGTATCCCTCCCCCCCAGGATGTAATAAACGATCATTCCCCTACTATTCTATGGTGAGAGCATGGTGTAATCACTATCCAGTAGATAACACACTTGATATTCATTAAATCAGTTATTTGTTGTACGCTATCTGCCAGCCTGAAATCAAGAACATGATGTTAAAACTGCAATACAATCTCTCTCCAGATGGCGCTTATAACTCCCTACCGTAATCGGTATGAGCAGCTCTTAATGTTTGTGCGTCACATGCACCCTATGCTTAAAAGGCAAAATTTAGACTACAGGATTTTTGTGATAGAGCAGGTATGTTTTTAAACTTAGTAGTACAACCCTCCAAGTTACAATTTTTTTGGTCTCCATACATGTATGGCATGACTCTTTTGGTTTAGCGAGACTTTTTTATAAATCAAGTTGCCATCTCCAAAATTTTAGATGCCATGGTGACCAAAATGGTTGCAACTTGGAGGGTTGCAGTAGTATAGAAACACATGCACTAAGATCGATCTCAACTTCATACTGTAAAGGTAATGTATTCTTCCATAAGATCATCGAAAATCAGCGCTACAGGTGGCCATCTTGACTGACTCTTTCTTGAAGATGACTAGCTCATCTACTTAGGGAGCAGGGCACAGATTGGGAGGACGCAATTCCCTTGCCTTCTTTCCCACCATTACAAACCCCGACACCTTCCCTCTTGGTACATTTGAAACCAATAACTAATGGCTGTCAGTGCCGGTGACCACTCAATCTTGATGATCTTATGAAAAAAACAGGGTACTGTGAATGTGTGGTTCCAGAAAATATCCATACCCCCACCACGGAAGACTCTTTGATTTGGCCCCACCCCCCCAGGATTTTCTGTTCCAGGGGGTCTTTGATGACCCCCCTCCCCCCAGGAATTTCCAGAATTTTTAAATGGGGACTTCGCTTACCACACTTTGGAAATTCAAAGTAGTTTGGGCACTTAAAAACAAAGAAAGTTAATACTAACTCAGTTATGAAAATACAGTAGAATTTTATTACAACAGTGCAGCGTAAACGTTTGTTAAGTTTATTATTCAGCCAAACTTTTAGCTTTTTCACCATCACGTTTGCAAATTATGTCTGTGTTGTTTTTATGTAAGCTTATAAATTAAGCTTAAACATTTGGGTTGCAAAGTTTAAACGTCGATTGTTCTACGTTTTTGTGTTTACTGCGACACGAACGTTATGAAGAGAACGTAAGTTTCACCCACTTAAACAACTTTGCAAACGGTAGCAAGAAAAACCCAGAAACTTACAAGGTTCCTGTCTGGCTGTTTATATTTCTACAGATTTTGTCAGTTTCTTCAGGTTGACTATTATTTAAGGGCCGAAAACTTCACCAACACGTACATGCCAATGCGCTAGATTTCGTGAACGTCGTAATGATTGCAGAATTTACTAGCCAGGTAGCCGGGCCTTGTGAAGGTCGAGCAAGAAATGGGAACAAAGGTATTCTCGTCTCATCGCATTTTTCATGAGTTTCCACCCACAATAAACACTGATAAAACATGAAACCTATAAAAAATGTGTGTCCTGCATGTCAAGGTAGCGAAAAGGGATACTCAGTGAACAGAAGTGAAAGCACTTTAATGTTGGTCGGATGAAAACGAGACGAAGACAAGACTCCAGTTATGTACGTGTCCCCCATTTTCAATCGTTTTCGACTTCGTTCCAAAGACACATCGTTCTTCTGGAGATTGTAGCGCTAGCTAACTCAAAGAAAAACAGAAACATTAAAGCTAATGATGTTAACCTCATGTCAATGACCAGGAGTACCGACTTTTGTTTCAAAACAACGTACATAGGTATGTTTTTGTGCTTCAGATCGATCGTACGTTGCTTTCAATGTTTTGTACATGGTCTGTCACCTCTCAGAAAATAGTTTCCCATGAACCCCCCATACCCCTCGGAAATTTACTGCCTTTGAAGCCCCCCTCCCCCTCGGAATTTCCAATGATCTCCTGTGGGGGTGGTATGGATATTTTCTGGAACCACACAATAGTTATCCATATTCCAAGGCTGACCTTTCAAGTTCTAGAACCTTGTTGGAGGGGAGGGGGGGGGGGGGGGTGGTCCACTGTCTTTACTCTAGTTTTGAGCAATTCACACCAATAGCTACAAAACAGAATTTTTTTTAATTGGATTGTGGTCCACAGCTTAATCTTTGTAAAGCAGGTTGTGCAAGTCATATCAATTTTTGTGATGTGCATACAGCTATTTCAATTATTGAGTCATTATTGTTGTTGTAACTAAAGCCCAAGCAATGAGACTGTGAACCAATAATTATGGATAATTTCATCAAAACATTCCCAAAGTTAGTCACAGTTCATGATTCTACTGTCATAAAACAACAATGGTACACTGTAAATGTTAGTGAGGTTTTTTTGGCACTGACAACCATGAAGCTATGAACAAATTTTAAAGGACTTTTACAGTATCTCACACAACCTTGCAGTCTTCTTGCATAGGCTTGAGGCCTTAAAATCTGACAGCATGAATAATAATGTTGAAATACATCTACCTGTAGCTAAATACCATAATACGAGTTCTATTTACATGGAGTGAATGGGAATGGGAACACAAGTGCTACGTGTACAGCTGAAACTGCAGATGACCAGTTCAGAATTACATACATTGCAATGCAATTAGTTCCCTCTGAAACAGATACCTGTGGGACCAAAACAATTTGTCTGTCTTAGAGAGATGAGTGTCTTATAGGGAGTCAACTAAATCAGGCCATCTGATAATTATTACGCAGTGGTGTGATTTCCCGCAATTGACCTCAAATCGCATCAGATTGCACAATTTGAGGAAAATCGCATAATTCGTAAAAAAAAATGCTAAATTCAAGTAAAGAAAACAATGAATTCTAACTTTAATTAAACATTTTCTCAATCTTAATGTTATTTAAGGTGATTTAACACTAAAGAAAGCCTTGCAAGACATCTGAAACCTTTGATCGCGTTATCTGGGCAGCCATTTTGATTTCAGAGACAAGCAGTGTGGTCAGCGGTGTAAGAGCGTCATGTCATGACTATATGGTGTGCTACCATGCAGTTCATGCTAAATAATCGGACAAATTGAACTATTTTGTTTTAATTAGATGTTTTATTATTCTTTATATTCAAATTGCCTGTTAAACAACATTAAAATGGTTTTTCTCCTTTGAAACCCGGTAAAACAATATAAATTAGCCCTGAAAAAATCGCATAACTTATCGCATAATAGTTGTATCTTATCGCACAATCTTCCCGGAAAATATCGCACAATTTCTGATTTTTTATCGCACCCTATCAGATGGCCTGCTAAATGGTGGGAAGAAAGGCAGGGACCAACTCTTGGTTTCCATTTTACAAGGTGCCCATTTTTTAGGGTATCTGTTTAGAGGGAGCTGACTGTGATCAAAATTACTGATTTGTCAGCAGAGTAAAAATCCTCAGCCACCTGAACCTCTTATGAAAAAAAGCTTTTCATTACTCTCTGTAACCTTCTGTCCCAAATAAAGAGAGAGAATCGAACTAATATTGTTATGCTTGCATTTCCATAAACAGGTTGGAGAAACTCCATTCAACCGTGCCATGCTGTTTAATATTGGTTACAAGGAATCACTAAAATTTGACCAGTATGAATGCTTCATTTTCCATGACATAGACTTGATACCAGAAGATGATCATAATGAATACAGCTGTCCCTCCTCACCTAGACATCTGTCAGTGGCCATAGACAAATTTTCTTATCGGTATGTTTAACTGAACACTCTACAATCATGTATGTGCTCTGTTACTCACATTACAGCACCTGAGTCACAGAGGAAAATCAAGCATGAACATGCACAATGTTTTAGTTATTCATTTTTTATTTTATTTTTATGTGGTGTAAATTAGCTTTCAGATGCACCTCCTTAGCTAAATAATTTGCACATGCCAAAAAAAATTGATTTGTTTAACCAATGTGCCCCTGGAGATTTTTCCTATAGACACATTTTGAACGAGTTTTGGGAAAGCTTTTGGGATAATTATATTAGGATTAGATAGAAGAAATTGCAGGGGGGTAATGAACAAAGCAAGATTCTCACCGGATTTTTTGGGTCAACTTTACATCTCTGGCTTCCTTGACTGATTCGTGCTCATTTTGGTATGGTTTGAAAGATCTCTTTTCCCTGCACAAGTTAAATGACGTTAAGATGCCACAAGCGATACAAAGGATGTTGATCTGTATAGGCTGTTATGAGTAGTTGAGGGGTGAATGGATTAAGTCAGAACTTTACAACTTCCTGGTTTCATCGAACAACTAGGTTCTTTAGTCAGTTTTTTCCTTGTCGAAAACAGCTAAGTTACCCATCTCAGATGTTTGGATTGTCAGCTGTGTGTTAGAGTTCAACCCTTGGAGTTCAAAAACAAAAAATATATACATTGTATATGGACCCATGCTGTACTCCTACCTTTAATTTCTTATTCTGCTCAGCTACATGTGTGTTTTTAATTCATTTGCATGCAGGTTACCATATTCCACAATCTTTGGAGGAGCAGGCTCCCTTACAAAGGAACACTTTAAACTTATCAATGGATTCTCCAACAAGTTTTGGGGATGGGGTGGAGAAGATGATGACCTCTACAACAGGTACATGGATATGTGCAATCATTACTGTTGATTTTGATTTCTTTGTAGCCCTACTTATTTCTCTGTGACTGATTTTTTTTGTAACATGAAGATGATCTGAACTGCGGAAATACAAATTTTTAAATGAAGATATGATCATTGCAGTGGTAATTGCAATTTAAACAATTGCAAATACCCCCCCCTCCCCCCCCCCAAAAAAAAAAAAAAATGGGTGGGCTTCAACAGGATTTGAACCCATGGCCTCTGCATTACAGCTGCAGCACTCTAGCATTAATTTTGAGCTATGAAGACCCATACATAAAATGGGAGCAGACCAATTTGTTGAGTTCGTCTTAACCCCTGAAAGGAATGAAACATGAAGATTGTGTGAACTGTGGAAAGACGAATTTTTGAACAAGGATATGATCGTCACAGTGGTAATTGCAATTTTTAGGCAATTGCAAATACACCCCCCCCCCCCCAAAAAAAAACAAATTTAGGACTTCAACAGGATTTGAACTCATGGCCTCTGCATTAGGGCTGCAGTGCTCTACCATTTGAGCTATGAAGACCCATACATTGGGAGCAGGCCAATTTGTTAATGGCAAATGGCTGCTTTGTCCAGGTGGAGTGAAGACTTGATGTTCCATGTCATCCATGTATCCAACAATTAAAAACCAACCTCTTCATGTTGGAAATGGCAAAGAATGAAAATGGCGTAAAAAAAAAAGATCACCCTGATCATCACAGCCTTTTGCTCTGAACACAGTAATTTTTGTAAAGCAATGGTTATTATGCCATAATTATTATGATATTTTTCTGAATGTAGAGGTGTAGTCACTTTTTTCTTGTTCTGCACAGTTACCTGTCATTATGTTGTATAGCTTCAAAGAAAAACCCTTACCAATCTTACCATAAATACAATGTACATGTGATAGCTGTTATTCTTGTGATAACCTCAGCCCACTAAGTCATCTCTTTCTCTAGAACTGTCTCTTCTCATGCCCTGTTTTAATTTTTTTAGAATAGCTGCTAAGGGGCTGAAGCTAACTCGACCATCCATGGAATTAGGAAGGTATAAAATGGTACAGAAGTATCATAAGTCTGCTCCTGCTGATGAAAAGAGGTGAGCAAAGCTATAAAGTAATAATTAAAAAAGGAATAATACTAAAGATCGTTGTCGAATCGTGTGTTAAAGCCTTCCAGTACAAAGTAATTAACTCAATTCTTTACACAGATACAAAGTTGTATAAAATAGGTTTTAGAAAAAATGATTTATCTGCTTTCTGTGACAATCAACCCGAATTATTAACCCATTTGTTCTATCACTGCTTACATTCTAAACTGTTTTGGATTGAATTTGAATTATATTGGTGCCTTACTTCGAATCAACGAATTAGTCTCTGCTTAGAAAAAAATGTGCTCTTTGGAATTTTGACAGAAAATTCTTGCCCTTTACTTAAAAATTGCTGAACTATTTTATAATTATTGAAAAATTCTATTTGTGGGACTGTAGGAGCAAACAAATCCTTCCAAACATTTATGGATCTAGGGTGAAGATCATCGCTAAATATGAAACAGAAGAAAAAATCAGCAACAAAGAATTCTTTAAACGAAAGTGGATACTGATGCTTATTTAAGTTAACTGTCTTAACTTTGCCCTGTTGTACTTTTTTCTAATTTCTTTTAGCCCTGAATTAGTTTAACAATTAATTTTGCTTTACTCTGTTAATGTCTATTGTTAAAATGTTTTTTTGTAGTATTGTAAAATGTAATAATATTTAATGTGATTATCAATAAAATAAATATCCCACCCCTTCCACTTAAGGGGCTTTTTTAGGGATAATGAGTTGCAGTAATTCAAATGGACCCTAATAAGGTTAAGAACTCCTCCAAGTTAGTTGGAGGCAAACCTTTTAGCTATTTTCAGGGTTGTCACTAAGATTTCAAGTTGCCGGGTAAATACAACAAGTAGGCGGGGAATCAAACGGCTAGGGATTTCTTTTGGTTCTATTTTTCTTCTATTTTCCAATAAAAGTAGCCAGGGGTCACTCTCTTAGTAGCCGGGGAAAAACTCCGGCCCCTGGCTCTAAATGACAACCCTGTATTTTACAAGAGTGGCCTGGGATTTGAGCTTGTGACTACAGAGAACAAATCCAGTCAGCTAGCAGTCAGGGGAATACCCAAACCCTGGGGCATCCAGTCTACAAGTCTAGCAGTGCAAAAGGGAATACATATGTATGTACAATTTTGCCAGAAGTACATGCAGTGTATGTGAGCACTGCCAGAGTTGTTATAAAATTATTGCAGTCTGTGTTTTGGTTCAAGCTATTCTGCTCCTCCAGCCCTTTCCCCAAAATAATTTTACGCATTGTAAGTCTTTGTAGTTTAATTGTCATATCAATATCAACATTGCCAGGGCAGAAGAGGGAGTTGGGGTCCAGGGTTAAGACTTGCTCTTCTCAAACAACTGTATCCTTACACAATGTAATTTAATTTGTATTTTCTACTAAATAGATGCTTTGTCAGTTTGTAAAGCTCATAAAGCAGTTCTGACCCATAGTGGCCTGTCTAAAATTAATACTTCCTTCCATAAGTATTCAGCCTTGATTTTTAACCAGGCCGCTGAAGTACAGTTAGAAAGGCTCTAATTGCAATATCAGATAAAAACAAATCTGAAATGTAATTTGCTTTCATGTTAGTTTTAAGAACCAGAATTGAGAAATGTACTGCTTGGTAACAGTATAGCTGACCCTGTCACGTTTTATTACTGGGCTGCCTGTGCGCCCAGTCATAAAATGGGCTTTCGGTCGTCGGTGTCAAAAAGTGGTCTCCCGGGGGAGGGAAGACACGAGGGTCTGGTACCGAGAAACGATGTTCTCACAAATGGTTTCATACGAGTTTCTCTTGCACGGAGCCTTACACGGATACTTTTTGTACCTCGTCTGCGCTCCCCCTGAAAAACCCACAAAGCGTTGCGAACCTGAAGAAGGCTATTTGCGTTGTTCGAAGCGATTCGATCATGGGAGTCACTCTATAATTTTTTTATTGTTCGAGTTTAAGTCAGTTAGATGATGTTGGCGCTGGGAAACTCAGAGAAATGCTCGCGTTGCATTCAAACCGACACGCTGTTCACGGTAGGTTCACACTAAAAGATGACTATGAGCGTCAGGTTTGGAACGCGGTGGCCGCCCGGGGGGGGTACTCCCATACATTACCTATACGGGTATGTGCCGCCCAACGGGGTCGTGATTTTGAAGGTCCTGATTTAGAACGGGGCATCCATTTCAGAGGCGTTTTCTAGAACGGGGTATAAAAAATTGTGGATCAGGGCTTTATCTTCTGCCTAAAATTGTTGCTGATTATGAAGAAGCATTTATTTGATGTAAGTCGAACAAATAAAGAAATATCTTTTAAATAAGCAGGGTTATTTCAATTTACAAACTTTCTAGAACGGAGTATAAAAAATTGGCCCATTTCTAGAACGGGGTATCAGTTTTAGGGCGAATTCTAGAACGGGGTATAAAAAAATCGGCCCATTTCTAGAACGGGGTATCAATTTTAGGGGAAATTGTTTTTAGAACGGGGTGCCAATTTGGAGTGCCGGGCGGCACATACCCACCCAAAAAATACCCAAGTGCCCCCCCCGGGGGTGGCCGCTTCGTGAACTCAAAGAGAGAATTATCGATCGATGTAGTACATGAGCAATTAAGAAGCACAATTTATGAGCAAGGTATTTCACCAGTTGACGACACTATGGCTGAAGACTTGATTGTAAGCCTTCGTAGTCAGCGAAGCGAACAACTCAGTTGCCGATGAATGGCACTACGCACGTCTATGAGCGAGGGACGTGACAATTTTGCCATGTTAGAAGACTGGCTTTTCGTTTAAATATTTCCTTCTATTTAATGCAACACACGCCACTTTGGAGGTCTAAATTTCGGATACTGAGGATAAAGAAGACACGGACAAAAATAGGGACTCTGAGAACATCCCATCCGGGAGCTTCACAGAGAGCGACTTGAGGAAAATAGGAGCTATTACTGACAAGGTTTGGTGACTGATTAGAGCATACAAGTGTAGCCCACGTCGAGGTTTCAGGGGTTTGCTTTTGTTTGTATTTGTATCTTGCTAAGCTTTTATCATTAAATTTGTACATGATCTTGTGATCACAGTTCTGTGTTTTCGCCCATTCAGCAAGCACGCTATATTGATGTCAGTATTAGCGAGTTTCAGAAACATGCCTTTGAAAGTTTTTTAGCTCTCGTGATGTTTCTTGATATTTCTTTTACCATTTTATGAAGATGTTAACTGAAGTCACCGCAAAATGGAATCTTAAAAAAGCGTATAATCCATTTATCTCGAAACATAACACACGTGACTTATACGACCTTTATTTTCGTAAAGGTGTTTTGAATACGAACGAACACGGTCAATGTGAGGGGCAAAAACAGCATTAATATAAATGAACCATAGGGTTTTAACTAATATAAGGGTCAATTATTGTGCATTGAGATGAATCGCTTGAAAAGAGAGACTTCCCTTGAAGATGTGATCAGAAGTAAACAAAGGCATAATAGTGCGTCACGTTCAGTCTTTTTAATATCCAAGGAGTCACTGTGAATAGTGTTTCCATATTGTTTAGCTGGCACAAAAACTTCGGACGAGTTATAAAGGGGCATAGTTATCTTCCATGAAGAAAAGTTCGTCTTGGGTCAGACCGTGAACAGAACTGGAGCGAATTTTTAACTCGCATCGGTATCAGGTAAAAAATATGTTATCGATCGTTTCATCTATTTACATTGTTTGAAGTGCGTGCTGGTGAACGCAACATGCGAGCGAGAAGTCTTTAAACTTTTTTAGGTCTCAAAATGCAAAGGATTTTATTCCTTTAAGTTAGAGAAAAATACCGTGAGGAAAATCTCAAAACTGAATATTTTTCTTCTTGTGGAAGAAATAGTGCGTTTTCTTGTAGACTGTGGACCGCAAATTAGGATCGCACTTTTCACAAACATGCGAATTCCGAAGTTCAGAAGCCAACCGACGATTGCATTTTTCGCTGCTGTCAATCATCTTAACGGACCTCTTAGGAAACAAAACTCTACTTCACGGGTTCAAAAGGTCATGGTTTGTGATTTGTGGATTTCGATCCGTTTTGTTTCAAGGTTCGTTGCTTTTGATCGTAATTATGATTGACGGCAGCGATAAACACAATTGTGAAGGTGGCTTTTGAACTTTAGAGTTCGCATGTTTGTGAAAAGCGCAGTAAAGTCTCCGTGCAGTCAGTGAGGCCCCTGGATCAGGCGGGATCAATGGGCAGTTAACTGTCATGTTTTAGTATACTTCTGGTTTTCATATAATACAATATTTCTGTCTAGTGTAAATCAGCTCATTTAATATACTCGTAGAACGACAACAATTTTTGGAATTTCCAGTTACGTCACGTTATACTGTCACGCTATATTTTGGGGCACAGAGGGATTAGGGGAGGGGTACGTGGGAATAATGCAAATTGTTTCCTGCTTAGAATTAATGGCTAACTTGTCTATTTTTATTCATAGTGGTGGAATTTAAAAGTTATTATACAGCCCCCACTTAAAAATGGTATTTTTTGGGGGGGGTTACGAAAGTCTTTCAAAAGGGTACAATGTTTTGAATGAGTTTATGTTTCAGTCTCACATCAGGTTCTGTCGCATGCAATGGTTACCGACAAGGTTTTATGGTAGCCTGAGTGTGTATAGCCGCCCCCTCCCCTCAGAAAAAATAGCCCCTTGGCAGCCCAGTTAAAAATCGCCTTTCGGCGATTCTTGTTACCTGTAAAATGACAGTAATTTTTGGAATAGGCCATTTGCACTAAGAGGTCACGTCACATCATTTTTATGAAAATGAAAGTTATGATTTTGCCTTCAGAAAACGAATAGTGGGTCATATCTTAAACAAAATAATAGTGATTTTTTAAAATGAGTAATTTCGTAGCTAGTCAGTACTGACATGTGACCAAAATGTGATTTTTAAATGAATTACCTCTTCTGAGCCCTGAGAAATTTTGCGCTTAAACTTCAAGGAAACTGTTGAAAAGATGATGTTGTAATGTTTTCAGCACATCTGAGTGTAACTATCTAACGTTTAACAAGATACAAGTAAAAAGTAGTTTCGGCCGCCATGTTGGAGGGCAAGAGTATGCCCTCCAACATGGCGGCCAATACAAATCATACTACTTTGTTGAAAAATCAAAGTGCCATAAACTATCTCCCTAAAATGCGTTTCCTCTGAAATTTCGGGTGTAAGATTATTTCTATGTGTTCCATCAATTTTTGGCATCAGCAAGATTCCAACTCATTGTTTAAAGGAAGTATTGGTCACGTGACCTCTTAGTGCAAGGGTTAGTGGCCTATTTCGGTTAGGTCAAATTAGTCACATTATTCTGTCACACTATATTTTTTTGCGGGGGGGGGGGGGGGCAGAGGGATTGGGGGAGGGATGTGTTAAAATAATACTAATAGTTTCCTACCTAGAATGGTTAACTTGCTTATTTTTATTCATTATGGTCGACTTTAAAAGTTACTATACAGCCCTGACTTAAAAATAGTACTCGTTTTTTCTGGTAAAGAAAGTCTTCCTCAAGGCTTCACATAGATTCTGCGTCATGCAGTGGTCCTCAGAGACAAGTTTTTGTGTTAGCCTGAGTGTGTACAGCTGCCTCTTCCCCTCAGAAAAAATTACCTCATGGCAGCCCAGTTAAAATTACCTCTTGGCTTTGTTTGTTTTTTGTAGGATGGAGAAGCTGCGGGACTCTGCAGCAAGGATGGCAACTGACGGTCTTAATTCTATGAAATATACTGTGAACAAGATAACAGAACACCTTCTCTACACTCAGGTGACAGCAGATGTCAAAGATGCTATGGAAAGTGAGAGATAGCATCATTTTACAAGCCATGTTACTAGTTTGTAATAATTCATTATGCCCCCTCTACTGCAGGCAGCTTTTTTCACAATACATCACTACTGTACCAGTACATACAGTCAAACCTCCTTCTTGTTATTGCATGACTGCATGAGTGCACGTTAGATATGAGATGGTAGAATGTGCCAAGTTGGCTATAATCATCTCATATTCAACAAGCGCAAGTGGAATAATAAATTGTTGTATTAAAAACTCCCACAAAATAATATCGAGAATTCTTTCCCGGTGACTGTTTGTAAAAATAACCAATTTTTAGCTTGTCTTTAATTTTGAGCAGATGCTTACATTGCCACTTTTGGAGAGCATGGCTCATATACCATGATGGCTTAGCCAATCAGAGCTCTAGAATAGCATTATCCAATTGTTCAGTTCTTAGTAACTACAGTTCTCTTAGTCCTACCCTGCAAGCAGAGGCTCCTTTTGTCTTCCGTCTTGATCAAGGAAGAGAAAAGGAGGCTTTGTATAAATCGTGTCAAGCCTTTGAAGTCTCTGCAGCGTGAACTTCTGAACTAGTTACAGTCACAACAGGTCAAGTGTACCCTGTAAGATTCTATTAATGAATTGATTATTTGAAAATTGAATCCAATAGTCGTTCCCATAACTAGTGTCAATTAAAATTCAAATCGGCATTCCTGTTTATTCCTGTATAATGAGCAATGAATATTTTACAAGAACTTCTCTGTATTTGGTCAGATTGAATATCTTTGAATGGATGAAATTTCTTAGAAGACATTTACATCAAATGCAGTGTGGCCTGTGAATTCACGGCTCATTACGCATGCAAGAATGCAGAATTGAATCTAAAATCTACAACTACCACCAAATTTATCTTTCGAATAATAAATTCACTTATGGAATCTTGTGGGGGTACGCTTGACCCGGCTTGACTGTAACCTCGTTTTTTCTCATCAAACTGGTTTTTTGAGTGCAGGCATTTGGTCATAACTTGGTCAACTGTACCAAGTGCACAGGTATTAGGCCTTGATTGGAGACCGTCTCCCAGCAACATCTAGGGCATTGTTTTCATTCATGCAGGGTCTTTCTAGAGTAGGCCAAAATAAAACCAGCGATTAGAAAAGCTTTTCTGGCAGGGTGTCTTTGTCCCAGGTGACACCTTTGTACAGAGGACATTTGGCTCTGTCCCTTTGGTTTCCAAATCAAGGGGGTTTGACTATATCAAGGACAGTAATGACAATGATGGAAACAAGTACTTTAAAGAAGGTTAGTTTTCACACCTTCTAGTTTGTTTCGTCCTCTGCCAAAAATACAGCCCGAAGCAGCTAATACAACCTACCGTAAAATTGCGAAAATAAGCCCCAGGGCTTATATTTTGCAAAGGCCCTTTTTGAGGGGCTTATTTTTGAAGGGGCTTATGTACGGAGGGAAATTTGTGTTTCAAAATCGATTGGGCTAGCCGTGTAGTGGGAAGGAAATTTACCACTTTTGCTTTGTTTTACTTTGTATTCGAGGGCAAATTCCAAGTACAAGCCCCCCGGGGGGCTTATATTTGGAGGGGTGATTTAATGGGGGGTTTTTTGCATTACGATTTTGGGGGGCTTATAACGTATATTTGGAAGTGCTTGTAAATGGAGGGGCTTATTTTCGGAATTTTACGGTATTTTAGATTACAAGTTTTCCCTTCTTTTTCTTCAACTTAGAAGCTGTCCCGTAATATTTCTTATACCCCAGACAGAGTAAGGAGAAAAATTTGCCATCAGTGAGCTATTTCTATTTGTACAGTTAGGTATTATCAAAATGTATTTATTATACATGTAATTTTATCAGATATTTATCTAACAAGATTCTTAAGAGTACTGTAACAAAACACACTTTTCCACAGTTTTATTTGGTATCTTTTTCTAATTTACAATTAACTGAAAAATGTGTGTCTATCAATATATTTTGAAGCCTCTAGAACCTTTAAACACTTATTGGACAATGACTGGTTTGTTGTCGGCTAAAAGGATTCTCCTCCTTGTAGTACAGTATTTAATGAAAACTGTGAAGGCCTCAAGCCTCTCCTCGCACGGCCAGCAACCCTTGCCTCTCCCATCCCAGCACCTAATTGCAGTCACACATTAATACGTTAGGGTAAATTTCGACAATCGACATGGCCTTGAAACAGCGACACAGGGCAACAGAAATGGTGACAAACGACACAAAGATGGGTTGAAACTGTGACAGCGACAGAGCGCAAATACAATAGTGAAATATCAACAGCGACATGGCTTCCTCCTCAATAACGTGAAACAACAGGTTTTGAATTTAAAAAAATGGAAAGGCAAGTAGGAATTATTAGCTTGGCTTAAACAATTCATGGCTTTCAAGACTTGGTTCCATTGACTATTTTCCAATTCCCCATAATACACTCTGTCTGCCCCCCAAATTTTACATAACTTATTGTCTTAAAATGCTCTTGGGAAAATGCAATACTCCCAGGAGCATTTAAAAACAATGGTTTATGCAAAATTTGGGGGGCAAACAGAGTGTATTATGGGGAATTGGAAAATAGAGAATAGTCTCATGTAAATCCCATCAGTTTCTTGTATTTGTAATTTTCAAAAATAGTAGTTGATATGCCTAATTAATTCCCATTAATTTTGGCCTCCTACATGACTTTTGCCTTCTTTATTGGACAATGTTATTGCAATAAGGTCAAATCCTAGAAACATGAAAGTAATGTTTTTTAACCCAGTTTTAATGCAAAAAGATAACTTCAGTTAATAACTTTGATATAAAATTTCCTGATATCAGTTTTTCTCAAACTCAGAAAATTGAACACCTGAAATATGACTGTCAGGAATGTTTATTGTGTTGTGACTATAATTATTATTGTTAAATTTCGTGAAACACAAGCAAGCAGCAGAACCGAAAACTAATTACCATTGTTACTTGTACACACTGTACACTGATTGGCTTTTTCTTTACAACTCAGTAACATTTGACAAGTATTTCTGGTGTTGAGAGTTCACAGAAATGATATCATACCGTTGTACATGTAGTACAGAGATCTATATTGTTTACCTATTTATTTGATTAGGCCAGTAAATAAAATTATGGCACAGTGGAGCCTTGATATAACGAACCTTTATTTAACGAACTCCTCGGTATAACGAACAATTTTCTTTACCCCAGTAATAGTCAAATATATGGAAAAGAACCTCGATAATTTATAACAAAACCTTGTTATAGCGGACACATTTTGCCAGTCCCTTGGCCCTTCGTTATATGGAGGTTCCACTGTAATATTATACGCTTAATGTCAGATCCCAAGGGAAACAGTTAGTTTTGTTTTCCCGAGGGTCCTGATGTTTCCCGAGACGAAGTCGAGGGAAACATCAGGACTCGAGGGAAAACAAAACCAACTGGTTTCCCGAGAGATCTGACATTAAGTGTTTTGTTATATTTCTAGAACTTTCACTTCAACAGCAACAAAAGAATAACCGGAGCGAACGAAAACGAACCAAAACAGTCGACTCGGTACTTATAACAACACAAATTTAATTCTCAAAACCACTGAATGAATGATTTACAAACAAAAGTACTTTCCTTATATCATCTGCATCTTTTTCCTCCACTAGCTGCTGTTTTTCTTCTGGGAACTTCTGGGATAACTTTAAAAATCGTTGCTTTTAGCTTGAGGCTTCGTGATTGTGTTGTTGTGTTCATTCACGAAAAAGAAAACCGGCAGGACCTGGCGGTGTTTTTCCCGCCTTCTGTCACGCCACTTTCCACCATGCTTTGATCACGTGCTGCAATGTATCCCGAGCGGGATACATTTAACAATTATTCTTTGAAATCGAGGTGAATAGTGGCAAAATATTTACCGAGCCGCGAAAGCGGCGAGGTAAATATTCCCAAAGCCACTATTCACCGAGATTGAGAAGAATAATTGTTTTAGTATATACACACGAAGTGATCTCAACAAAATCAGAAAGGAAACCATTCAAAAGTAGGATTTGATTGACAGATCAAATCACGCGTAAGTTTAAAAATAGATCTTTGCAGAATTTTTAAACATGGCAATTCACAAGTTTACTCATTTCGCAAACAACAGCGTAATGGCTTCAATGGAATCGCTAAAAGTTTGAACTGTTTCCTTACCTGAGAAAAAAAGTAGAGCTGTGTTGTTTTCTGTTGACTGGCCAAGTTTATAGCCAAAAGGGCATGTTGTGTCGTTCTTCGCATGAAGTGCTGACAAAAATGGCGGCTCGGTTGCTCGAGGTAAGAGGTCGTCTTCCTGTATCATTCTTTTTCCTGTTTACTTGAAATGTAGAATTTCTGCAAACATTTCCTTTTAAATTTGTTTGTCATAAATAAACTTCGATTTTTGAGCCAAAATTTTCTTCTTAGAAAACGCTAAGAAAATAGTCCGAGATAGCGAACCAATCAGATTGCTTAAATCACCAAGATCACTGAGTGTGTATATACTAATGTTTAATGTATCACGATCGGGATACATTTGATTTTAGTCAAGGCCACGTGACCAAGAATCAACCAATGGCAGTCTCTGTTTAGTAGAGTGAAATTCTAGGAATATAACAATACAAATTATTTATGAATGTTTTTAGGCTCTCGTCCCTTTTTAAAATATTAGGGGTAGTGGTAAATGTTAAGCCAGGATGACTCTTAGATAATGTTTGATCTGAAGTGCCCACCTACATGTACCGTAAGAACCTGGGGGGTGGGCAAGGGAGTTTTTGGTGGGGCGAAGTCATTAAACTTTTGGGTACTATGACCGGTTGTAAATTGAACTCACTCATGTTAAAATTACCTTAGGGACTATTCACTTACAGTGTGACTACTGCAACCAGGGGGAATAACACAAAGTTGACCAATCAGATTAAGAAAGATAACAATGTAAGAAAACAATATAAATTAACTCTGAGCACAAATTTCAAATATTGATGCAAATAAATAAATAAATAAAATTTAGTGTGTCATCTTACATGAGGATTCAGTTCCTCGCCGATGGCAGCCTTTTTGTATTGATTATTACAAATAAAGTTGTTATAAATAAATGAATAAATAAATAATATTATTTCCAAGAAAACCGAATTTGTTTTTTTTGTTGTTGTTTGTCTGTCCAAGACTTGACAGGTAAATACGCACCCAGGAGACATTTGTTTGTTACAAGCTGTTTTTTGTAATCTACCAGCAATTTCCTTGAGAACATTCCTGCACTTTGCAATAACATGTGACCTCAAAACAAAAATGTGGAGGCGTGTCTGGCGGAGTGGTTAGTACCTTGAGCACCGTATCTGGATGTCTAGGGTTCAAGCCTTACCCGTTTGATTTCTCATGGGACAACCGTAACAACAACAACATGATATTAATTATGAGGAGGACTCGGAAAAAAATTCCAGTCCCAATATACTCACAACCGTAACACCCAGGAGAAATTGGAAATGATGGTGATGCACTTTAAAGCAAGGTGCAGTATAGGTCTATGTGAAAATGGTGAAGTAAGGGGTCTTCTTTGCAGTTATTGGCAAACCTTTTCCAAATTTGGTTCACAGTACATGACATGAAGCTGGTTATGAAGAATTTGCCAAGGAGGGGGAGGGGGGTTAAGCCGATCAGTTTTTGGGATGTGCAATAAACCACAAGTGGCTATAAAGGATGAAAATTAGGCTTTTGTTGAGATGTTATTATTTTTTTCCTGATGACATCTTTTTTTCGTAGAGAAATGTTATCTTGTCTTAGTGCTTAGGATTAATACTCACTGATGCATCTACATTTGCACCACTTTCATCATTTGGTTCTGTGGAAAAAATATAGAACAGAAAAATAAAGGTTTAGGAAGGCTGCACGGCGGGGCTAAAGTGCAGGTCACAGGTCAGGTTACAGGCCACAGGTCAGGTCACAGGTCACACAAAAAACAATCGGACACTGGACAAAACTGTTCTGGACTGACGTTTTACTATACAAAAATAAAATAAGCCAAGGAACCTTGATGATATTTTTGTCCTTTAAACATTATTAAATTCCACACATGGAATAATATTTTCATGCTGATCATACGGCATATCCAAACTTCGTAACGAAATCACAAAGGTGTGCAAAATCATGTGATTTGTTCGAAAAACAAATCACATGTTTTTCACTGAAAACGAAGTGTTGTCGTGTTATTAGAATGTCATCTCCAAATAAACGGTGCAGCCAAGATAACTTGGAGCGAGTCATTGAAATGCAGCACTGTAATCCTTTGATACATCAGCAGTTTACAGAGTCAAAGATTCAAGTTGTAATGGCGGAATGCTCCCACCTAAGGCCCACGAGGCAAATACAACAGAGGTTTTTCAAGCTGTTGTGCAACAGAAAGTGAGAAAATGGCGAGCTCTTGGGAGAAGAGCCGAGAAATATATGGTCCAGCAACTATTCGAGAGGCCCAATAAATAGCAGTGTCTGAAGTCCTTAGCCGACTACAATTTAACACAGCAGTATTTTGTGACTGGTGCGAAGTGCGAGCAGCAGGCCGCCATCTTCAAAAGAGATGGAAGACCGATCTAGTGGCAAGAAGAGTTTAGGACGAGGAAAGTCTGAAAAAAGTTGCCGTATTTCAGTGGTCGAATAAGTTTTAGACTGTCCTTAAGTTTTTCTTCCGTTTTCCTGTCCAATGCTCTTCAAAACATCCACAAATACGTCATGATATTCTTAACGCAACAACCCTTCGTTTTGAGATTCGTTTTTTCTAACAAATCAAGTGATTTTGCGTACCTTTGTGATTTCGTTACCAACTTTGGTTACGCTGTAACGCAAGTCCTCCTTGCGTGATCAACATGAATATATGTTCTCATGTGTGAGATTTGGTAAAGTTCAGAACAGAAAAAATATAATTGAGGTTCCTTGGCTTGTTTTATTTTTGTATAATAAAATGTCAATCAAGAACAGTTTTGTCCAGTGTCCTATTGTTTTTGTGTGTGACCTGTGATCTGACCTGTGACCTGACCTGTGACCTGGCCTGTGGCCTGTGACCTGCACTTTAGCCCCGCCGCAGATGAAAACATGGTGTTTTTTGGGCTGTTTCATTAGGTATTGAGATTCGTCCACCTGACCCAAATGGTTGTCATTTATTGGCTTTTGTTTGCATGAATAATTAATGAGTTCGAGAATTACAGTTAAGGTTTTCATGGCCCAGTTTTTCTATATTTTTTCCCTCAAATAATGTACCACAGCATCTATTTTCTCAAATTTTAGCCAGCATCTTCAATGTGGTGCTCATTCAAGAGCAGTGTTTATTTCAAAACCATATTATTTTCTTAGATCACTGACAACAATAATAATAATTATATAGATTTAGCCAGGGCAAAAGCAAAAAGCTCTTGATAATATTTATAGTTGGCACAAACAAAATATAAAATCATGTGATGCAAAGCAGCAAAGGCAACGAGAACGGTGAAAAAACAACAATAGGTCTAAATAGCAAAAAAGCAACTTTGCAGGTGCAGCACACTTTTTTGTACATTTCTTTGCCACTGTTTTGCACGACTACAACGTAAAACTTCCAGAAACTTCCTAGTTACACATTTTATGACAGAAATGTCATATGTGTTCTTGTTCACTTTTTTTTCACTGCTGCTCATTTTCACCTTTGGCCACTAGTATTTCTCATTTTCTCAACGCCGCTACAAATTTTTCATGTTGTCCTTCCAAAAAAGAATGTCTCCTCTGTTTTTCATCTCTCGCTCTAGCTCTCTTTCACTCTTTTTCTCATTGAGCTTCGCTGGCCTGTCGCCAGCATGTACTTTCTCTTTTTCTCTGTCTTTCTATTTCTCTGTATTCCAAATTGCGGACATCACAATTAATCTAAGCTTAATACTTTTAGACAACACAGATACAGTTGTCTCTGCTTCATGAGGCACGGATGGCTATGAGATTTCCCGCCAAAATAACCTTGAGTTGCATTTCGATTGCCATAAATGTACCTGTTGACTGAGTTATTTTACATTGGTATGCCTGTGGTGCAGACAGAAAGACATGCGGTTACGTGATTATCAGAATTTCTCGGAGGGGAAAATTACCACATTTTCTTAGGTAACGGGCTACACTCGTGGAGGTCCGCTATCAGCCTAAGTCATTAAAGGAATTCTATCACTTGAAAGCATTGATTACTTTGGAACAAGTGAATGCTTCATGATCAGCGGTCGAGAAGAATCTTAATGAGCCAAACCTTCATGGTGAGGCTAACTGGTCGAATGTTGTAAACTTTCATTGTATGCAAATTAAATGAGTCTTGTGATGAGCATGCGGCGGATATTTTTGGCAATGATTGAAATGATACGCCATGTTTTTGCTCTTTGACAATGATGTCATTTCTCTCAAATCGAGGCCCGTGATTTTATACAACAAATTCAGAAACAAACAGTTAAATACAATATAAAAAGTAAATATCTTGAGGAATAATATCCAAGCAAGCTAGACTTCATCCTCTTAAGAGTGTTTTTCTTTTCACTTACCATTGGGGTGAAACATTTCACAGGTAAATCTCATCTTGGGTGGGCTAAAAGGGTAGTCAGGCGGAAATACAAGTCTTGTGGTGAATACAACCCCTTCAAATGGTTCCCTTCAGGGCCACAGTAATATAGAGTTGTTGCATCAGTGACATATACGGTGTGATGAATATACAGCTATTTCGAGAATCGGAAAAATTGTGCTCGCGACAATCCGGAAAGGCAATATGGGATATAATCAATACGCTGTTCCTGACACTGTGGCTGTGGAACCTACTTTTGTTGCTTTCCTTTAGCATTCGCAAACATAATTATGTCAATGGTCTCTCGTGCTATTCTTTCAAATTTCTTTGAAGAACAGTGAACTCAAAACCACCCACAATACCTTTCGGGATTGTCACGTGCACTTCTTCCCACAACCTTTCTCGAAATAGCTGTATATTGTAGGGAAACCTCACATGAAGGGCCTTTTAAGACAAGCAGGGTTGTCATTAAAAGGCGGAAGCTGGGGATTTCACCCGGCTACTCTAAACATGGCCCCTGGCTATACTTTCAAAGGAAAATACAATGTAGAAGAAAGGCATGGAAAATTAAGATCATTTTCATAATTTCAAAATGGTGGCGCCAAGTACTGTAATGACAGACAACTCTAATTTCATTGCACTCGACATACAACTGCAGCATTTGTGACTATTTGCTCACAAATTCTATTAGTGTCTCTAATGAGATATGACATTTCACCAGTTTCATGACTTGTACGAGTCGTACCATTCGACAGGGCCCCCCCTCATGACAACTTTGTTCACATATAGAAAAAATATATATTACATATGTAGAAGGCCTAAATGTAATAAACAGCCCGAAATGTAATAAAGTCCTAAATGTAATAACATTTTGTCCTAAATGTAATAAACTTTTAAGTTGCAAATTAGTAATTACTCAAATAAGCGCCGTATTTAAGGAAATTTAATAAGCGATGCCAGGAGCCCATAACTTCACGTAATGTAATGTAATGTAATGTAAAGGGACAAAGTCAAAAAAAAACTTTAAGCCTTAAATAGTTTTTCATACTTCATTTTTGTTAAAGAAATTTACTGCAAAAACCGTGGACGAAGATCCTATTGCTTGTCAACGTTGGATCTCTAGAAAAGAGATCTAATCGTGCAGCTAAAATATTACTGTACAGCTGATAACAACGTTTATAAATATCTAAGATAGTACACGCGCGCTCCGATTGGCCGAGAGATGTGTTTGCATGAGAGTATGTAAACATGTGTGGAGTCAAGATGTTTTGCTCTTCGCGCGCTAATCACAGAAGCACGAATTTTAAAAAGTTACTTTATTTACCCATTCCCTCGTCGGATGAGACTTGGAAAATCTCTACAGATATGCTGTGCCAATTTTTTAATGCTTAGGCTGACATTTTAAGCGAGAAAAACCCTTTTTTGGAAAACATCTTTATTGCAAACACGTACATTAAGCTTCGTGTACAAGACTTCGCGACAGGTAAGAATTTCTCTTTTAATCAGTAACCTAAACAAAGAGTTTTTCTTTTATCTCGGGAAAGTTACTTCATAAAAGCAACAGAAAACTTTTTTCCTGTGTTTGCATAGCCTGATATAAGAACTCGAGGCGTTGGGAGAATTCTTGACAGTTATGCAAACCCGAGACGACGTCGAGGGTTTGCATTACTGTCTCGAATTCTCCCAACCCGTCGAGTGTTTATATCAGGCTATGCAAAAACAGGATAAAAGCTTTCTGTTGTTTTAATATTGTTTTTTTAGAAAAATACTGTTACTTTGCCGTTTAAAAGCAATTTATCTGTAAACGTTAAGTTTCACAGTGCATAAGGAAATGTACCGAATTTACGCGAATTAGCGTTGCGGCGCTTACTAACTTTTTTCTCCAAAAATGCGGCGCTTATTTGAGAGCGGGGCTTAATTCCATAATAATACCGCTTTGTTTTGTATTTACACGAATAAGCACCGCGGCGTTAATTAACTCCCCACCCCCCATGCGGCGCTTATTTAAGGGCGGCGCTTATTCGAGTAATTACTGTAATTGACCACCTAAGAGTTTATTAAATTTAGGGCAAATTGTTATTACATTTAGGACTTTATTACATTTAGGGCCGTTTATTACATTCAGAAACTCATAAGGGGTTGAATCAACCCCTTATGAGTTTCTGTTACATTTTAATAGGCCTTCTATATAGTTTCGTCCTCTGAG
>OZ037787.1:9291651-9321651 GCA_964035525.1 Porites cylindrica | reverse complement strand
TGATCAAGAGAGAATGATACCTTGATGACCTTCGTGAAACTAGACCGCGCGGTCATGGGAACAAAATTCAAAAATAACCCTCGTAGCATGGCGCGAACTAAAAAAAGATTGAAAATAATTTTGATAGGGCACAGGGATTCGCTCTCTTACCTCATTCTCTCCTGCTTTGATAAGATCATTGTACTTAATAAGATAGGGTTACGGTTGTTATAGACAATTTATTGCCTAAAATAAACGGCCACTTAAGTGGCCCAATTTTGCCAAAACTGGTGTACCATTTGTATTCTCATCCAACCGAGCTTCGCCAATGCAATCTCCCTGCACTTGAGTAGCAGGCGGCATAAAGGTAATTTATTTCACGGAAGTGAAATAAAACCAAGAGCCATAATGGGACTCTTGATAAAACATATAGCAAGAGAACCACCGAGCACTATAATCGATCGTCTAGCCTTAAAGTGTGAAGTATGAAGGGTTGAAAATCACCAACTGCACGGGCAAGCGTTTCTGTTCTAGATAAACAACATTAGCAATAATATTCAGAGGCGGATCCACGATTTTTTAAGGAGGCAGGTGTTGTACCTCCATTTTTCCTTTTCTTTTCTTTCTTTCTTTTTCTTTTCTTTTCTTTTCTTTTTTTGAAGCTAGAAGTGCACCATTTATGATCGGAACTCGATCACCAAATGAGTTAATAATTTCAAATCCTTAATGACTGTAAGTATCCCCTGCACTCCTCCCCTAGATTCGCCTTTGTCACAAAATTTTTAAAATACTCATCCTTCTATTCGCTTCCATTACATATAAAAGAGCCTTGAAAAAGACAGATGACGCCGGAGATGTAGCATGGATAGAGACCTGTGTAGTGAAGTACTTTTGCCTGCAGCCCCTGCCAGGACAAGGTCCTAAAATGTTCAAGAAACCACAATTTGAAGAAGAGATGAAAAACTTCGTGCCCGGTGACTATTTTGAGGTAATATTGAGAGTATTGCCGGATGGTGATCTTACCCCTATTATACAGCGCTAGCTCTTTTGGTCTCCCATGAGAAAAAACAATAGACATGTTCCTAACACTAGAAGGGGCACCTTACCTTCAAAAAAAGAGTCTCTATTTAAATTCAGTTTCAGATATTCCGCATCCAAATTTCTTTACAATAGACCTTCCCCGAATTCGCTTGGCTGATTACGAAACAATGGTTCCAAGTGGAGACTGAACTTGATTCTTTTATTTATCAAGGCCAACCTCGACTTAAAACCATTGTTTCGTGATCATCCAAGCGAATTCGGGAAAGGTCTATCATGCATCAAGATAGCTATTAGGTAAAAAATGTCTCAACCGAGTGAACCTGTAAATGATCATGATAATTTTGGCGTAAACGGTCGTAGCAGCAGTAGCAGTAGTAGTAGTAGCAGTAGCAGTAGCAGTGGCAGTAGCAGTAGCAGTGGCAGTAGCAGTAGCAGTAGCAGTAGCAGTAGCAGTAGCAGTAGCAGCAGTAGCAGTAGCAGTAGCAGTGGCATTAGTAGCAGCAGTGGCAGTAGCAGTAGCAGTAGCAGTAGCAGTAGCAGTGGCATTAGTAGCAGCAGTGGCAGTAGCAGTAGCAGTAGTAGTAGCAGTAGCAGTAGCAGTAGCAGTAGCAGTGGCAGTAGCAGCAGTAGCAGCAGCAGCAGCTTTAATAACCAGTAGTAGTAGCAGTAGAAGCAGCAGTAGCATCTTCTGTTAGGCCGAGAAGGTGAAATCCTTAAAGGCCCATAAATGAATTAATACGTTTGTACTTAGTACGCAGCCACAAGAATCGAGAATTTCTTTCTACGTAACCCGGACTGGAAAGTAACCAAGGCAAACCCACATTACAAAGCCAATGGCTGCGTGAAGCTTCTCGCCATCACCGAAGCTCGATACCTGTACGTTACCTATGTACTGTTCATAAAGAGCGATAAATCACTTACTGCATGTACTCAGGACAGCAATGGCAGGTACATACTCCCCACAGCCGTGTGCTTCCCTCGACCCTACGGCAGCGCTACTTGTACATCGGATTACGATGTGGGATTAATTGGACACACCTCTGGGATCCTGACGGCCGCGTTCAACGAATATTTTTTGCAAAAATTCAACAAGCCGTCAGAAGAGGTGTTTGATACCAACGTCTATGCTTACACTCTGGAATACGCCATGCCGGAACTGTTTACTGGTATGACAGGATACTTTAAGAATATTGTGCCTTACTTGGATCTAAAGCCCTGGTATCAAATGCAAGAACTTGCCAGCGCATATTTTAAGGTAAAGAGTTGAAGGTAGAATAACTCAAGAATGAAAGTTTTTTAGGTATAATTCCGTACAAATAAAACCCAACATAGATTTTTCATGAAACTTGGTACAGATATCAATGGAAACTCGTTAATTTCAAAACGAAATAAAAAAAGGAGGTTCAAGGTGTTGGTTTTTAAGCTATACGTTGGCAACATAGATTTACGTCATTCTGGTGGCGTACAAGAGCATTATTGATGGCAGAGGGAGGACTAAGGAGACTTTTTAGCGTGATAACTGTTATATAGTTCTTGCTGACTAAATGAAATGTAGATGTTTCAAAATAGTGGCTAAATAGTGTTTAGTAGGACGTGCTTGACAATATATTGTTCGGCAACATTGCTTTTCCTCCATTTCGAGTCATATCCGACCTAAAGAAGAGAAAAGTGAACTATCAATGTTATGCGCAGTAGAGGTGCGCGGTGCGAAACTACGGAATTAACTTAAAAAGTTAATGTTGTTCTTTCGTGAGAACGTGATTAAAATAAGCTGATCGGGATTACCCTGACTTAAATCGGCATTCTGGGGGACGCTACTAGAGGTGGGTCCCATTTGGGCTATTCAGTGACAATGCCTCGAGGTTCCCCCTTTAGACTTAACTTTTCTCACTAGAGAAGTTTTCGTGTGGCTCTAAAGAGCGACGTCACGCGGCACCGTCACTCTATAGAATTTAGAGTAGTCGTTCGTTGATTGTCGAGTCGCCTGAGATTCCTTCTTATTCAATGAATACACCATCGTTGCCATGGTACGGCACGTCTGTTCCGCGACTTTTCAACATAATTACCGTTTGTTGACAGATGGTCGTTAAAAGTATGAATATTTGCTTTTTTAACTCTTTCAATACAGATGTATAAATTCAGAGACTCGTTCTACAAAGAACTGAAAGACTACGCCCAAGCCAATCTTGGAGGGCTGGGGATAGTCAAGTCTGTACCGGATCGCAATCTGTATTTTACGACGCTCATCAAAAAGCTTGAGACTTGGGATAAAAACAAGAAGGGAGTCAAGAACATCAACGATTTGAGGAAAGAACACAACAGGATATACGAAGAAAGAGTGAAAGGCGCTAAAGATCACTTTGACAAGAGGGAGAATTATCAAGAAATTGTTAAATATATGTCAGAGGTAAGATTAGTTATTGATTATTAATGATATGACATTGAATTTAAAGGTTACAAGCAATCTGTCGTTATTTAGCTGCATTATTGACCTTTTCTCAATTCAGCTCATGCAAGAGACTATAAAGGGGACAGAGAGGGCATCCCCCATATACATCCTATTCCATAGGTAATTCGTCTTGAATTATTTTTAACACCACAGATCTCAAGGGGGATTAGACAACAACCAATCACATAGCGCGAATGTGTTCCGCGTGGATGACCCACGCTGAGAGCCACGCGTCCTTCACGAAATGACGCAGAACAAAATGGGGGAAGACGCGGAGAGCGATTTTGCTATTCCTTTTGTCGACGAAAACGACTACAGCGAGATTTCTGCGAAAGCTGTGTCAGCGAAACCGAAATTAAAAAAGAATCGCCCTTCCTCTCTTGTATAGAGCTAACAGTAGAGCAGGGAAATCCTTAACACACTGAATATTCTCTCAGGATCATTTATAATTTACAGTTTGAAGAGAGCAATTTCTGGTTTGATGTTTATTTTTTTCAGTCTTTATAGCGATTATTCCTACCCACTTACTTCGTCAATTGTAGGCGAACCCTCCTAAAACTGAATTTCAAGGGACCATATTCAAGCTCAGAAAGGAAAATAAAATATCGTCGTTGCTTATTTACGTCCCCCATAAAACGCCGTAGTCGTGCAAAAACGGGAAAGAAATGAACAAAAAAGTGTGTTGCACGTGCGAAGTTGTTGTTTTGCTAATTAAACCTATTGTTTTTTTGACGTTCTAGTTGTCGTCCGCGTCGTTGGATCTTAAACTCCCTAAATTGTACAAACGACCGGTTCAATAGACCGGCGAAATTTCTCATTTTATTAAAGTACTGAGGTTGCGACAACTTCGAGTTAAACTGATTTCACGGGTTGTCAAAGAGTCCAGCGACTCCTTTTTCCCAGGTGAGCGCCGACTCATTTCGCTTCAATATTCAGGAATGCTCTCGATCTTTTTACGCTTTCATTGCCTCTCGCCCGACATGTTTTGCACGGCGTTTGGTCATGCGAAACCTCCACGAAACATCCACGCCTCGCGCGAGGTGACTTTACCCCGATTCTAAAAATAACTCGAGACGAATTACCTATGGAATAGGGTGTATATGGGGGATGCCCTCTCTGTCCCCTTTCTAATCTCTTGGCTCATGGCGATGAAGCTTGGGATAGCTTCCATACAGGTGTTCATACTAGCTAGACCACAATGCAACATGCTTGTTATCTCAAAAATGCCCGTGCTCATTTTCTCCCGTATCTTCACTGTTTCTACTCACAACGCCTTCATATTTTACCTTCTTGCCTTTATTTATTTTACCTGCATAAATTACGAGTTTATTTCTTTGTGTAAGAGACCATTTTTTGTGGGCATAGAGGAGGGGCTGGCGGGTTTCCAGATTATGTTTATACAGGAGCCCATAACTATATGGATATTCACACCAACCCCTCTCCGTTTACATATTTTTTACCTAACTCCCAATCTACATAAAAGATTTTTTGGCATGCGTCCGATCCCCAATATGACCAAAATTTTCGCTGACCCTCCCCCTTTGGACCCAATTTCTACCCTCCAAACCCAAGAGTCGCCCCGCCCGCCCCCCCCCCCCCCCCCCCACCTCCCGATAAAAATAGAAATATAATGCACCTATCAATGTAAATCCCGTGGGGGGGGGGGGGGGGGGGGGGCGAGTGCGGGCAAGGGACATGGATTTGATGCCTGAGACTATCCCCCTGTCGGGCTTTTGATCGTGCGAAGCGACCCAGGGGTCGGGACATTTGACTTTGACCGACAGAAGCCTGGTATCAATTCAGAAGCGGTTGCCAGGTCCGTCCCTCAAGGCTTTCTGAAAGTCACGCTGTTGGAGAAAGGTGTGAAGTTTTCATTTGTTTTAATCGCCGTAATCCGATACTTTAAACTGTCATCTAAACAGATAATGTCTATTTTGAGAAAGCTTTTATCTTCAAGTTCCCATCTGATTGTAAATCTCGATTGAAATCGAATTCCACCATGAAGTCAGAGGATTGTTTACAGGTCACTGATCCGAACTGTTCCGACATGTTGGGCAGATGTTATGAAGCCTTTTATGTTTCATTAATATTACAATAGCACGGTCAATCTTCCTAGAGTGATTTTGTTGTTCAAAATAAGAGATGCTAGTGGAGAGAGAAAATACTTAATTACAGCGAGTAATTTAATGGAGCTTACGTTAACCTTAAATAAAAGTATTATTTAGGCATCTAAGATTAATTTTGTTTAGAGATAAATGACATATGAAACTGGTTAATGTAAACCAGACACAACAGATTTTTCAACAAGATGTGTTGAAGGGATGAGGGGGGGTTCAATTATTGTTCATGTATTTGTGAGTAGTCCAACTTTCGGTAAATATGCACCTATAATGATAAGTACCTGCGCCGTACTGTCCACGCCATGAAAAGCATCTACAATATATTATCTAGGATTCTAAAGTAATTTCATAGACCTTATTTAAGACAGTGACATTTTACCTATGGCAGAAAAGGTCTATGGTTGATATGTGAATTCCCCAGCCCACCCCATACTCTGACTAATTTATCCATAAAAACTTCTGTCTCAAATTGCACTGTCATCAATCAACCCTTTGTGTCGTGTGTTTCAGATGTCTGTAGCCCTAGTGTATGCAGCCGAGGCCTATCACACGCGAGGCGCTATGAGACACGTGGTCGGCGATCTTCAAATGCATTCAACAGTTGTCAAGGAAGGCACCACGGTGATGGATTACTGGGCGTCCATGATCGAGAACTGGGCCGATTCCAACAAGGAATATGAACACTGCACTGAACTCAAAGTCGAAGCCTGCCTCCTAAAAATGAGCAAGTACCTGCGCCGTACTTTCCACGCCATGAAAAGCATCTACAATATATTATCTAGGGTTCCTAACCCCGCAAATGCACTAAAGGCAGCCGGCCTTCTCCCAGTTTATCATTTACAGCCTGGAAAAGACCCAGAAACAATATCCCTGGAATGGGTTTCCAAGTATCGTGGTGTAAAAGATGAAATTCCCGACTTCGCAAAAAACATCAAGCCGTTCCTGGACACCGTTGGCTACAGTGGCCAGACTCCAAACAAAGCACTGGATTTTGAATGCATGAAGAGAATCCAAGCTCAGGTGATGTCTTATAACAACATCCTGGTGTCTGCAACAGCTAAAGATTCACCGGCTATTCAAGCTATCTTTACTTTAATGCCCAATGGAAAACAGAAGACTCGGCCTGTCCCGTAGATCCGCGAGAGAGTCGAAGAAATCAAACAAGCAATACATTGTATCACATGCTATAACGATGTATTAGAGATCCATTTAACTCATGATTGTTTGTACCGTTATATTTTGTTTTAACGAATGCAAAGTCAGCTGGAAGGCATAAATATTATGGCATTCTCTGATATGTGTTAAAAAATTGAAGAAATAAAATATACGTCAGGATGATGGACCCTTGATGCGAACGTTTCATGAAAATTCAAGGTGCTGTTACATATTAGGCAATTTCTCTGGTATAATTTGTTTCGCAGATTTGTTGCACGAGACATTGCCTAGTGTAACATACCAAAACTTTCTCGCAATTTTGTTGGGATAAGTAATACTAAGAGAGACAGTTTAGGTATGTTACACAAGGCAATGTCTGGTGCAACCTGTGCAACAAATGTGGGAGACAAGTTGCTAGGAAAATTGCCTTGTGTATTAACGGCAACTCTAAGCTCAATGGATATATGCAGCACCAGGCATTTTCACAAATATGCCATATGGTAGCAAAGGCCACAGTCTCTCAAAACGTTTGCCGCTGAGACCTACAATCTTGGACAGATGGGCAGAGGATAATGTGAAAACTCTGACCGTATTTTCGACTTTTAAATATTGTGAACAACAAACTCCCCTTCCCCTCCAAGCAATGTTGGTCCAGCATAGAAGTCATCCTCGATTGTTTTCTGAGCAAGATTGCTTTAAGGGGAAGGGGATACGGATTTTTTTCGAGAACAAAACAAAACAAATATATGGAATATTTGTTTGTAAATAGGAATTTTATGTTTTCTCTTTGGGCTATCTTTAAAACAAGGAACGGGGAATCGGGGAATGGGAATGGGGAACGGGGAATCTTTAAAAGTGGGAATCTTTAAAATGGGGAATCTTTAAAAGCGGGAATCTTTAAAATGGGGAATCTTTAAAATGGGGAATCTTTAAAACAGGGAATCGTTAAAATAGGGAATCTTTAAAAGCGGGAATCTTTAAAGGGGGAAATCTTTAAAACGGGAAATCTTTACGATGACAGTATTCCAAACGCTCAAAGACAGGAACGTAAGAGGGATACAACGAACGAGCCAAAGAGCGGGAAGAGGCCAAGTGAGCAGAAAACCAAAGAGCCTACAGGCTCTGAGAAAACGAGCAACGACAGAGGCAGGAAGCGCCGAGGAGAAGAACCACCAAAGTCCCCCAAAACTAACGGCAGCTCCTATAGAAAGAGATCACGGCATAAAGAAGAGCTAAACTCCATCCAGGAGAAGATTGAAAGCTCCACAAACTCTATCAGTCTGTTGAACAATCACCTAAAGAGAGGCTCATAGCCTAAGACTTTAAGATACAATGCGCGGGCGAATATCACGCCCGACGAGGACTTTAAGAAAGACATAAACTCCATAAGAAAGAAAGCCGAACAGGCCCTTGTAGGCGCCCTCGTGAAATTCCACTAAAGGCGCGTAGATAGACTTAAGAATAAGTACAGATATAGAAAGCTGGAACACGCTCAGTCTCGCAGAAGTTATCAAGAAACCAGCCAGTCTTCTCGCAAAGCTCCGGCTAGAAATAGAAATACGAGCGAAGATAAGAACGAGAACAAGCTAGCTGAAGTGTTGAAAGCTAAGATTAGAGAGGTGGATACATTGCTGGAACAAGTACGTCAGAGCACAGGCAAACAATAAAAAAAAAGTGAATCTTAATATCCTGTTGCGGGCTTCAAGTGGTTAAATCGACGGAATGGGCTCTGACCTTTTAGGAATGTAGATAAATCAATTTGGGACAATAACTCCAGAGATAATGCCGAAGCATAGTTTTGCAGGACGAAACCACTGCTCCGACATCGCTATCCATAACGACTAATCAAGGAGCTCGGCCGAAGCGTATAGAGGTTAGTGAGCCCCTAGATCATGCAAGATTAACCCCTTGCTGTGACTTTATTATCAGTAACACCCGCTGTGTCTGCTTTGGGAACTATTTTCTCCTTTGTCACTTTGGTCCATGTAGAAGGCGTGCGAACTTTTTCTTACTCGGCACTGTAAGCCGATCTTGCGAGCCCTCAGTCTCTTGGTTTGCAGTCTATAGGATGTGTAACGAAACTGTAACGCGATCAAAATAACCCATTTTTTCAGAGGTTGTCGACGGGTCTTGATGTTCTAACGACAAACACATCTCCTCCGGACCCTGTGTACCTTGTAACTTAGTTTCTTCTGTCCTTCGCTTACATGCAAGAGTCCTGAATCTATTCCGGTGATTCCTTGCATTGATTCTTGACTTCGGAATTGGCGGTGACAAAGGTGAGTCAGTGTAGGGTACAGTACGCTGATTGGCTTTTTCTTTACAACTCAGTAACATTTGACAAGTATTTCTGGTGTTGAGAGTTCACAGAAATGATATCATACCGTTGTACATGTAGTACAGAGATCTATATTGTTTACCTATTTATTTGATTAGGCCAGTAAATAAAATTATGGTACAGTGGAGCCTTGACTCGGATATAACGAACCTCTATTTAACGAAATCCTCGGTATAACGAACAATTTCCTTTACCCCAGTAATAGTCAAATATATGGAAAAGAACCTCGATAATTTATAACAAAACCTCGTTATAGCGAACACATTTTGTCCCTTGGCCCTTTGTTATATGGAGGTTCCACTGTAATAATTATTACAAATATTATTATTTATGCACGTTTTTAGGCTCTCGTCCCCTCTTTGAAATATTAGGGGTAGTGGTGAATGTTAAGCCAGGATGACTCTTAGATAATGTTTGAAATCTTGCTTACTTTGTGACATGAAATCAAGAGATCCAAAAAGTGGTTGATTTAAATTAATAAAAATATCCCCGCTTGGACGTTGTCATTTTGGAAAGATTTACAATGTTGTTATTTGATGTATACATATTATTTTCTAAATTACTAGTGTTGATTCGGATGAGTTGATTGTTATAAGATATGTTTTAAAGATAATTAAAGACCTAGGGATTTTTTGGAAATCTCTTTGGCTATTTCATTGAACTTGTTGCGATTTTCCCTCCACATTTTCTGAAGAAAGAGAACAAAAACAGTCAGTTAGTTTTGATGCATTTGTGATGAATCAGCTGTTTCTCTTTGATAACAAGAAGCAACAACGTGAACTGGGGTGAGATTGGGTTGGGGGGGGGGGGGGGGGGTCCACTGAGGTGCCCACCTACTGTAAGAACCTAAGGGGTGGGCAAGACATTTTCAAGTCCAAATACTATTTGGGGGGTACGAAGAAAAATAATGGGATTTTTTGGTGGGGTGAAGTCAAACTTTTGGGTATTATGACCAGTTGTTTACGCCCTCACTCATTTTAAAATTACCTTAGGGACTATTCACTTACAGTGTGACTACTGCAACCAGGGCCAATAACACAAGGTTGAACAATCAGATTACAGGAAAATAACAATGTAAGAAAACAATGTATTCCTCTAGGCACAAATTTCAAATATTGAGAGCAAATATTTCCAAAAAACCCGAATTTATTTATTTTTTGGTTAGTCTGTCCAAGACCTCACAGGTAAATACGCACCCAGGAGACATTTGTTTGTTACAAGCTGTTATTTTGTAATCTACCAGCAATTTCCTTGCGAACATTTCCGCACTTTCCAATAACATGTGACCTTAAAATAAAAATGTGAAGGCATGTCTGGCTGAGTGGTTAATACCTTGAGCACCGGATCTGGATGTCTGGATTAAAGCCTTGCCCTTTTGATTTCTCATGGGACAACTGTAATACCCAGGAGAAATTGGAAATGGTGGTGATGCACTTTTAACCCTTTAAGTCCCAATAGTGACCAACATCAATTTTCTCCTAACATTATCCATACATTTTCAAGAGATAAGGTTAGGAGAACTGATAAAATGATCACCAAAAAGAAAATGCCTTGATCTTTCATTAAATTCTCTCCACTAATTCTTAAGGAAATGTGCACGTAGATCACTTTAGAGCATTTGTACCTGTGTATTAGGGCTTAAAGGGTTAAGCAAGGTGCATAATAGGTCTATGTGAAAATGGTGAATTAAGGGTTCATCTTTGCAGTTATTGGCAAATGCTTTCCAAATTTGGTTCACAGTATGACATGTAGCTAATTATGAAGAATTAATGCCAAGGAGGGGGAGGGGGGAACTTAAGCCAATCAGTTGTTGGGATGTGCAATAAACCTCAAGTGGCTATAAAGGATGAAAATTAGGCTTTTGTTGAGATGTTATTATTTTTTGTCTGATCACATCTTTTCTTTGTAGAGAAATTTTATCTTGTCTTAGTGCTTAGGATTAATACTCACTGATGCATCTACATTTGCACCACTTTCATCATTTGGTTCTGTGGAAAAAATATAGAAGAACAAAAAATAAAGGTTTAGGAAGCTTGCTTGTAAAAATGAGTCTCACAGGGTCCTAAAATCTGCTTGGAGCTGAGAAGATTGTCATTTAACCAATAAAGAAGCCTTGATTTGCCCTATTTGAAGGCCAGGATTCGGATTTTAAGGCATACTGGGAGTAAGATTCAGGATTGAGAGTATGCACGGGATGCGAGATGCTGAAAATAACCATTGGGATTACAGGTTGCGCAAACATGTGGTTCGGGATGACAGGATTAAAGTACCCTGAATTCCCTGTTGTTCTTAAAAAGCGGCTAGAGCTATGAGTTATAGGTGTTTTATCTGAATTTTATTACACTTACATTTTTATTACCAGATAAGTCAAGATTTTAGAGCAAGTTAGAGGTAATAAGTGTGCTGGATTAAATTTTGTACCTGCGAGCATACTGACAACGGACAAAAGAATTTTTTCAACTGACTGCACAGGACTCCATCTCTCAGCACTGCTCTCATATCCCATAGGATCATCTCCAGGTGCATGAAGTATGGAGATACAAACTCTGCCATCTGGGTACACTAAGGAGTAAAGAGCATGATAACGTACTAAACATAGTTTTCATTAAGTATTGTTATATGAGTTTTGTTAATCAATGAAATGTCTCATTAAAATGCAAGTGTTTGATATCAGATGAAAACATGGTGGTGTTTTTTTGGGTGTTTCATTAGGTATTGAGATTCGTCCACCTGACCCAAGTGGTTGTTATTTATTGGCTTTTGTTTGCATGAATAATTTCTGAGTTTGAGAATTACAGTTAAGGTTTCCATGGCCCAGTTTTGTATATTTTTTTCCCTCATATACATAATGTACCACAACATCTATTTTCTCAAACTTTAGCTAGCATCTTCAATGTGGTGCTCATTCAAGAGCTGAGCTTATTTCAAAATCATATTATTTTCTTAGATCACTGACAACAATAATAATAATTATATAGATTTAGCCAGGGTGAAAAGCAAAAAGCTCTTGACAATATTTATAGTTGGCTCAAATAAAATATAAAACCATATAATGCTAAGCAGCAAAGGCAACGAGAATGGTGAAAAAACAACAATAGGTCTAATTAGCAAAAAAGCAACTTTGCAGCACACCTTTTTAATTTGTACATTTCTTTGCCACTGTTTTGCACAACTACAACGTGAAACTTCCAGAAACTTCCTAGTTACATATTTTATGAAGGAAATTTCGTATGTAATCTTACACACTTTTTTTTTCACTGCCACTCATTTTCACCTTTGGCCACTAGCATTTCTCATTTTCTCAATGCCACTTCAAATTTTTCATGCTGTCCTTCAACAAAGAATGTCTCCTTTGTTTTTCATCTCTCGCTCTAGCTCTCTTTCACTCTTTTTCCCATTGAGCTTCACTGGACTATTAAAGCCTACATGTACTTTCTCTTTTTCTCTGTCTTTCTCTTATTCTGTATTCCAAATTGTGGACATGACAATAATATTAATCTATAGGCTTAACACTTTTAGACAACACAGATACAGTTGTCTCTGCTTCATGAGAAAATAGTTAAACACAATATTAAAAGTAAATTAAGATCTTGAGGAATAATATCCAAGCAAGCTCGACTTCATGCTCTTAAGAGTGTTTTTGTTTTCACTTACCATTGGGGTGAAACATTTCACAGGTAAATCTCATCTTGGGTGGGCTAAGAGGGTAGTCAGGGGGAAATACAAGTCTTGTGGTGAATACACCCCCTTCAAATGGTGTCCCTTCAGGGCCCCTGTAATATAGAGTTGTTGCATCAGTGACATATACAGAGTAATGCATATACAGCTATTTCGAGAAAGATTGTGTCAGAAAAATTGTGTACGCAACAATCCTGAAAGGCAATATGGGATATAATCAATACACTGTTCCTGACACCGTAGCTGTGGAACCTATACTTTTATTCCTTTCCTTTAGGGTTCGCAAACATACATCCACGGTCTCTTGTGCAATTCTTTCAAATTTCTTTGAAGAACAGCTGGTGAACTCAAAGCCAACCACAAATTATACCTTTTGGGATTGTGGCATGCACTTCTTCTGACAACCTTTCTTGAAATAGCTGTACATTGTAGGAAAACCTCACATGAGGGGCCTTTTAAAATGAGCAGGGCTGTCATTAAGAGGAGGAAGCTGGGGATTTCCCCTAGCTACTCTAAACATGGCCCCTGGCTAATTTCAAAGGAATATAGAAGAAAGGCATGGAAAATTAAGGTCATTTGCATAATTTCAAAATGGTGGCGCCAAGTACTGCAATGACAAACAATTGTAATTTCATTGCACTTGACATACATGTACAACTACAGCATTTGTTATTATTTGCTCACAAATTCTATTAGTGTCTCTAATGAGATACAACATTTTACTAGTTTCATGACTTGTACGAGTCGCACCATTCGACAGGAACCCCCTCATGACAACTTTGTTCACATAATAATTACATTCACCTAATGAGGTCAAAGTTCACCATTTAATTACAGATGAGATTGAGAATTAATTGAGATGCAGTTGAACTGTGTGATAACTCATATAATCACTGAAATATCCCCCAGTGATTCACCACTACAGCTGTAGAACCAATCACATGAATTTAAAGACTAATCTCACTACTTTACCATGTATGAAACACACACAACATGACTTTCACAACTTGAACATACAAGTGGTAAGTATTGGACAACCCACGTTTTTCCAGTCCTGAATAAGGAAGGGCAGGGAAACTTACATGTATATCTGGGAGGACTTACTGTAAAAACAATAAGCCACTTGCACTAAGAGGTCATGTGACTAATGCTTCCTTTAATGGGCTGGAATCTTACTTATGCCAAAAATTGACATAGCACATAAAAATTATCTTACACCCAAAATTAGAGAGGAAATGCTTTTAAGAGAGATATTTTATGGCACTTTGCTTTTTCAACAAAGTAGTATGATTTGTATTGGCCGCCATGTTGGGAGGCTTTCTCTTGCCCTCCAACATGGCAGCCAAAACGACCTTTTTCTCATAATCATCTTGTTAAATGTTTGAAAGTTACGCTCAGATGTGCTATAAACGTTACAACATCATCTTTTCAACACTTTCCTTGAAGTTTAAGTGCAAAATTTGTGTTCAGAAAGAGGAAATTCATAATTTTGAAAATCACATTTTGGTCACGTGACCAGCTATGAACTTAGTCATTTTCAAGAAAATGGTGTGGGTTTGAAAAACCAAATCACTATTATTTTGTTAAGATAAGACCCACTAATCATTTTTCAAAGGCAAAATCATATAACTTTCATTTTCATAAAAACGATGTCACATGACCTCTTGTCCTCAAATGGCCTATTTCACAGTTATATTATTTTGATTGGAACATACAGTAGAGGCGAAATTACCTGCCGCTGTTTGGGAAATGAGCCCCCGTGTCTCCCCCAAATGAGGACTAGTGGACCCAAGAGAGCTACACAAATCGAGCTTACGTGTTATTGTATGTACTGTACTGTAAGAGAAACCTGTTAGACAAGTTAGAGGTATTGGAATGTTTACCATCACCAGAGAGTATTACAAACTCACGTTATAAGAGCTTCCCATTCAAAGAAGTTTTCTTCAGTAAGTGGACCTGAAAAAAGATAAAAATGCTAAGAAAGAATTCATCAGGAAATTGCATAATTTTAATTTTCAGTGGACGAAAACCTTGTCCCTGAATTATCTAAACCATATTGCATTCTTTTTAACACTTTTCAAGAGCTACAGATAGAATAAGTGACAAAAGAGGTACTTGACATTATTCATCTGGTTTTATAATCTTACCTGCTAAAATACCTTCTGGGGAATTCATTGTCAGCTCTGTGAATTGTGAAAAATAACAGTGACTTTCAGTCAACTAAGTCTGACTACAGATGTGCATGTAGATATCAGAAATTTGATTTTGGAATATAAAGTGATGGAAGGGCTAAGTACAAAAATGACAGCTTGTTGTTTGCTTATTTTTGAAAGTACTTGAACAAAGTTACTGAATTTTTGCATGTGACTTTCGATCTAGTAGGTAAAATACTGCTCTGAACTTTGTTTTGTGAGTTTTAGCTTTGCATGGAAAAACATGTTGGTGGGCTTGTATTTTTTTTGTTAAAATCGGAAACGTACATTGTAAGAAACAAATTATTATTAATGTTCTTTTTTTAGCAAAATCAACAGAATTTAATTCATGTTTGTAGATATAATTTGTGTAAGGGATAAAAGGAAAAAGATTCAGACTAAGAAAAACTACCTTGATGGAAAACAGCAGGTTTTGCACTCCATCATGCTTACCCCACCTGGGGAGTGCTCTGGATTTCAAGTGACAGGGATGATTGAAGGATTTTTTGGGGTTTGAAATTTTCGATTGTGGGATTTTTTTGCGTAGCAAAATTTGGCAAGTATTTTTCTGTGTGGCCTGATTTAAGTTGGGATTTTTTTGGATATTCAGAACATGATAGTGCCTGTGCATCCCGGCCTCATAGTTCTGTGATTTAAGTACAACCAAACTTGTTTCCCTCTCTAGAGATTTTCGATGCTCAGGAATTTGGCATGGGATTTTTTTGGGATTAATTTATGGTCCAGGGATTTTTTTGAGTTTTGATTTTTGGCCCCATTCAATAATCCCTGTCACTTGAAATCTGGAGCACCCCCCTACGGAACCCTGTTCATGTTCCAAATTTATCCTGATGATGACTGTGTTTAGTATAGGGTTAAGCACACACTGTGCGTATTGATAACATTTAGGGTTAAGTGATCACAATACTGATTAGGGATAAGGGTAACTGGTCTTGTTGTCCAAAGGTCATCATGCCTGAAGTTACAAGTACGTCACTGAAGCTCTGAGTTAATTCATAGTGTATACTTAGATACATTGCCATAAGGTCGAAAGAACTCTTTTAGTAAGTACATTGTATTAATTTTATCTTTTTTACAGTGTAAAGCCTAAAAAACGGGAGTACATGTAAGCACAAAAACACGGTGACTGCGGACTGCGTATAGTTTCATAAAAATTAAGTCAGCAACTTTGAGAATAAAATTTACTGTTGTTTGGGCGAGATGACTTGACCACAAACCGTGTTTTTAAAAGCACTGACTTAAAATGGTCAGCTTCGTTCAATTTTCTGTTAGGGTTCTCACTACAATTTGAGAATATTAAGTTGCAAGAAAAACTCAAATGGGGCAAATTTCAAAGGGGGCAAACCAGCATAAATCCCTACATGTAAAATCCTGTCTTAATAATCCTTTCAGTTAAACTTGTTGTTACAGCCGCTCTAGTTGTGGGCGACAAGAGGAGTCACTGGGCGTTCGACGTTTTGCAAAATACTCCTGCCTTTCATCTACTATTATGACCTAAATATTTACGTGCAGTTGGGTATGAAGATGAAACTTTATCTTAATTTCTATACATAAATACATACATATATACATACATACATACATTTTTATTAATCCTAGAAGTCATGTGACTATAACAGCAATATCAAAAAGAAAGACTATTAAATCGAACTATTCCCTTTGGACAAATCGTCAGATCAGACATTTATATACTTCGAATTTTAATCACTTATGTGGTCATATACTCACGCTTATACTCAGCCATAAGTCTTTTAAGCGCTGATCCAGCCATTTGTGCGTCAGATATCTCACGCTATGAATAAAATCAGTCAATTACTCACGCAAAAAAGATCGCATTTTCTTGAGTGTTTCAGCTACATGTATCTACATTGTATCTGTGTACAAAAGAGCGCTTGCCAAGAGGTGACCAGCAACTTTGCTTGTAAACGAAAAGTACGTCATATATGACTAAAACAAAATGGCGACCGCGGGAAACGAGTCACAGTTGCTTCCTCTCGGTAAGATTGTTGTCTGTTTTTCTAAAAGTAAATGTCGTACGTCATATCATAAATGCAAGGAAAATTATTTAATTTAGATTTACAAGATTATTCCGTGTAAGACTTTTGCAGCATGCATAAATCTCAACTTTCTGGACCTATTTAGTACACGTGCAACGGAACTTTGATCGATTTCAACTTTGCACAGCGACAGTGCTTTACAGTTTATACGTTCAGTGGCTGTCAGATTAAATTCGAGGATCCTAAAATTTCTTAAGGTTTGTGGTATTGTAGGCTGTTTTAAAAGTAACTCAGAATAGTATATTTAATACATGTTTTACAGACCGCATTAATTGAAGGCTAGGTTATGTATAGTATTATCAGCAGAAATATCTTGCATGCATTTCAGACATCGACAAGAAGTCCACGCAAACTGCAATCAATCAATCAATCAATACCTGTATTTAAGTGTTAAACTAACAGCAGTGGAGGAACCACTAAATGGGGACCCTATAAATTAAAATAAGCAACTATTGTAGCAATTAATATTGAATTTATAATAAAAATATTTACATTTGTACAAGTGTATCGTTAAAGTGTAAAATTTATGCGATTATTACATGTGTATAGTTACTTATTTTTTAAAAAAAAAAACTGTTCACAAGTGCGTATGAGCTTAGTAAAAATAGTAGTGTATTCATTATGCACTACACAGAGTGCAATTTGAGCACAGCACGTCAGCAAGCAAGGAATTTAGGTCAAGCTGTGGAATATGCTGCTTGAACGCCAATAGTGTAGGAAGGTTCTTAGTCAGGTATGGTCAATATGCCGTGCATTTACACAAGTGATCTTAGACAATTTTAGGTTGAACCTTACAACACAATGTACTGCTCAGACGTGTATACCCGCACTGGAGTTATTAAAATAACAAATCAAAAATCGGTAAAACATTCATGATCATTTTAAAATTTAGCTTGTAAAATGTCCTTACCTTTATTGGTACTCACTTTATGTTTGCCAGCCATTTTTGATCAGGATTGGTCCATATGGACCTGAACCAACTTCAGTTCCAGTTGTAGTTTGCGGTATTTGCTCTTGTCTGGTGAAATGATGACATGGTGATATCAGAATGTTAATAATCATTGTGCAAAAAGTTTGTGCAGATGAAAGTTACTTTCATTCGAATTACGCGTCTTATATTTTAAGGAAACGAACAAAATGCACCAGTGCCTTTGAAAAATTCAAAACAAGTTACCATATAGCATGGCTTCACAGTGACAGTGTGAATGATGACCAACCATCCACTAGTTTATCCAAGGCAAGTTCAATGGGATGAACCAAAACCATTTCATTTTTCCTTCACTTTCTGTTTACAGCACTCTTTTCCCATCTTGTTCACCCATTGAAGAAATCTCCCAAACAAAAATGGGAGTGTGGCCAATATTATTAATAATAGCATTTGCAATCATTCTATAAATCATACTTCAATCACATCAAATACTAAGCAGAACTTACCATTTTTTTATTATTTACAGAGTTAATAGACAAGTGCATTGGATCCCGGATTCACATTGTAATGAAAAGTGACAAAGAAATAGTGGGAGTGCTCCTAGGGTTTGATGACTATGTCAGTATCCTTGTTGTCTGTCGCTATAATTGAGTGACATCAATTAGTAAGCTAGTTGAAAAGAAAGTCAGTTTTACAGCTTGTCCTTTGGCCAAAAGTCACCCAAAAACTTTATTTTGATGAGAAGGATTAACGATAATTGATTATTTGGTAACCCCTTGAGTGTCTTACAAGAAAACATAAAAAATTTAATGTCATGAGGACTTTCTCTCAAGCTGCCAACAGCAATTGAGGATGTGCTTACGATGACAACACAATAACCTTAAACAAAGATTCTGACATCGCAGTTGACATCAAAATGGATCTTTAGATGGCGTAGACATATCAATGGGTAGACTGGAGATTCTGCTATTTGTTAACTCTCTTGGTATTTTTGCTGAAAGCACATTATTTTCATTGAGCTTGTCAGTTATGAGAATGAAGGTGTTTCTCCTTTAAACGCCTCCTATCTACAGGTAGTAAATGCCCCCTCTTGAAACCCTAAATTTAAATAAACGCCTCAGGCATTTTACGATCAGTTACAGTGTACATTTTCTGAAAGGCCATTAAGATGTCTTTTTATCAGGTTAATTTGCTAGGGTTGATGTAATGTGATACCACTGTCACGACTGTAAATGTTACAAGCTATAAATCAAACAGACACTTCTGCTAGTGCTGTGCATTCCTGCATTTGAGAGTCTGATGTGAGGCTAGCTTAAATTACTCTTTCGTTTTAGGTTTATGAGGTCTCTAGTCACCATAAGTTGTATTTATTTCCTGAAATCTTGTCCCACCCAGATTAGCTTAGTTTATTGTATTTCAATCTTAAAAACAATCCAACCATCTGTTCTTGAATTTCCCTGTTGCTAGTAAACAAATTTCACATGGTCTCTTCCTGTTAGCAGGAGACCACACTAAAGCAGGCTGTTGAATATCTACATGTACACCCGTAAATCCTTGATTCTCCTGTAGATATTGTTTTAGAAGATGTTATGGTGTTGTAAGTATGAATTTAAGTCGTGAATGTATTCTGTACCCCCACCTTGTAGAAAATTTTTTCCTTCGAACCCAAATTTTCACTAAGTATTAATTTGGAAGCTTTGAGTGGTGACTACTGCCGTTTGTAGCAAAATGCTGAAACACACGTTTGTATTTGTTTCTCTTCACCTTGCTGGTGTCTCTATGACAAAATTTTTTAACCAAAGTTGATTCTCAATCGCCTTTGTCTATGGCTAGGGGGCCAAGGAAATTGAAAATCAACCTCGTTAAAAAAATTTAACCTGAATTTAATTTTGACCTGTAACATTTCTCCATGTTGTTGTCCCTCACACAAGGACACCAACATGGCATCTCTATTCCCAGTGCTTGCTCACGTGACACTGGCCTTAATTCTGACCAATTACTAGCGAAGACTCTCTTTCTGGCATAGGTGTGGGTTTCTACCTCGGGAGTGGCTTTTTGTGTAAAAAATTAACACAAGTGCAAGCGAATTTATCCAGTTTGACTGAAAGGACGGGAGGATTGGATTCGTGCGCCATCAAAGCCCCTTGTGATGGGGGGGTTTGGTCTACACCCTTTTTGATTCATGGTACGTTTGTTTAACCCCATTTTTTCTCTTATCTTGGTCTCACCTTCTCGCCTGCGGACTCGGATGTCCCGTAACTCATCTCTCGAGTCCCCAAGACTTTGTTAAGTGAGTGTCCACTGGGAATAGATTATTATACAAAGCAAATTTGGGTAAAATATTTCTCTGACCATCTTAGGCACAAAGCTGAATCTCGGCAAGACTGTTTGCATATTATTTCTTTGATTCTTGGGATGTTATTTTTTAAGTGTTCTTTATTTTTATTTTTGAGTGTGTGACAGTCAATCCTAGCAATGTTACTTTGGAGTCTCTTATTTTCCTAGTCGAAGGGTGATTTCACTGTGCCAGACCTAATATTACTCGAAAAATATCTCTGCAATCTAATGAACTAGCTATCTAATAATAAAAAGTAATCCATGCCACCTATTTTTTTAAATTATATAGTGAGAATACACCAGAGGGACGCAGAATGACCAAACTGGATCAGATTCTCTTGAATGGAAACAACATCACAATGGTATGAAATGTACAACTGTACTCACTCAACTGAGGTTTTTAACAGACCTTATTATTAATAAGGTGTATTGAGTGTTGTTAGGGAAGTGATAACCAAAGTGACTACTCTGGTTACTCCAGGGCAGATTGCAGATGCAGATCCAGGAATTCTATAATGGGGGGTGTAGGTGGTCCAAACATGTGACACTGCGGGTTAACTTGTAAGCCATAACCTGTCCATTCCACTTGGCCCCTACAAATTAGTTTTAGTAAACTGCAAGTATGTCACTAGATCCTTAGAGTGTATTATGTGTTGTGATCCTTATATGGCAAGGGACCCCCCCCCCCCCCCCCACACACACACACACCAGGAGATGGAGGTGAGTTGCAATAAGCGCAGACATTCAAATCCAACTTAACTACAACTTAACATAATTTCGTCACTGATTGATGTCAGTTTCACCACAGATTGCCTAAGATAGTGGTATAATGACATTGCCTGGCCTATAAAATTATTACTAATGTTAATATTATTAATATTGATTTACTTTTTTTAGTTTTGTAAATTTCCTTTATTTGCTGTGCAATAGTGGAGATTGTCCATCAAGTTTGAGAATCCATGATCTCGATTCCAGTCTATTAAACTATATATAACATAAACATAACATAACTTTAACAAAAGTAGACATGTATGGTCTAATAATTTACGATCTGCTGGAGAAGAAATTATTTATTAACAAAGTTTAATCAGTACTTTTTTTCTTTTCTTTGCATTTCAGCTCATTCCTGGTGGAGAGTATCTTTTGATTCAGTTATTACTGTTATTAACAGTAACCCTTCAATCTTTTTCCATAAGTCTTCCCTAGATTTTGAGTTTTAATCGTAATTTTGAGGGACTGCAAGGCTCCTTTGTCTTCTCACAACAAAATTCTTGGCCCCTCCTCACAAAACTGCTGCTCTCCATTACCGAAAACAGTTTCCAAAACTATTATAATAATATTCATTCTTTTACTTGTAGAACTGTTGGTATCTCGAGACTGATTTCCCCTGACAGCAGAGGGGAAGGGAGGTAGTGTCAGGTGAACAAACCCTCTACAGCCAGGGCAGTTTGAAAAAGTCAGGCCTGACTCAACTGTCAAATTTCATTTGTTGGGGGTCGGGTAGCCTGTGTCTCAAGCATAATTCAACCTGGGATAACAGCATTGGTAAAGCAGTGCTGAGATACATTTTCTGGGCCCCCAACAGACTCGACGAATTACCGGAAGTGCGTTTCAAATTTCCCTTCGTGCTGATCGGCAAATTGACAATGGCTTTTTTAAGGCGCCAATCACTGGGCACATACACCTGTTCTCAGGTTGCTGCCTAGAACAAGGATTTCAGCGCTGTTTTGCAGATGGACTTAACCAGAGTTTAGTTTCACCTGTAGCGCAGGTTAGGAGTGGGGATGGACTTTACATGTACTCTCAAGCTTGTCAATGATGTTCAAGACAAGTGAGCTAAAGTGATCTATAAGAGATTATGTAACAAGTTCAGGGACTATACCATCATGTTCAGAGAGTTTTCACTTTTGGAATTACAGCCTTGGTCTTGTGCACTTGTGGACAGCCGATTTTGAGAAAGTCCCTGATACAGTTCTTAATTGTCAGAGTTTATAATTAATAATAATTAAATTTTCCCTCTGCTCATCATGGAGCCTCTCCACTGTCTAGTAGCTCAGTTTGATCTAAAACTCAGAGGATCTTGAGTTTGAATCTCATCTGGAGCTCACAATTTTTTAAGCTTTCTCATGTTAGATTTGCCTTTTTACTTTCATGGGTTTTCATTTCTAAAAACTGATATAATTCCTTAACAATAGTTTAGGGGACCAGAAGTCTGATGTTCTTGGCTGCCACAAAGGGAAGATCAAAAGGAGTCAAAAGAGCTACCCTTGTATATACATCACTTTGCACTTTTCATTCCAAACACTGCAGGAAAAAGACACCTGTATTCTGTAACATGAAAACACAGTGTACATACGACTCAAAGTGTCAAAGAATTTATTAAACTAACTTTCATAAGGAACCTTTCTGAAAACAAATAAGTGTCAATAAGTGTCCATACTGTATTGAGCATTTATATTATTATTATTGTTATTGTTTTTGTTGTTGTTATTATTAATTATTATTATTTTGAAAGGGGTTTGATTACTGAGCTGATGTGCATAATACAATGACTGAGGGATATCATTTAATTGGATGATGGATTAAACAATGTCACATAATGTCCCTTAGCCTAATCACAGAGAGAACTGCCAGGATTTAATGGAGCAATGAAAATAAAAAGAATAGAGGTCCACAGATGTTTAGGTAAAATCAACGTGTAAATCGTGAAAACTGTCCATCTCTTATGAAATGTTTCCCTTCATGACAGACATCAAGTTTTACTGTTCATTCTACCAGTTATTTTCAAACTTTATCCTCTTGTAATGCACTTTGTTTTTTCCCCTCTTGTCGCTCAGCTTTCAGCACTTTACTTCTTTCCTGTTCACTGTTAAGAATCTTTGTCAACCTGGACTCCATATTTCCTAGAGTGACTGCTGAAATGTCTGCTAGCAGGTTAAGATCAGTGATCCAGAAATGCTTGAGATCTTTGCACTTAAGTGCATCTCGTAGAAAGCCCACAAACCCAAAAAACCTCTCTGCAAGTTGCTCCCTCTTCCACTCAGTGGTTGTTTGGTTGTACTGCAGTAGTGCAGTTTTCACATGAAAAGAGGATAGATGGGAAAAGGTTGGTTCCCATCTGAGAACTGTGTTGGTTATCTTGAACAGGTCATGACGGCATCCTTGATCCTCATCCATGTCTTTTAGAAGCGACTTCTGCATCAGTGTGTATGACTTGACCCATGCTGTTTCGCTGTCAGTTCCAGCTGAAAGTAAAATATGAGAACTGTTTTTTTCTTTTGGAATTCTGAGACTTTTTTATCAGTTAAGTCATGAACTTGTCATGGAAGGGAGTGTGTATTGGGGATGTTGAAACGTTTATGATAAATTACTTTTATAATTTTAGGAGTTACAGATAAATATGTCATGAAACATATAATTCATAACATTGTGGTAATCATATTGTTAATATGAACTTGAAGTGTAACATTTGTGTTCTATGTGCAATTTTCCTGTTCCAGGCTGATAGTAGGAACATTGCAAAAATGAGACAGCGCATGTTCTGGGGAAGGGGGCAGCCCCAGCCTCACTCTTTACTATCTTGGAGCCTCGAACGGACTCTATACTTCCAGTCAACAACATCGTTACCAAAAGAAAAAAAGTCATGACTATGCTCACAGCTGTGAGCCTTGATTCATCTTTCAGTACCTGGGAGATTGCCTTGTTGTGATGGTGGAACAAAGTATTCATCGCTACTGAGTGGAAATGTCGGTACAAGCTTTACTTCCAGTGTCTTGGCTTGGTCACTGATGATGACTTTAACACCAGTGCTACAACTAGAAGCCTTCAAAGACATGGATGCAACTTCTGTAGAGCTCAATTCTTGAACAGCAGAATTGGCCAGTTTAAATAGCCATGACTTGAATTTCTTTGGCATCAAGAGGCCATCTTCACGTGAATACTCCTTGTATGGAGAACCTTCCACTGTTTTGATGGTTGCACAACCAGGGCTGTTCACATTAAAACTGACAAACCCTTTCTTTACCTTCAAGACAACATGAATTATAACATTGTCCTCATCAGGACGAGTGGTTTTCAGATTCTCATACAAACTTCCTCCATATTCAAACTTGCTTATTATAGGAGAGTTATCCTGGCAGTATTTGAGTACCCCATTTTTCATATACTTTTCAATCACTTCTTTTGACCACTTGACTTCATCACTTAGAATGGTTCCCAGTTGGTCAAGGAATTTTCGCAGAAGCTGCAATAGATCAGTTGAAGTTTGACATGTGTTTGGCAGAATTTGTTTCTGCTCTCCAGATGTGATTGCAGGACAGTTTTCTCTTGCCTTTCTTCCATTACTGTCTAGCTGCACTGAAAGCAAATGGAAATTCACACTTTGATTAATGTTACATGCACATACTGATCAGCCCTACATCTGGCTTCAGATTTGAGCAAGATACGGTAATGCTTGTGTTGTTGAAAGGGTGTGCATATGAAAGGACTCTAAGAACTCTCTACTTTAATTGCGACTGAGAACCTCTTTCAGCGGTTATTGATCTCTTTGCCCTTTTTACCAAATACTTTATCAAACAATTTTTTTTAATCAAGAGGGATTTGATAATAATGATATATTTCCTCATCTTTTTGAAACTGTATTAACCCTTCAAGACACAATATCCATGTAGAAATTCTCCACACTGATCTTCATACATTTCCTTATAAGAATTACTGAGACAATTTGACAAAAGATCAAAGCATAATTTTTCCCTTTGATGATCATTTTAGTAATTCTCATAACCTACTCTCTTGAAGATGTATAGATATTGTTAGGAGAAAATCAAGGTGGTCACTCTTGGAACTTAATAGTTACAATAATATTCCCAGTTGCCAAATTAAAACAGTTAATAATAAAAATTAATCTGCCTTACTTTCACATTTAAGGACTTTACTTCTTTCCTTGTCATTGTCCAAAATTTTGCGCAGTCGATCAGCCATGTTTTCTAGTGCTTTATCCTGTATATTATCCAGCAAGTTCACTCCTTCCACCCAAAAGTGATCAAGGTTCTTCCTTGCCAGGGCTGTGTGCAATAATTCCATGTACTCAAGAAATCTCTCTCCCAGCATATCTACACCCCACTTTGGTTTTGGATTGGAGTTGTAATGCAAGAAAACTGTCTTCAGATGGTAGCTGGTCAGTTTAGCAAAGGTAGTCTCTGAACGGATGAGGGTTTTAATGATTCTGAGAAGTTCATGCCTGCAACCGTGATCTTCCTTGTCCATATCCTGTAATCTTGCTTTCTCCCTCAGTGAAAACGACTGCCTCCAGAGAAGCTTTGAGTCACATGCTGGGGATATTTTCCCAGTGTATGATTTTGCAACGAAGTATCCTGTAGCACTAAGCTGAAAAGATGGAACCAGATCAGCTGACATTTTTTTTTCTGTTTCCTTGTCTGTGATATCTAGCTGCACTGCCGGACCATGAGCTCGCACTTCAAGCTTTACAGATAACGCAGGATCCTTTTCTTGGAGTTGATTTACAGCCTTTTGAACCAGGCCAAAAAACCAGCTGGCTCGTAGCTTCTCAGGTAGAATGTATCCCGCTGCATTAGCATACTTCCGCAGCTGGGAATCCTGAGATGCTTTGAGAAGCACAAACCCAGGGACACCAGCATCTTCTTGGGTTACTTCCTGTTTTGTTGTCTGTAGGATAACCATAACATCAACCTCATCAGCTGCTTCAGTCTTAAGCTTCTCATACAAGCTTCCTGTGTATTCTTGCTTGCTAATTGGAAGGGATGATTCGCTGCAGATGCTTGGCAAGATTTCCTTTTTTATGTAGTTGTCTACAAGACGTTTAGCTTGCTCTGTATCTTCTTTGGTTATTTTCACATGGTCTGCAGAGTAGCGCCGCAGTTGTTGTGTCAGCAAAACCCTATCACAGCCATTCTGTTTTGCTTGAAGCATGATAACAAAGCTACAGAGAGATAAAATAAATAGATCACCCTGTGGTTAACCTCATTTCATTCAAGGAGGAGGGGAGGGGAGCTGGGCAATGGGGCCAGTAGAAGGAAACGCCGACAAGGACAATTTCGTTTTTCTCTTGTAATATATGTAAAATTATTTTTTTTCTCAAAAGATTCAGTATTATCACTAGTTTTCAAGCCCTGATTATTCATAGGTCGCGAAGAACTGACCAAAATTATACCTCGCCACGAAACTGCACAGAATCTCACTTCTTCCGTACTTCTTCATGATGATCAGGACTGCTATACGCAGTGACTTGACAGAATGTTAATGTTTGCTAGCTGTACTTACCAATAGATAAAGCAGAGACTGAAAGTAGCGTGCCTTTCATGCTCGGGGAATGCCCCTTCACTCGTGTGCATGTAATTGCAGCAGTTCAGAAATTTGAAATTAAAATGAGTAAATTTTGTATTATTTGTTCAGTAAGAGCGGAAGTGCTTAAAATAACGTACAAAACGAAAGAGAACACTAACCTTTCACTTTCTGTTTGCGTTTTATTAAGTTTGGTTGACTCTGAATTTCAGTAAAAGCTTAGTTTAGCCGTTTCCTATTCAATGTCTGCCTCTAAGTAAGATGGTCGATCAGCCATGCTTCCCCGAGAGGGTTTAAAGTGAGATTTTTTAACTGTGTAATCGAAAGTTTAAAAATCCGATTTTTTAAAATCTTCATAAAAACATTTGTACTACTATAAGGCATAAGGCACAGTTTTACTATTTTAGTTCCACCGGATACACAGAGGCTTTTATTTCACGCTGTCTAAAACGGCATCCACTAAACAGTTTACATCTCAATTTGTGAAGAAACTTACCGTTTAATTCCGTCGTTACTTGTTTTTCCAAGGTATTCTTTGTCTTCCTACCAAACGACGTCAAGCAAATGCTCAGACATCAACCGGTCGATTAAGAACGAAACTGTGTAGTTTATATTTTGCATCTTGAAGAGACCACGTGGTTTCCAAGAAAACTGGGTCACGCCTAAATGATTCGCATTTCCCAGAAAACCGGAAGTGAATATTTTGATCGGGTGCTCAAATAAGTTAGGCTTATTTTGCACCAGTAGATTGTTCATTCCATATTTCAACTGAGATACCTTTAAAGCCCATAATTAATCTAAACCCAGGTGAGTCCTTTAAACCGGTAATAAGCTATTCTTTTCTTTAGTACTGAAATCAGCTTAATTTCTAAATTACAATTCCCGCTATTTACCTGATAAGATTATTTCTCAAATCACAAACATTCTATTCATTGTTCTTTTACATTTCAAAATATGCTTTCGGTCAATATTGTTTACTCCAGCTGGCCTTCAGTTCGTCTCCCTGGTAAGTTCGATCTAAGTAATCAAGGAAACGAATATATATCCATTGGGATCAATGATACAAAATAAAATTATAATGTTTTCACTTTATAGTCGTGTCAAAAGACAAGAAGGCAATGTAAAACTCAGTGAATATAGTCAAGAAGAGCCTGATTTTCGCGCGATTTGTATGTTGTCTCCTTTATACCGGCGGTCAGGCAGTGTTCATAGGGATTTTCCCCTTCTGTTGTTGAAGCGAGTTGAATAAAAGCGATCGCCGAAGTTTGTTAGTGGTTGACTATCGCATTTTTCCTTTCTCTGTCGCAAGCATGTAGTTTGAGGCCTCAAACAATAACTTTAATTTTTAATACACGCGCTGAAAAAACGATTTGAAAATAAGAAACAAGAAACTGTCTTAATAAGCATAGGCCTCATGGGTTGTATGTATGTGATTCACATTTCAATGAATTCTTATTGCCAGTGCGATAACATCAGTGTGGAAAAATCAAATTTCTAAATGTGATTTTTTATTTTGTCGCCACATGTGAAGGTAATAGCCCACGTTCGATATATTAAAATTCTAACATAACTCCGAGGCTTTCTGGTCATTTTTCTATATTGGGTTTGTGGTTTTCTTTGAGCTCAAGTCTCTTTCGGGAATTGTGAGACAATGGAGTCTTGAAAAATTTGCAGTTTTGACCCTAAAGCCTCGGAGTCATGTTAGAATTTTAATATATCCAATTAAGACAGTCTTGAATTCTGAGATCCCGGATTCCGCCAGGTTTCTTTTTGCGGTGGAGTTTTTGTATTGGTTGTAACCTGGCGCGACCTCACGTAAGTTATCCTGTGCCAGGCTCTGGGTAAGTGTAGACGAGCGAAAAGCGCACGCGGTTTTTCTCTTTTCTTTTTCGATCCGTTGCCCCACTATCATTGAGCCTGGAACAGGCTACGGATTCCTTGTCAGTGGAACTTGGAATCCGAATTCCAGTCGTTAGCGGTAATCCGTATTCCTTGAGCTGAATTACGAATTCTAAGCCCAGGATTCCGGATTCCACGCGCAAAAATTTCCCGGATTCCGGATTGCAGATTAATATTACCTTACCGGGGGCAATTTTTGTATAACAACTATCAGTGTATTTCTGTGATATCTGATCAGTACCTGAAGCTTTTGGTCTGAATCAGTAAATAAAGCTGAGGAGAAATATATAGCGACGTATTAGAGATGTTCCACATTCAAACACTTCTTAAAAATCTGAGGAATATCAAATAATATAATGTCTGATCATCAATGGAAAATTAAATCCTTAAATTGGAAACTGCTCTTCAATGGACTGTCTTGACACCCATGCCCCTTCACTGGATTGTATCATCGCTACGTTGTTTGAATATCCTTCGACATTTACATAATCGCTTTTATTCTTTCTTTCCTTTTCCCTTCGAACCCCTGTTACCCAGGGTACAGTTAAAAGAGTTTAATCTGAGTGTCTAGGTTTCTAATGAGTTGGGTGTGGGCTGGAGTATTTGAGACTGAAGGGTCACCGAAAAAAAAGGAAATGTTTGAGGAGAATCCCCGATTAAATTTGTCTTGTAATGGAGCGAGTAGTCCCTTGAATTTATTCCAAATTTTCTATTATAAAGAAACGCGCGAGGAGAAACTCCAGAGTCATTTGCTTTTAATTCCGTCTCATTAATCTGTATTTCTTTGCTCCCCACTCTCACTCGGAAACATTGTACTTTTAAGAGGGTCGTGAAGGGGTAAAATGTGAACTGGGATTAGCCTTATTGTGGACTTGGAAAATGGGATTTACTCACTGGGACTGGGATTTAGCCACTGGGAATGGGATGAACAATTATAAAATGGGAATGGGATTTCTTTTCTTCAGTGGTCTTTGCTCCAATATTTTGAAATAGAAAAATAAAATTTCGTAGCAATAGACCTTGCACTCCTCAGTAGAGACCATGAAATCAGTATCAAGTTTTCGCCTTCGCGCCCGCGGTCTAGCTACCAGGCTTACACGGTCGCATAGTTACGTTCTGTCAGTTTTCCTGGTCAGCGGACAAATTCTGCAAGTTTGCATATGGCGGGAAGATATTGTGAAGGGAAGATAAAAATGGCTTCGGAAAAGGTTTCTCGCAAAATGGTACTAGAAATCAAGTACGTCAATGCAAATAACGCCGTTATACACATCGAAAACTCTAAACTTTTGTTGGATTTAAACTTTAAACTGGTAACTGGGATTTTGGCAAAAATTAGCCTGAGAACTGGGATTTGGGCCAAATTTAGGCTGGGAACTGGGATTTGGTACCCCCCTTCACGACCCTCTTTTAAGCATTGGATAATTCCGTCATATTTTTTTTTCTATTTATCGTTTTGTAGAATGTTTGTGTGGCGTTGGCTGGCTGGAG
>OZ037787.1:9281651-9286651 GCA_964035525.1 Porites cylindrica | reverse complement strand
CGCTGAAAGAAAAGGGAAACTTGCAGCATATGGATACTGACGGTGGTTGCAGGCACGAACTTCTCAGAATCGTGAAGACCATCGTCAAGAGGGAGAGGACATCTCTCCCAGACCTTCAATCATATCACTTGAAGACCGCCTTCATGCATTACATGAGAGATTCGTATGGCTGGAATGCTCAGAACTCCCTAGGCGAGAAGTTTTTTTCATTTCTTAGGGAACTGCAGACTCACCTGGAGAGGAGAAAACTTCCACACTTCTGGCTATCAGGCGTGAACCTTCTGGAAGGCATCGATCGCTCGGTAATCGACAAAATGGCAAATCGATTGAAGCATATTCTTAATAGTCAAACAGAACTAGAAAAAATTCTCGTATAGCTGGAATAAATGCAGGTTCGATTAATTAAATGAAATTATTATTCATTCAAAATATTTCCCCAATTCTGATGGGCTATAAAAGCACACGCATAATTCACCATAACCAGTTACTGATGACCAAATTTGAAAGAATTTTGACTTTAACGAGGAAATGACGTCAAAAATGCAGCGTTCGTACAGGCTAAGGCAACGTGGGAACGAGGCTGAGTTTTTTTGGTTCTGAAAATAAGAATGGGGCACACTTCACTCGCTTCAAGAGTAAGAACTACAGCTGGAACTAGGCGAAATAACGGCTAAAAACATAGCAAAAACAGCAAGAAGACAACTCGGAGACCGACATCTGCTATTTGGAGAATATTGGCGGATATGGACAAACCTAAAGATAACTTAACATCGATGCAAGTAAGCTTGTTTTAGCTATGTTTTTAATCTAGCCGAATTATTTTGAATGAATAATAAAACAATTATTGAATTCGGCTTTCGTATCTTATGAAGCCTCGGCCTACGGCCTCGACGGATAACACCCTCCTCGATCTCCGCATAATTCTTCATAAGATACTCAGCCTCATTCATTAATTGTTAAATAACAATGTTTGCGCCATTGCTGGTTGAGTCCAGTAGACCTCGCAGTAAGAAGAAAAAATGCCGACTAAAGATAGTTTAGTCGTTGTTATAGCCCTGATAACTATTGCTAAGTATTTGTAAAAAGGGAGACCAACAATAGGAACAACAACAACCATTTTATTTGCCATGTTAAGATAGTTTACAAGAACAGAATAAGTTAACTAGATCAGCTAGATATCAAGGAAAAAACTACTCAGAATAGCAAAAACTAAACAAGCCGAATAGTTAATTATGATGATCAACTTTTTCTAGGGTTGTAACGCACGAAAGATAACGAGGGGAAAAAGGCAAATAAATTTCATTTAAAGGGATAAAAGACAAATAAAGAAGTTTAAATGTAGAAGTGTTTCAGTCGACTCTTTTTGTCATATCGTTAATTGAGGTGGTAGACGAAGGGAGTTTCCATGGCCGATTCCTAAGCATCCTTTGAATTTGGAAATGGGGAGTTAAGATTACTCAAGTAACCACTGACATAAGGAGACAGACAACCAAAAAGTACAGGTTTGTCTGGGAAGCGATCAAAAGCGAGTTATGTCTTTCTTCCTAGTATTACTTTTTTCAACACCACGTCAATGCCAATCAGAACACATTGGCTTTAATGATGTCTACCGTAAACTTTCGCGTATTAACCCTGAGTTTATACAGCTTCGCAAGAGGTTTTTAGAGGGGGCTTATATCCCAGTGGGCTTAGCTTATAACCGGAATTTATAACATACCTAGAAAATTCGCCTAATCAAATTCAATAGCGCGAGCGTGCTTCATATTCCTATTGAGCACGCTGATGACGTCAATAAACTATTCATACTCGAGTTGTTAATGTGAGCTTAGCAATCCTGGGTCTCCTGAGTGCATCCATAACTCAGCAGTACACGATGAAGCGTTTACCATGTGTTTTATAAGGAAATTTAAGAGGAAACTTTTGAATTTGCTAATCGATAGTAAGGAAAAGAGGTGAGTGTTGTAGTTGTTGTTGTCATCCCCGCTAGCTGTGGGGACTATGGCGTGACCTCATTCTTTGCAAAGTTGTTTTCTCTCAATAACAATTTTTCGATGAATTAATAGTTTTCCGGCACCTAAATATGGATTTTACAATCATTTTAGAGTAGACTTTCTCTCAGGTTCAGGATAAAAACATAAGCTTAACTATGAGGGAAAAAAAAACATAGTCACGTAAACATTGACGCGTACTGCTTTAATTTAAGCGCGCCCTACTTAATAAAATTTTAAATTAACAGCTGCATTGATCGCTTTGATAATGTTATAAGACAATTAGTTCATGCTGCAGCTGTGCATATGTCGAGATATTGAGCACGCGGGAAGTTTGGAGAGCACGAAAGAGACGTAAGAGTTCCACGAGGCGCAGCCGAGTGCAACTCTAGCCTCTTGAGTGCTCTCCCAACTTCCCGCGTGCTCAATATCTCGACATATGCACGCTGACGCATGAACTAATTGTTAAAGAAAAAGCTGCTCGAAACAACTTAAATTAGGATCAAATTAGGTTTAACAATTTACAAGTTTACTGGATTTTAATTAATTCTAACCGTTTCCAGGCGTTCAGATAGTAGAGCGCGAGGGGGTCAGATGGTGGGGAGAGAGTTAAATTACTGTATGAACAGGTTAAATTAGTTCAAAATGTCCAAATTAATCGAATTCATTTCAATGCAGTCAAAGGGGGCTTATAATCGATCGGATGTAATTTTTTGCGGGTAGATGGGCCTAAATTAAGGAAGCTTTAAAGTGGGGGGTTTATAACAGGGCAGTGTGTTGGTAGACAAGAGTTGAAATAAGTGAAAATAAGTGTAGCTCAAAAGCTGTAGATATTTTTTTAATTATGGGAGCAAAAACTTAACTTGACGTCCTGTTTCTCTCTCTCGGTTTATAATCGAGCAAAGACAACAACAACAACATTAACAACAACGGAAAACAAGCAAAAACAACAAACAAGGAAGCTTTCTTCCAAACTTCTTAAAACGGCTTACAATAAACGTACAAACAAACAATCTCGTGATAACGTGTCCTGTGTTCTCCAAGGAAATTAAGACTCTTTGGCCATGCATAATATCTGACCCCAGTTGTTCAAGCGATGGATTGCGCTATCCAACGGATAAATCACTATCTAGCGGATAAGTATTAGAAAAACTAATTACGTTATCCACTGGATAGAGATATTCCAGTGGGTTAAGCGTTATCTACGTTTCGAACAACTGGGCCTAGAAGCCATAATCGGGGTATGGTACCCCGGCCAATTATAGCTCCTGATAATATGGCACTCTCAATAAGCCTTTCCTGATAGCTGTAATTCCTTGTCTGGATTTTTGACATGAGGAGCACTGGGATCACTGGGAAACAAGACGGCGGCACATAAGGTTGCCGGATGTGCGATAAAGTGGTTAAATATTTTGGAAAGTGTGATAAGTGTGTTGTGTAATTGCACGACCGCTTGGACGGGGACCAGCTCCGGCTGGCTACACTAGAAAATTCTCTCAACTCTTCAGTCAGAATCCGGAAATTTTTGCTTGTGGAATGCGGAATACAGCTCAAGGATTCCGAAATCCCACTAACGATTGGAATCCAGGATCCAAGTTCCACTGACAAAGACTGGAATCCAGTACCTGGAATCAGGAATCCACCGAGTGGAATCCAGAATCCAAGACTGTCCCGGATTCCCTAGCTTACATTGGGTGATCTGTATTTCTCTTTACCTCTGCGTTCACACGCACAATCCAACACACACAGGTCTAATTGAAATTAATGAATCTCTGTGACCGAGCTCGTTGCAGATCTTTCTAACCTGACTGGACTTGAAGGCTTCCAATTTTACTCATTTTAAATTTAGTTCTACATCAGAAAAAATCCGATTGGCTACAAGAATTATTAACATATTTTTCTCGCACGCTATGGTGTAATAAGAAAATCTACTTCTACTGTAAAATTCACATAGTCAGCGAATGTTCAGCAAAAACAAAATAGCCAGTGCAGTAAAAATAAATTACCAGTAATGTTCATATGAATGCTTCTGAAACACGATCTTGAGCATGCTAAGAGAGAAAAATCTACAAAAATACTTTTGACCCAAATTGGACAAATGGCCTGCTAAGGCCCGAAAGCTGATTGGCTCATTATTTTTTAAAAGTTATTTTTTGTGGCCACCCAATTTACAACAGGAGGTAACTACGAATGACTCTGAAGTTTAGTTAGGACTAACAAGTATACGCCAGAATTTTGTTTCCGTCCGAAGTCTATTTGTTTATTTCTGAAATGACCAGCTTCCTTCCCTCAATAGTCAAATGGTCGTCTCCATCACTGGGGGACGGGACAAGCAACTCCTTCTGGATATGCGTCCGCAAGATTGTCTTTTTTGGTTGGGGACAACTTGCTACCGAAAACTACAATCCCGGACAAAAGAAGTAGGTAAGGTAATCCTCGTAAAAGAGAGTTTTCTCTTTTGATAAATATCCCCCGTGCCCTCCATTCAGTGATGAGATACAACAGTCGAGAACAATTACGTGTACAAACATTGACGTTTTGCTCAACATTGGGCCAGGGGCGAGGGAAGAAGGAGTGGTGCGCGAAAGGAGATGACTTGTAAGGGGACTGGCGGCTCTCTCTCGCGCGTTCTCTTGCGCCTCGCAAATGCTATAGCCACTCGAAACGGCGAGAATTTGGGTGCGTTCCTTTGGGATGATCTGGATAAGGATCAGCGGATCTTGGTAGATCAAATGAACCAATGAATCCACTCTGAACAAGGATTCATCGGTTCATATGATCTCCGGCTATGATCCGAGTGATATCGGAGTAGTGATCCAGATCATCCCAAAGGAACTCACCCTTAGACTTCTCCCATTTTTAGGGTCTCACAAGTGAAGGGATGCTCCCAAAAAGGAAAAATTTAACATTTGCTCGCGTATTTTTAAAGGCTAGACCTAACTTACTGCGAATGATGTTTTATCTATGATCACTACTGCAAGCGACAACGAGTAGAGCCCAACCATGGTATTT
>OZ037787.1:9036651-9276651 GCA_964035525.1 Porites cylindrica | reverse complement strand
TGTTCATTTCACCATTGTCATTTCTGTCTCCCGAGATAGCATGAAAACCACCTATAGAGTGGTAGGTTACAAGTTTGATAGACGCTTTTCTAATAATATTCTAGCGTCATTCTTCCTCTATGCACGATTAACCACTTTTCTGATTTTTGTGCTGTTTAACAAAAATAAATAAATAAATAAACGAAGAAATAATTATTAACAAAAATAATTTAGATTTAAAAATCGCATTTTGACATAAAAGAGGTGACGTCGTTTTAAGCAAAGCATCGGACGTGTCATCGACGAAAAACTTTTTGTAGTGGTGGGGTGGATGAGCCCCCCTTGTATCTGTTGTATGTCGGGGGGTATTATGTGAATGACTTACTAAAGTTACAGATCAGGGGCCTTAATGATCCTAAATGGGTGGTGAGGTGGAGAAATGGCCGAAGCCCCGCAGGAGCCTTGGAGCCGGGAGCCCAATCTACCTGACTTCGGGCCCTCTTAAAAGCAACCTCATTCTCTCTTGAAACAACTTGAAACTAGTGATGAAATAAAGCAAAGTACCAGACCGGAAATAAAATAAAAAACAAGATACTAATAAAATTCAAAGTAATTAATGTGAAAGAAGGATATCCAACGAAAAAATAATAATCTTTGTAGTTTAGAGCTTAACTCTGAAGTCACGTTGTCTGCAGTCTCATTTATCATAATTTATATTAGTATATACACACTCAGTGATCTTGGTGATTTAAGCAATCTGATTGGTTCGCTATCTCGGACTATTCAACAATATTCACCTCCTAGCGAGTGGATAATGTGTGAGCTCGGTGTTTTTCCCGTTTTTTTTAGAGAACGATCTTTTAAAAGTCGACAAAATCCTAGGGCTGACTTTTTTTAAGGCAAGAAAAGACTTGGAAGGATTCAATACGGCGTTTTTCAATTTACTGTAGCAGGAGTTTTGTGCTCGATGGATTGTTTACAACTCCCGTGTATTCGCGTAGAAGAAGACGTTTCGTGAACTCAGCGTTTTCTAAGAAGAAAATTTTGGCTCAAAAATCGAAGTTTATTTATGACAAACAAATTTAAAAGGAAATGTTTGCAGAAATTCTACATTTCAAGTAAACAGGAAAAAGAATGATACAGGAAGACGACCTCTTACCTCGAGCAACCGAGCCGCCATTTTTGTCAGCACTTCATGCGAAGAACGACACAACATGCCCTTTTGGCTATAAACTTGGCGAGTCAACAGAAAACAACACAGCTCTACTTTTTTTCTCAGGTAAGGAAACAGTTCAAACTTTTAGCGATTCCATTGAAGCCATTACGCTGTTGTTTGCGAAATGAGTAAACTTGTGAATTGCCATGTTTGAAAATTCTGCAAAGATCTATTTTTAAACTTACGCGTGATTTGATCTGTCAATCAAATCCTACTTTTGAATGGTTTCCTTTCTGATTTTGTTGAGATCACTTCGTGTGTATATACTAAAACAATTATTCTTCTCAATCTCGGTGAATAGTGGCTTTGGGAATATTTACCTCGCCGCTTTCGCGGCTCGGTAAATATTTTGCCACTATTCACCTCGATTTCAAAGAATAATTGTTAAATAGCTACTGTCCAATTAACTGGGCCTTTTTTTTGTAAACATTTGTTTCAAAACCTACCCTGAAAACGGCTTGGCCTTTTCCACAACCACAATAATTATAGCACAAAATATCACTATTAGAAAACAAAATAACACGACAGACGCCAAAGTTAACATTAAACTTATACAGGCAGCAACAAACTTTAAAAACACCTGAAATAGTCCAAACTCTAACTGTGGGCCTGAAAAAAATCGATATCTGGTGCGTCGACATTTCACCATCTGTATTTACAGGCACAATGAGGTGAGATATATAACTCGATGTTTCTTGCGTTACGGATTCCCCATTTACTCTGGAAGACAGAATGTGATCAATTTCTGCTTCACTATTCAGAATTCTCTTCAGACGATTTGCCATATTTTCAAGCACCACTGGGGTTATTTCGTCTAGCAGGTTAACTTTAGGGTGCCAATGGATTGGAAGGTTTCCTTCCTCTAGGAAAGACCGAAATTTCCTAAGAAAACCTAGAAAGTGTTTTCCAAGAGACCGGGAATTCCGGCTATCCCAATCATCTCGATTCTTCGTAATGTAGTGCACAAAGGCGCTCCTCACGTGATAAGATTCCAAAAGCCCCAGTGATGTCCTCTGCCACTTGACGATGCTTTTACGATTCTTAGCAGCTCGTGTCTGCAGCCATGGTCATCCTTATCCATGCACTTCAACAGTGCCTTTTTATCAAGTGAAAACGCCGATTGCCTCCAGAGGAGACTGTAGTAAGGATCGTGCATTGGGTCACTCGATTTTGGGACGAAGTATTGACCTACTTGCGCCTGTTATGTGCACTAGGCCTTTGCTTTGCCCATGTGGCCTTGAGTGTCTGTATTCACGCCGTAAACCTTTGTTTAAGAACACAGTTTACCTCTAGTTTTATTGGCGCTGGTTCATCGGTTTCGGTCGACTCCAGTGACTGGTTCAATCCACCATGTACAGGTGTTTGAGAAAAGCTCTCTTGTCGGTTCCTTTTCGCTTAGGATTTTTGTTAATAGCAGAAGTGGCCATAGGTTATCTTCCGTCTAAATAAAGTAAACTACAATGTCACAAGAGAGCAGTCATCATCAAGTGAACAGGATGATGTGTTTCTAACTGCACAAAGTAAATGGTTAGGGCCGCCGGATCACTTTTAAACCTCACCTCTAGTCTTAAAACGGATACCTGATGTGTAACTCTCCACTTTGGAGATCGGACGCGGCGCATCGTACCGTTACCGCAGAATTCGTGCCCGGAAATCAACCCGGCATTCTTGATTATGTGACAGAAGCTCTATCCAGTAAGGTATCTTGCCCGCGCAAAAGCTATCCGGCTTTGCATATTGTGAACATAACCATAAGATGCAGTCTAAGTTGTTGCCTTTCATTTATGAAATTGTGCATGCGAGACTTTGCATCAAAAACTAAATAAAACGTATAGTCTAAGTCTTTTTTACTGTTTCCATTTCGCATGATCTACAGCTTCCATCCGACTTAGGGGACCTTGTACGTTACAAGACTAAGCTGAAGCTTGGCCTTCTCTACAACCTCAATGATTACAGTGATTGCTAGTAACGTCAGAAAACAAAATAATATGACCTTGAAAACTTTTAAAACAAAACTAATACAAACGATAGCAAAATTTAAAACATCCTGCACTGATTCAACCACTAACTCTACGCCTGATAGAATAAACGCCTGGAGAGAAGACCTTTCTTCACCATCTACATCTAATTGCGGCATTTCAAGATGAGAAGTGTAATGTAAATTAAATATCTCATCCTCATCGATTAAGCATTCCAAGTGTATTCTGGAAGATAGAATGCTATCAATTTCTGCTTCTGCACTATTCAGAATTCTCTTCAGACGATTCGCCATATTTTTAAGCACTACTGGATTTATTTCTTCCAGCAGGTTGACCTCTGGCAGCCAATAAATTGGAAGGTTTCCTTTTTCAAGGAAAGATTGAAGTTCCCTAAGAAAACCTAGAAAGTGTTTTCCAAGGAATCGGGAATTCCGGCTATCCCAATCGTCTCGATTCTTTGTAATGTAATGTACAAAGGCACTCTTCACGTGATAAGATTCCAAAGGCCCGAGTGATGTCCTCTGCCACTTGACGATGCTTTTTGCGATTCTTAGCAGCTCGTGTCTGCAGCCATTGTCATCTTTATCCATGTGCTTCAACAGTGCCTTTTCATCAAGTGAAAACGATTGCCTCCAGAGGAGACTGGAGAATGGATCGTGCACTGGGTCACTCGATTTTGGGACGAAGTATTGACTTTTTTCAATTTCGAAACAAGGAACGAGATCAACTGATAACAGTAAGACATCATTTTGTTCTTCTGTGATATCGACTTGAACAGCAGGCCCGTGATAACGTACTTTTAACGTGACATCCGAATTTGCATGTCTGTTAAAAGCATTTACTGCTCGAACAACAAGACTACAAAACCAGCCATTTCGGAGCCGCTTTGGATCAATGTACCCTTCAGAATTGGCGTAACACAGAAGTCTAGAGTCATCTCTTGCCTTGAGTAGCGCATACCCAGCTTTACCTACATCTTCAACCAGAACTTCCGGACGACCCCATAGCAATGACTTATCGGTTTTCAGTACCACCATAATATCCACTTCATCGGCAGCTTCCGTTTTAAGTCTCTCATACACGCTTCCAGTGTATTCAGTTCTCAAGATTGGAAGAGACGAGTTCTGTTTGCAATATTCAATGATCTGATCCTTAATGCAGTCCCTCACTAGGCGTCTTGCGCGCGCCTGGTCTGCTTCGGCAATCTTCACATTCTTAACAAAATATTCACGAAGTTTTTTGGTTATTGCTTCCTCTGCTTTTTTTTCTGAAGACCATTCCCAAAAGGGCATTATCTGTTAAGATGAAATAGTTTGCTATAAAATAATTTGACCAAAATTGGAAGATAATTGCCACGATTGTTCAGAAAAGGGGACAGGAGATCGGTAGAAGCCTCGGTAGGTCAGATGTTTTGGTAGACCTAGAGAAAATGGCGAAGCATTTCACACGTTTTGCGAAAAAGAAATGGCCGAACTACTGCTGTTATGTTAAATAGCATACAAAACGTCAAGTTTCACTGAAGTTTGTAAAAATGCGAAAGCTCACAATGTTCACTACCGCTTTTTATGTTTTATATTTAGATCATACTGCCTAAAAATATGGCAAGAAGAACAAAAATACCACTATCCGATGGATAAAAATTGCTATTTGCTAAACTAAATAAATATTCTTTTTTAGTAAAATCCAACTAGTGGTCCATTATCAATGCTGCGTTATGATTGGATAAGCTACTACTAGGCTATATATTATAGCCCACTAGTAGCGAAAAGCGCCGGCTTTGAAAACTAAAACAATGGCGTTTGAATCGCGCTTTGCTAGCTAAAGTTGCGCGAGAACGACTCAGAGCCCATTCGAGCTCGAGGAATAATTGTTAAATATCCCATTTTTTCGAGGAACAAGCAAATATTTTGAAGACGCGATTTGTACACCGATCGATGTAACACACCAATCGATTCGAAACTTCAAAATTTCCCCGGGCATACCCTGGGCATTTGACCATTACTTGTGCCAAGGGAGTAGGGAAGTTGACGCGAAAGGTATTCCCAGTAGTTCGGGTATTTGATTTGTGGCTGAGTGGGGTGAGGAATTCGAACCGGAAGTGTCAAATAAAATTTCCTTGTACTATCCGGTCAGTTTGATAACGTAACTCGATGAAATCTTCGAGATGGAAGCGCTTAAATGGAGAAGACATCCATTTTTGTGCGAATGGCATATAGTACAAAGGGACTTCAAATATTACGCAATCAAGACCCGGGAGGAGTAGGGGAGCGAGTGGGCAAGTGCCCTGCTCCCCCTTCCCCAAAGTTAATTATAAGAAGATGTAATTAATTATCCAGGGGGGATAACCATGGCCCCCCTACAGGAACGGGGACAAAACAGTATTAAAGGCACGCTTACACCAGTACCAAACATCGGGCCCTCTCACTTTCAAATTACTGCTTGAAAGCAATCTCTCCATTTGAGGGATAACGTGACGAATCACGCGCGAGCGTCTTGCGCAACTTGCTTCGGTCAGGCTATCAAATTCCTTCCTCGGGCCTCAATTTAGGAAAATGTATGAAGAAGAGAGTGTGTTTAGTTTAAGGGAATTTTAAGTAAGTTCTGTAGTTTCAATTGCCGATCAGACGTTATGTAGATTTTGTCAGCCAAGGTGGCTGCTATAACCGACTTTAAATTAAAGTTGTTGTCGTTTCAGACTGTTCAACCATCCCGATCTCGTCGGAATTCTCCTGATTTTGCTTGAAAGTCCCGAATCCCAACCAATATGCGATCAGGACAGGAAAAATCCCGATTTTGACATCTGTTCTGATATTTTCAAATGAATTCTTACGATATTTATGCAAGAACACCTAGGAAAAGAGTATACATAACTGAGACTAATATACAGAAAACTTTAAAAACTGCACAAAATATAAAATAAAATCGAGTACTTGCACAGGAGGCCTGGCAAATAAAAATAGGCATAATAATGAAAATCGATTTGGCGAACATTCTAGACAGAAAGTTTCTTCTTAGAAAACTAGAAAAAGAGTTTCAGAGAATCAAGATTTCAAGATTTTCTGGGGGGAGCAAACCCTCCCCCCCTCCCCCGTCCCCCTAAGAGGCTCACGCCTTCGGCGCTCGCGTCATTCATCGATGATTTAAAAATCCCCATTTTAGATACTCGAAAGGTTGGACAGTGTGCCGTTTACAATGTTTGGACAGCCCGGCATTGAACGGTGAAATAAATAACGCAAACAACGCGAGTCGGAAACCAACCTTAAATAACGGATATAGTCCTCACCCCATATAAGGGAATTCAAGACAGTGTTGGATTCTGGATTCGACGCCGTGGATTCCGGATCCAGGTATTAGATTTCAATTATTGTTAGTGGGTAAATTTTTGCTTGTGGGATCCGGGATCCTGGGCTTTGGAATCCAAAATACAGCTAAAGGATTCCGGAATACTAATAACGATTGAGTCCGGAATCCAAATTTCCAAATTCCACTGATCCAGTACCTGAAATCAGGGTAGAATTCCCAGGGGGGGAGGGGGGGAGGAGGGGGATACTCCCTTATGATAAGCTATATAGGTATGTGCCGCCCCATCGGGTAGGGTTTATGGGCCGTTTTGGTCTGAAAACGGGTATACACTTTGCCCATTCTGGTCTGGAATCGGGTTATCGTTTCAATTCCAAATGAGTAAGAAAAACGAGAAATATGCGAATTCGAAATAGATTTGATGAGTTTGTTTGTTTGCGCTCTAATCTGAGTAATGATAACATAATTTCTGCCTAAAGGCCAGGTCTGAAAACAGATATGGATTTTAGAGGTCTGGTCTGAAAACGGGTGTGGAAAATTACATTTTTTGGTCTGAAATCGGGTCAGGATTTGGAGAACCAGGCGGCACACCCCGACCAAGAATTCCCAGTCTCTTCCCTGACTCATACATTCATAACTGTAGAAAAACAGCACTTAAGTCCAGTGAATGCTTTCTACTCGTATTTTCTAGACTTCGTCCCCAAGACTTATTTGTATAGGAATCTGATCAGAAGATAAAAAAAGTTGTACGTAAGAATAAAGGAGAATTCCTTGTTTCTATTTTTGGTTTGTAGCGCGTTCTTGGCATTTTTGGTCGTCTGAGAGCGATTCTAGTCCCGGTAGAGAAAAAAAACATGGCACGACTAAGGGCCTGTTTACATGGAGGTGGGGTACCCCAGATAGGTGAGGTAACCCGCCTGTCCATATAATCTCTCATTTTAATGTGATCACGTTTACATGTTAGGTGGGGTAACCTGCCCCATGTTACCTCACCTACCTTGGGTTCCCGACCTTCATGTAAACAGGCTCTAAAACTAGTCGGAATTTCTGTTAATATAAATAAAACATTACGACTAGCTAAGGAATTCTGCTGTTTTGTTACTACAGTGAAACCTCTACCCCTATTAAGCGGACACTCGACTGAATTAATAATAGTAGTATTGGATTACGTCCTTGATAAATCAATACATTTAGATGTCAATATATTGAAGATTAGACCGATATCCGGCCTTATGATTGTCATCTACGATGAAAATTCACCTAAAAGTCAAAGTACAGCACTTCATGGAACTTTATCACAGTACAGCGTAACCGTTGAATGTTAATCTTTAACAAACATTGCGCAATTTTTACAAACTTCTATAAGGCGGACACCCTCTATTAAGCGGACACTTGGGAAGGTCCCTAAGGTGTCCGCTTAATAGAGGTTTCACTGTATTTTTAGATTCCCAAGCAGCGGTCGCTAAAAATCCCATTCAAACTCTTAAAATTTACGTTAGGCAGCAACTATTCGTACTTTCGAGCTTGGTATACCTGTAGATAGAGGCGAAGGTCAAGATCAGAGCAGTCAGAGATCCCCAGATTTGCTTAATCAGTTTATAAGGCGCTTCAGTTTTGTTTGTGCTGTGTTTTTCCGTTTCTAGCTGCTGTCAAATTCTTTTTTCCCGATACCAATTATAAATTAATTAATGAACAGTGATTATCTCATGCAAAAAGATCAATAGAAGAAAGACAAAACAGGTACCTGAAATGAATTGCCTGTGCCTTGTAGTCAAAGCTCATTCACACGTGAACATCAACATACCACGTTTATTCGAGAACAGTCAATTCCATCCAGGAGTTTGCAATAATAAATCGCTTCCGCTAAATCTCGAGACAGCCTCTTGGTCATCTACCTTTTTTCTCTAACTATATGGACCGAAGAACAAAGATGTTGTCCCGGTGGCTTTGAAGAAATCGCTGATAAAACAAGCGTTTTTACTCACGTGGCCTGAGCAGCTATGCAAATATATTGGGGCATAAAGAAGTATTTGAATAACAAAAAGTTGCAACTCCCATAGGATTAGTATGCGACACCATCATTGCCCAAGCGGAAATATGGCGGACGTGACGTAATTTATAATCGGTTATAATGGTTAAGTTTAACCCAGGATTAAGTCAAATTTTAAGCAAGGTTTTCTCGTCTACGAACTTGTCACTCGAGCTTACAAAATACTTTTGTCTTTACTCCGAGATTCAGTGATGTTAACATAGAATTTTACTCTAGATGATGCATACTAAGGTAATTAGTGGATTTTCGCTAATCGCCCTCTCAGGAACCGGGGCCAGAACAACTGCATGTGCCCTGATTGGGTTGCAAAAGCGTGCTTTACGAGAGTCCCGGGGGGAGGGGTACTCCCTATCATGGCCTACAAGAGGAGGCTGCGCCCTAAAGTGGTACCTTTTCCAGGCCTCAGATATATGAAAGGGTAGCGATTTTACTCGTTGAAGTATTTCAAAGGGTAGGAAAATCTGTCATTTGGGTATGTGAAAGGGCCTACAAGGGCTAACATATGAATTTTATGACTTCATAGAGGCGGGAAAACGTTCTATGACAATACATTTACAGCAGTTAAAAGAGATGCAAAGTTCTAAACGAGGCGTATGAAAGGGGTACCATTTGTCAATAGAAGGTATACGAAAGGGTAAGGGGTTGGACCTCGGGGTGGAGCCTCCCCGTATAAAAATTTGTTGAGTACCCCCCGGATCAGAATATAAAACATGGAGCTAAAGCTGTCACGCCACGTTTTGAAAGGTGAGAGCGTAATGCGTGGGAAATTAAACGGATTCTTTATCATAAAACAAATAAAGAAACCTTGACTGTACACTGCTCTGTTGCAAAGTACTTAGGAAGTAGCTAGGGCACTCAAGAAGTTGGGAGAAACTTCTCGCCTGTTTCTCGTGTTTTTCCCTGCACTGCTTTCGTGCTCTAGCCGCTTCGTGACTGCTATACCACAGAACAACAGAACAGAGCAGAGTCAAGGCTTTTTTATTGGTTAAGTAAAAATGGTAATAACGAATAGCGGTACTCTTGCGTGCGCGAAGCACGCGCAGCGGAGCCGACAGTGGGTAAGAAAATTTGGCTATCTATGCGTCCGAGAAATTTTGGCAGTCACGTGACCGTAAGTCCGTCCACCCGCTGGTCTGCCTATCCCTAACACAGTATCCAGTGAGAAATGATCTTATTTAGATTGTGTACGAGCCTGCGATATACCTCCATGCTTTGGTCAGTTGACAGCTGTCGGAAAAGGGTGTTCGCTGACCAGTTTCTCATGACTATACTGGTTTTCAGCTGGCCAGTTATTAGCTTTTACAGTGCTACTATAACAGGGGCTACCAAGATAAAGTGGACCAGTTGGGTGGCAGGAAAATATCAATATACATTCCGAGAAAGTTAGTTGTCAATCATAATTACCATGAAACGAAATAAACAACATGGATCGAAATCAACCAATTACAACCTACAGTCGTAACCTTTTGAACCTGCTGTGGGAAGCCTTTGTTTCCTGAGAGGTCCGTTAGAGTGTTGACGGAGGCGAAAAATACAAACGTTAGTCAATGTTATTGCAAAGCGCGGCAATGGTAGCGTAGAAGTTGCTGGTAGATGACAAAATAACTGCTTGTTTCAAACAAAAGGGTGTTATATGTAAAATTTCGAATACACGTAGAAAAACATTGTCCGGTGAAACATTTCGCTGTCTTGAAAAACGTTTGTTCTGGATATGATATGATATCGAGTAACTTATTGTTTTTTATGAGCTGCTGCTAGGCCCATATTCAATTTTTAAGTTCTCTCTAAATCTACATATTATCCAGTTAGCTACAACTTGGAATCAGCAAACGGAACTTATAGGTATCCGGAATCAATACGAAAGCTTTCTGGCGAATATTCATCGTTTTCTGAGAATTAAAACTGTAAGATGAATGTATAACTCAAGTAGTACTTTATAGAGGATACAAGAATAATCCCTTTCCTAAGGTAAATTTCCTTTGATGTCTTCATTCTACTGATTTAGTTTATAAACTTTTGCCGTGCATTTCAGTACTACAATCGAATCGAACCTCCTGTAAGCTACCACCCAAACTGCAAAGGCTTGGTGGTCGCTTACGAGAGTCAGAGCGCAAGGACGAAATTTTTTAATTCAACTTGGAAGGGAGGGGTATATTTATTCTAAGAGGTTCCAGTATAAGGTTTGGGTGAGAACATTTTTGGTGTATTAGGAAGGTGGTCGCACGTGGAGGTTTGACTGCATTTTGCTATCGCTAAAGTTCATTATAGCCTGCAAAAGCAGATCTAGATGTATTTCCGGTCGCTGCTAGAAAAGCGACGACCGGAGAGAAGAGAAGACCGGAAAGACGTCTGCGTTCGTAGGGCTGATAATCATTTGTTAGAACCCTGATTTTGCAAACGGGATTTCTACTTCTGCTTCCATTTTCTCGTTTAAGGATTTCGATTCTGTCTGATTCTGTGGTTCAAGATTAGCCAACCGGATGTCGTCTAGTGGCTGATTCTACTGACTTAATTTCTGTTGGCTGATTCCGAAAATACTAGCGATCGTTTTAAAATGTTGGCAGCGAAGAGTTTGATTACAAAATCGACACAAAAAGGCATTTCGCCATCTCAACCTAACATAGGGCATGACAAAAGTTTCGACGGCCTTGGTAAAAAAAAAAAAAACCTTAAGCAAAGCTGCATGAGGTATATTCGATCCCGCACTTCTGCCATGAAATCAAACTATTTTGGGGATTTTGCAACTGTTAATTGCTTCCCTTAAGTCTTAACATATTGCAACGGAAATCCCGTGGAGTATAATTCAATTTAAATCCTGAAAAAAATAAATAAAACCGAAAGGGTTGATAGAAAATTGCTTATTTGAAGCTAAAAGACAAAAAAATTGTCCATTTGGCTTGAATTTTCGTAAATTATATCAAACCCCAAAGCAAAGTCATTTTCGCACTTAAATGCAGGACTCAAACCAAGACCCAGGTAATTTTTAATTTCCACTCTCTCAAAATTCTCGCCACGTGATAGAAACTACTTATGGCACTGGCCCTGATGAAGGCTAATTTTGTTAGCCGAAATATTGACCTATTTAATAATAAATCAGCCCTTTGCCGTAGTGCCAGCCTTGCATTAAGTTTTGTTTTATTTTATATATACGGTGTAAGAACGACCGGGGTCCGCGTGGTTGGGGAAATTTGTGTAATTTATAATGTCCTCTAAAATAGAACAGAAGTTTTCTGCTGCAGACTAAAGAGTGATCAAGGCATTTTCAAAGACTTTCGAAAGAACTTTAAAATAGACTTTCTCAAAGTCCTCATGCAGTCGAGCGCAGTGACCTCGCTCGGTCAAGTAACCGACCATATTACAGCTCTTTTTGCTCGGCTTAGGGTCACTGACCAATCCTTCCCGGTGTTAACGACAAAATGACAAACTTTGATACCGTATTACTGATAAAAAGAGGTCGAGTGGAGCATCTTTATGGTTTTCTATATCTCTTAATTACGGCACTTTAAACACCATTTCAGTAATAATTTATTGATATTCACTCCTATAAAAAAGATGGTTTAAGAACCTATTCAGCGAGATTTCTCTTTATTCATAAGAACATTTTAAGCTCGAAAATCGCGTTTTCGTGAAGACAGTTGTGTGAAGTGTTGACAGTGAGTATTTTCACTCCCGTTTCAATTCTCTTGAGCTGGCGGGAAAACATCTGCTGTTACAAAATAATAATAACTCTCGTATAACTTTCAGTTTTCCTGGTAGGGTTCTTACCGAACGAATAAACATTTGAAAGCAAGACAAATTGAGCCAATCAAGTGAATATTAAATAAATGTTGCTCAAATACATAATTATTCAAATGACTCTGAACACATGCATTTCAGAATAAAAAATTCCTGTTTTACCAAAGACTCGTTATTACTAGAAACTGAATCTTTCTATGTCGTTTTTTTCTTACTATTTCACAGTGTTGTTTGTTGGGTCAACCGTACCCTTATGGATTTTATCAATGCGGTGAGGATAAAAGGCAGAAAGAGTTTGTGGAATAATTAAACATAATTATGCACAACGTAATATATGCGGACTAACTCAAAGAAGAGAAAATCAAGTAGAAACCACCGCGCGCCTTTTTGGGAGACAATTTTGAAGAGGCAGCTGGCCTGTTAGTTTCTTCAAGCCCGAGGCTTTAAATGTGCACATTTCGAACAGATAATTGTGGAATTCCTGGTTCATAAACTGCTATTGGACAACTAAAGCTATCGTGAAAATATCGGAACTTCAGGCAGGTAGGATAAAGGACTTACTATCATAATGACAAATAATCATGCCATGTCTCGTTCTATGTATGTCCCGGCAACTAGTGAATGGGGTGACTGGGTTAGCGGGGGGCTAACTGAGCGCGGAAGCGCAATTATATCAGACTTTGCTCTGAAATGGTTAGAAATACATCCAAAACTACGTTCTCAACTGCTAATTTTTTATATTATTATATTGCAGCTGCTGCTTAAGTTTTAGTCACGGGCCAGTGGCGCTTGAAAAACTACAAAATTTTTCCAAAACAAACACACAAAAAACAAACATTTCCCTCCCTATTTTCTTTTCCAGAGTTTGTCGGTAGTTTCCTTGAATATTTTCCGCTTTTTTTTCATAAAAACATAGCTGTACTTAACCGTTTCTTGGAAATATAAAGAAGAGCGGTATTCAATACCAAAGTCCTTTTAGTGAATTTTATCTCCGTGCCTAACAAAACAGCACTCATGCAGGCTTTCTTTCCGCAACAGCATAACTTAATTGCGTATTTAACAGTGTGATGATCTTCTCGGCATTTAAAACCACTTATACCGAGGTCAGGAATAGTGTCAACAAAGGCAAATGAATTCTAAATGGCAACAGAAGGGTTTAGGAGTTTAAAATCTAACCGTACGTTCTATGGTTTGGGCATGTAGCGTCAATCAAGTGTCTGGCACGAATTTTATTTACGCAGTCTCCACCATTGACCAGTCGGGTGTAGCTGTCACATGGTACGTTAATTCTTGAGTATAACGGCTTAAGATCAAGGCTCAGACAGCCACGATTTTGGAGAAGATGGTTAAGCAGCTAACAATTAACAAAATGGAGACTAGTACGAGAATAATTTTTCTCAGATAAACAAGTCGCACAACCTTTTTGTTACCAATAGCTAACTATGACAAACTTCGCTCCTAAACTGATAAAATTGATACATTCAGTTGGAAAGGGAAGTCGGGCCGGTGACCCGCTAAAAATTATAGAAGATTTGGAAGAAGACCTTGCATACTTATATCCATGCATGTACATTTTACTGATGGAATACATGGAAATATCTTGCATAAATCGAGCTAAATCCAGCAAACGAACAAATGCGCGAGGAGATCATAGATCATACTCTGAGCCAAGAAATGGATCTTGAAATCGACGGACAAGAAGTATATGTACTCACTCTTTCGTGCCGGCTATGTGTGTCGTGTATTATCAATGGCCCTCTAGGGAATCTAGATATTATTGCATTCTGTGTTCGTATGCAAATCTACACTACAGTAGTCATTACTTAGCATAAGCATATTTTCAAAGTGCTTTTTAGGGTTTTTGACTATTATCTAAGCGTAAATTAACTCCGGAATTCAGGCATTATAACTTCAGGCGAGATGTCTTAATTTCGTTCTCAAATCAAACCAAATAACGTAACAAGCATAACATGTTTTTCTACTTTGAATATAAAAAATACAGGGGGCCCCTTTTTGTCATTAATAAATCTAACTGTTGAACATTTAAATAATGCCCGACCATCAAAAATTTGTCCACAAATGGTCAAGAGCTCCCATCATTCTTTGACAATTGCTTTCAGACATACCAAAAACAATTTAATATGTGTTTAGTAAAAAAATAAACAATCTACAAAAGTCCCTTTTGGACCAAAAAATGATAAATGAGCGATGATGTTTGCCACAACACAGGGGCACCCAACTAGAATATAGTGCAAAACCACTTAAACATAGCATTGTTAAACGTATTTTAGTATTTAAACGGTAGATATAGGCAAATTTTTATCCCCTAAAAATTATTCGTCTGTTCGGATTTCCTAGCTGAAAGTCTAATGATCCGATAGGGATCAAAACTTACCTTTTCGAAAATTTCAGCGAGAAAAAAGGCTCCCGAAAATTCTAGGTGACCTTTTAGGGGTAAAAACCCGTTGAAGATGGGCAATTATACCATTCTTTAGATGTTCGAAAATCCTAGGAGAGGTAGGCAAGCAAAAAATGTTACAACAAATGTTCCGAAAATCTCTAGATCTCAAATCGTCTTTCGAACAGATATTTTCCGAAAATTGACGTTGGGTGCCCCTGACAACAGCACCAAGAGAGAAATTCTCTCTTGACAGTACCCTATGGCAAGAAAATACTTGACTCTGACTTTATTTTTTTTTTCAGGCTCTGTAGACAAGCGACTGAAACGTTTGCAAGGGTTCGCCTGACAAAGAAAAGAGCAAAGAAATTTCAGTCTTTAAAATGACGAAAGCAACTCATTCGACAGGTTATCATCTGCTTCGAAGCGATCCAACCTTGGCTGATAAGTTAGATGAACCACCGGAATCGATCACAGAAGAAGATCTAGATTCAGCAGAAGACGAAGCACCCACCACCGACAAGTCTCCTCTGTGGAAAGCAGTTGTCAACTTAATGAGTGATATCGAGGGAACAGGCCTGCTCGCACTACCATATGTCATAGCACAGAGTGGCCTAGTGGCCATAGCAGCAATGGCAGTTGTGCCATTTATCGCTTTCTACACTGGAACAATCTTGATTGACTGTCTTTACGACAAAAACGATACTGGAGAAAGAGTTCGTGTCAGATCCAACTACAAACAGCTGGGTGAAGCTTGCTCGCCTCGTTTTGGCGGTACCATAGTTTCTGCTATCCAGTTAGTGGACCTCTTGCTCCTGGCATCTCTGTACCTTGTATTGTGTGCCTCGCTTTCGACAGGTATCTTCCCAGATTTGCCGCTGTCCGACAAAGTCTGGATGCTTATCGCAGCTGCGCTCGGTCTTCCAACTTTATTTGTGAAGAATCTATCGCAGGTTGCATGGATGAGTTTATTGAGTGTGATAGCTTTAATGATAGCTGTAGTTTCTGTTTTAGCCTACGGAATAGCTCATGAATCCTCGTGGACCCCAAAAGAAATCTTGGTGTGGAATATAGATGAAGTACCCGTTTCGTTAGCAATTATTATCTTCAGTTATCTATGCCACCCCGTTTTGCCAGGTGTTGAAGCAAGTATGGAAAACAAATCCAAATATCGCACAATGCTTGCCCTTTCATACTTTTTCGTTGCTATCGTAAAAGTGGTTTTTTCAGTGTGTGCATTTTTGTCTTTCAGTTCTCATATCCAAGATGTGATCGTAAACAGCCTTCCTGTTGGAGTTATCCGTAGCCTTGTAAACGCATTTTTACTTTTAAACGTATTTTTTTCATATCCTTTTCGTGTAATAACGATAATCCAAACAATCGAAGAATCGGTCTCCCCCGATTCGTTCTCTTGCAAGATACCGGATCTTGTTTGGTTTATTGGCATCCGAGTCTCAACCAATTTCCTTACCCTACTTCCGGCAATTTTAATCCCACATTTTGCGCTGTTTATGGCGTTTATTTCAAGTTTAACGGGATCTGCGATTGCGTTTATTTTACCAGTAATTTTCCACCTCGTCATAAAACAACATGAGCTAAAACTATACCATTATATTTTTGATATATCAGTTTTAATTTTCGGTTTCCTTGCTGCTGCACTTGGCTTGGTTTACAGTGGGAAATCTCTTTTTGAGGATTTGTTCCATCATCGTTCAAACAAGTAATTAAAATAAGTTTGAGAATATCGCTATTTTAGGCCTCTATTTGAGGGAGGAGCAGAGGAGTTTGAGCCTCTCTACTTGTGCGCCTTTCATTATTGAAAGCTAAAGTCAATTGAATCTCACGCATCGTTAAGTAGTCGTTTTGTTTATTACCCACCAATTTTTTTTGCGACAAATGAAAGCATTCCTACCTTAGAATGGATGCTTTAAAACTGGTTCAGTAAGATTCACGTTGCCGAAACCTTTGGCAATCAATCAGAGAGCTGCCTTTTGGTCAATTTTTAATGGACGATGTCACTGCATGTATGGATGTCGACGGCATCAGCACAAATTGTGACATCAATCTTTGTGCACCTTTTAATTTGGCTTTTTGCTAACGTTTTCGTCGGTTCATGATCGGGGGTAGCTTTAATTTAGCCAACTACTTTTTATTTAGCCATGCTGAGGGCATGGTCACTTTGCAGTGACCAGAAACCTTAGTAATCACCCGATCCTTGCGAATTCACCGGGCATTAGTTTGGTGTAGTATATGCTGCTGATTAATTGGTATATTTTTACATAATCCTTAGGTATTGACTTGTTTTAACTATCAGGTCAGCTTTAACTGAGACCCTTTTTATATGGAGAAGGCCTGACCTGGGTAGTTGGATCACCCTCCCCGCCGCCGGCTCAACTTCAGCGGAAGTTTATATGACAAAAAAAGTGCGGACCTCTTTACCATTCTCGTCCTCAGAGGCCGCGATCCTTTTGATCACCGCCAGTGACCAAAAGTATCGCCGCCGTTGGGAACGAGAATGCTCCTTTGCCCGAGCCAATAGTGCTCGCGTATGTTCTGATTGTTTTAAATATCGCTCACACATGCTCTGATAGTCTAGTATTGACTAGGTTGATCCAGCTGGGCGAGCGAGCCAACCTGTGTTTGTATGGAGAAAAGATCCGTGGCGGATCATTATACGATTCTGGTAAACTGCCCACCTACCCCTCCCCTAAGCCAACATTAACGCCAAAGGTGGCCCGGCTAGGAGGGGTGACCCTTCTGGCTGGTTCATCTTTTTGTTTCTGACGGTTCGCCACGGTTTATAAGGAAATGTAGGAAAAGGTGGTTCGTCCAGGGTACCTTGGGTAGGCGAATGACCTTTCTTCCCTGGAAACGTTAGGGAGCTTTAGCAACGACGACGGCGACGGCAACGAGGACGTCAAAAAAGCAATAGGTTTAGATTGGCAAAACAGCAACTCTGCACGTGCATCATGCTTTTTTGTACGTTTCTTTACCGTCCTTGCACGGCTACGACGTGAAAATGCCTAATTGCAAGTTTTATGGAGGACGTAAACAAGCGACGACGAATCTCTTTTTCTCTCTCTAAACTTGAGTGCGGTCCTCAAGAAATCAACTCCAGCGGAATTCGCCTACACTTGCCATTTTCAGCAAATTGGAATAAACGCCACAAAGATTGGAAAAACGGGAATTCATTTTAAAACTGACGTTTTCGCTGCCGTTGCTGTCGTCGATGCTAAAGCTCCCTGTTTTCTTCATATAAAAGGAGCCTGAGTCTCAGATTTTCGCAAGTAAGGCGACTGCTCTTCACAATGGTGTAGGTTTTATGGATAGTAAAGAAGAAATGGAATGAATTGACACAAGTGGGCTATTTTGCGAGGTCTTTGATAACGTGTGTTTTAAAGAGCCATCCTCGAAAGAGAGAGACCTTCAAGATAAATTGTGAATGTTAGAGGTTGTAAATAATGGTATATGAACTGAGCAGGAGTGCAGTTTGGTCTGAAATCATATGCGTGATTTAAAAATCGGAAGACCTCGCACTGCCAGTTCGATTTGAGATCACAAGACTAGTATGATTTCAGACCAAATTACACGACACGAAGTTCAATTAGCACCTTATTACAGCCATTTTGAAATCACAGAATTCAGTCGGTACCAAATTATAATTGATCTAGCAGTCGGTTTGATGAATAGTGGAAGCAAAACGGCTTTTACACACATATTGTAAACGAAACAAAACTGATGCGATGTAGGGCAAAAATGTTGCGATTTAGAACAAAAATGATGCGATTTAGAACATGAATGACGCAATTTAGAACAGATGTGATTTGGAGCAAAAATAGTGCCATTCGTAAGTAAATCACACTGCTGAGAACCAATAAGATTGCAGGGATCACCATTGATTTCAAAATGGATGTAATAAAAAGAAAAATTGTATGCAATAATGCATGATAAAAAAAATACTCTTTCAATTTAACTCATTAATTAGATAGTTCCGATGATTGCGGGCAGAGCTCTTTAGCCATGTAATAAACGTACACTGTTTTATATAATATATATAAATTAAAAACATGGCTTGCATTTATTCGACTGTGTGTGAATGACATGTTTAATGTGGAATGTGTATAAATATATTTGTGTTTCTTTAGTATGAAACAGGTATGAAACGGATATGAAACAGGTTTGTCAACTGGAAAAAAAATGCAATTCTCACGTTTTACGTGAAGGAGCCAGGAGGGGTCCCTGCCAACACCCCAGAAAAAAAAGTAACAAACACCGCATTACCGCAAAAAAAAGTTGAGAAAACACCGACATAGCAATTTAATATTTGTCTTATGATTAATCTACATTCGATTGAATGTGTTACTTTTTCTAATAGATAATTTGCGTATTTTCTATAGACAAAAGATCAGATTGATATTGACGGAAATGCTCGATAACTCTTGCCTACAAGACATTTGTAGAGAAATTCAATAACTGATATTTATTTAATGCAATTTCGAACAAGCCATTTAATTGTTTTACCTTCAAAAGCATATTTTTTTACATGTAAGGTCATATCTTGTCTGTTTAACTACTTCAAGGATTTAGTACTATTTATCAGAGGAACTTGAAGTAGGATTGTACTTGTTCGAAACAAACCGACAACTTAGTCGTAAAGGAATTAATGACACTAATGCAATATTGTGTTAAAAAAAAAATGGTGGAATGGTAAATATGCTTTTCTAAAAATTCTGCAACATAGACATTTGATTGTATGTGTTAGTTTTTTTTAATAGATAATTTGCAGATTTTTTATAGACAAAAGATGAGATTGATATTCACGGAAATGTTCGATAAAACCGAAGTGAACTCTTGCCAACAAGACATTTCGTACACAAATTCAATAACTGCATGATATTTTATTTAGAACAAGACATTTAATTGTTTTACCTTCAAAAGCATATATATATTTTTTTTTCATGTAAGGTCATATCTTGTCTGTTTAGCTACTTCAAGGATGTAATGCCATTCATCAGGGGAACTTGAAGTAGGATTGTACTTGTTCTAAACAAACTTAGAACAAGACATTTAATTGTTTTACCTTCAAAAGCATATATATATTTTTTTTCATGTAAGGTCATATCTTGTCTGTTTAGCTACTTCAAGGATGTAATGCCATTCATCAGGGGAACTTGAAGTAGGATTGTACTTGTTCTAAACAAACTGAAGACTTGGTTGTAAAGGATGATGAGATATACTTAACAAGGCCTAATCTGAAACTAATGCAATATTGTGTAAAAAAAAAAATGGTGGTATGGTAAATAAGCTTTTGTTCATTTTCGTTTTAATTTAATTTGAAATTAATAAAAGATGTAAAGGATGTTTTACCTTGGCCTGAGTTATCAAATTAAATTTAAAGAAAGATTACCACGCAGCCTCATATGCATAATATCTCGTTGACTACTTGTTGGCTTCTACACAAGAGGCTAATCGTGCAAGTGGCTCTGGTCTGTGAGATGTTTTACTCTAAGGAAGTATGGAAATATTTCTCTCGTACAAATAACAGCGAAAATGTATAGGTTACTTCACTGCGCCGATACAACAGTGAACAACTTCCCTTTTCCGCCCGGAACGGTTACAAACCCCTCATGACAGACAAATTTAGCTCATAGTAGATAAAATGAAATTGAAACCCAAGCATTTGAGTTTTATACCGCTTTGAGTAGCCCTGAAGTAAAACAACAACAACAAAAGAACAAAAAAAAACTTTTTCGTTGGACTACTCTTATATATCTTAGAAACGATAACTAAATCGGTCGATCCAACAGTGAAATTGTAAAACATGATGAGTGACTACAAGAGATCAGAACGTTTGTCAGCTGAATTATTTCGCTTACCTCAAAACGCTGTTCTTGACACACTGAAAGTATTGCTTTCTGCGTCCATACATCTCAAGTAAAACGGCGCCAATAACAGAAGTCGTAGGCAATTATGATACTGTTTTGAATCATTGGACTAAGCTTAGCAAAAGCCAAGCAAGCTGTATGCATACGTGCAGCTTGGCTCTCACGACAGTTAGTATCACGTGACCACCTTTCCATGACCGTTGTTTCCAAGAATTCTACTCTGGATTCTAATCTGGGGATTCCAGGTAGCTGGACTTTATTGGATTCCAGTGTTTGCTGTATTCCGGATTCCACGGGCAAAAGTTACCCGGAATCCGCACTCCTTTACATGGGGCGCATCATTTGCGAAATCAGTGTCAGAGAGCTCTACGTTTCATAGCAGTGTAAACGACTCATGACCACCCATAAATGGAACTTCCACTCTTACCTAAATGCCGATAACGATCGACATTGCAAAAAATAACAGACTCGATTAACAAGTGAGGATATTCCTGATCCGGATTGTTGTGATTTGGGGCTGTATTTTGATTGGCTACTCGAGGTTAGGTTACTCGCGTGGTATAAGTCTGATAGGTCACTGATAGGTGGCGAGGGTAACTGCCGCTAAACTGCCAGCTGCTGTTAACAAGGTGATTACTCCGGTGAGCTGGATTTTGACATCCGAGTGATTTTTTTTGTTGTCGACAATCAGCTCAGGGAATCAGCCGGACCGTAACCCGACCCGTGACTTCGTCTGGGTCAATATACAGAATATACAGCACAGCTGCCAGCTGAATATATTACCCCCAATCCAGCCCCAGAAAGCCTGTATGTAACGCAGATAACGGGTCTGTATCACCCACTCATCACCCTGCACATTACGGTCACCGAACAACCAAAAATTAAAGTTGCCAGCAGTAGTTTGCCCTCGCCCCTCGCCCCCACCCCACTCCCCACCCACCCCTCAGGTGGCGATGAGCGAGCAAAGAAAAAACCAGTGATAAAACGTCTGTTTTCGCGGGCTAAACTTCACTGAAAGGCTAAAAGTTGCCAATTTTTTTCACAGTTGGCTGTAACTGAAACATGCGATGCCGAGAACAGTGCTACAATAGCGTTGTCTGGGTTACCCCTCCATCTGTAGTCCTGCTGCGATACTGTCCTGAGTGTCCATCGACCGATACACAGGACTGACAGGCGCTATTCACGCGATACGCGCGCTGATATAGCGCTCGCGTAACCGGTAAGCCTGGTACCCTCAGAAAAGGGTCGTTGGGTTTAAATCAGTTGTGTGAAATTTTCGCTAATGAGGCCGTCAGCCGGGTTAGAAATTTAGCTATGCCGAAATCAGAATCTAGTGATTACTACTAAAGCTACGAAGTTCTAGGTGCCGAAAGCAGAATCTACAGATTACTACGAAAGCTACGAAATTTCTAGGTGCCGAAATCACAATCTAGAGATTACTACAAAATCCGAAATTTCTTAGGTGAACAAACCACACAAATCCCGAAACTCTGAGCCCAACAAACAGTCACCACGAAACATTTTCGAAATTTTTAGCTGTTCTTGGGCTCTCGAAAATTTTAGCCATTCTAGAGGGCTCCGAACAGATATTTCCCAGAAAACGATCGTTGGGTGCCTCTGATATCAGGGTTGATTGTCGTTCCGTTTGTAGCCTTCTACACTGGAGCAATTTTGATTGATTGCCTTCACGACAAAAACGATACTTGAGAGAGAGTTCGCCTCAGATCCAACTACAAACAGCTGGGTGAAGCTTGCTCGTCTCGTTATAGCGGTACCATACCACATTTTTACTAATTTTTGTAACAATAGAATCAATGTGGTATTTGAAAGAGAGATTCTGATCAATAAGAACGCGTAGGTATTTTATGTAAACTTTAGGCTCGAGACGAACATATTTATTCTTTTCATTATCAAACTTGCAAAGTTTTGGTTGATAAGCTCGTCGCTTTTGGCAAGGATGAAAAATTACAAAGGTGGTTTTGTTAATGTTATTAAGAGTTAGTTTGTTGGCTGTCAACCGACCAGTTATAAAGGTTTTGTAGCTCATTGTTGACTATTGCCCCAAGATCTTTCAGATTTTTGTCCGCGTACAGAATGTTAGTGTCGTCTGCAAAGAGGTAAAACCTTAATTTATTCGAGCATCTGTGGATATCATTGACATATAACAAGAAAAGCAATGGTCCCAGAAATGATCCTTGAGGAACACCGCATTCAACGTTGGCTTTATTTGATATATGATGGCCTACTTGCGTTGTTTGCGTGCGGTTTTTGAGATATGAGGAGAACCAATCATTAATTGTTGCACGAACAACAACAACAACAACAACAAATTTTATTGAAAATTGGAAAATAACTAATTACATTACTTTCCCACCCGCAAATAGCTTATAAACTAATCGAGGCGGGGGGAGGTGAAGACATATTACAAAATTAAACAAGATTTATATATAGATGGACTAAATAACAGTGAAGACACTACTATACAGTAAATGGAATTTAAAATACATAAAACAAGGCAAGAACATAACGATTACGAAGAGAGGCTAACCTAAAGTATTAAATAACTTAATAAGACGGGAGACTTCGACATAATCATCTTTAATAATTTAGTAACAATTCCTTTATTTTTTTACGAAAGGACGAACGTTTAAGTATTTTAATCGAATATAGGAATAGAGTTCCAAATTTGGGCACCGATTCTCGTGAAAAAGGCATACAATTTATCGGTTCTAGAGAACTTAACATAAAACGAGTCGCTAGAGACAGATCTTGTTGATGAATCTGACTTGTTTTAACGAACTGATTGAGTATACTAACTGGTGCTGTCTGTCTGTTGATATCATACAATAAATAGCTACAATCTCTGAAAAATAGGCTAGGCGGGGGAAGGCAATTAATTTGATTTGAGAAAGAAGGTACGGCGTGTTCCTTAGACTTACTGAAGTAAATGAGACGTAACGCCCGTTTTTGAAGAGTTACGATCTTTCTTTGAAATGTCGAGGCACAGTTTCCCCAACCACAAATACCATAAGTCAAGTAAGGGACAATTAATGAGTTGTAAACTGAGAGTAAAACACGACGCGGGACATAATGTCGAATCTTAGCTACAATTCCTATCAACTTGCTGATTTTGTGACAGATAGATTCGATGTGGTATTTCCATGAAAGATTTGAATCAATCATTAAGCCAAGATATTTTACATAATCTTTCATTTCAAGGTTTGCGTAGGTGTTAGTCAAGGAGTCAAGAATTCTAATCCTAGGTATGAAGGGCATATTCTTTTGCCGGGGACGAAAGATTACAAAATTTGATTTTTTTATGTTCAAAGACAGTTTGTTGGCCTTTAGCCATTAGTTGACATTGCCAAGCTCGCGATTGCACGAAAGCCATAGTGATTGAGCTTATCAAGCAAAATGTCGTGATCGACGGTGTCGAAGGCTTTTTTAAGATCAATGAATACTCCACAAGATAGCAATCGCTGACTCATGTTTGTCTGTATATCATTAACAATGTCCAGTATTGCGGGTGGGTTGAATGCCACTTACGAAAGCCGCATTGTGAGGAATTCAAAAGTTCTTGTTTCAATCTGTTGTGAGTTATTGCGTTCGAGGTACGAGAACGTAACCCCTAATTTCTGTTGGGTGTTATGTGCATTATTGGATGTCCTGTGCAATTAAAAAGGGAGGCTTTTTGAGATTGCATTTGTTTCGACACAAATTTGCTTACGTTTGCCTCACTTTGGCGCGCTAACTCACGTGGTGATTCGTGTGTCCTCGGCGTTCATCTTTTAAACGTTTGTTGGTATTCTACTTTCGAATTCGGAAAGCGTTTATCTTTCAAACGTTTGCTGAGGTCTGCTACTCTGTCTTCGTAAAGCGTTCACCTTTTAAAAGCTTGCTGAATCTTCGTAAAGGGTGCTTATTTCAAGAGTTTGCTTAAGGTCTACTATCGATCTGTGTTTGCTGAATCTTCCAAAGCGTTCATCTTTCAAAAGTTTCCTGAAGTAAAACACCCTGACAAAAATTCACCTTGGATCAAGCCTTCATATTTTGCAGCATGGTTCGTCACTGTCTTTAATTTGTAAAATGTGTGGGACTCCGGGTGCATGCATCAAACCGGGTTGTTTAGCTCGGCGGCCGTTGTCCCACAAAGTAAATCTACCGAGATGTGAAGTTTGGCAGCGCCATTTCATCATGACTTGTGATATTTTCTGCACCGGATAAACAAACATTTTAGTTCTATGTTATCTTTTCGGAAAAACTTATAAACCAGCTCACAGTAGCGCCACTCAAGCCACTGAAATTAACACACTCGGCCAAATTACTGGCAAAGTTATTGACGTGAGCCGCACACACACTCCACTGAAGGCTTTGATGATTCCCTTAAAACGTGTGAAATTGAGAGGTATAGTGTAAGTGATCCAGTGTTCAAACACAATTCATTGTGCCGCTGCATTCACCACCAAAAATGAGGTCTTGGGTCTATAGTATCAACACAAGTTAAGAAGACTTGCCCGTAACGGTTTCATTTTAAAGTAAATTTCAGTTTAATTGTCTAACTGTGGAATTCAATCCCAATGAAGAAAATTAATGATTACATCTAAAACGTTGTCAACTGTTTGTATTGCTTTTTCAGTGAACAATACCTGGGCCGGGTTGTTCAAAGCTGGGTTACGATAACCCAGGGTTAATGCGAAATTTGAATTCAGATGTGAAAGCTTAAAAAGTAAATTCAGTTTAATTCATTTGTCAACAAGTTGATGATTGGATGCTCTTAAAAATAACAGAGAACATTGTCGAAAGAAATGTTTTTTAACAAAAGAAAAGGAAACCCTGGCTTAAGCGCTAATCGGCCTTCGAACAACTGCGCCCTGTAGAGCATCTATTGCGCCAGTAAAACAAAACGTTCTATTTAAACGTCCGACGCACTCTGGCCAGTGTGTCTTCAAATTACAAGCACCTGAGACGAAACATACGATATCACTGTAGCCTTCAAAACCTTTTCATAATGATTCACAGTTTAAATAGAGGTTTCGCTGTACGCAACCCTTACATTCAAAATATGCCATATTCATAATTATCTATCGCAAGAACATATTCACCCTTCCCCCTGAACTGCTACCTGTACGCCTAACAAACATATCGAAAGCACTGGGGAAAGCACTCTCCTAAGTTCATAAACGTCTTTCAACACACCCGTAGGTAAGCGAAAACTTTTTTCAAGGGACGGATCGACCAAGACGCCTTTAGTTCTATAGTCTCTCAACATCACTCCAAATTCCATTTAGTATTTCTTTATTTTATAAAGTGAAAGCTAGTTAACGTAGCTTGAATTTCATCCGATTGCTTCGAGTCGTTTTCTCCTCTCAGCAGCGTCTGAATCGACCAGCCGTTAATGCCGTCCAGTGACGTCACTACTACCCGAAAACCGGGTAGTGATTTTGATTGGTTGATTGTCTAAATATTCGCATTAACATGTTTAACTAGGAGTAATCGGAGAGGACGTTCGATATGTTTGTTGAGGCGGAAGGGTGGTTGCGATGTAGATAAATATGATTATGGCATATTTTGAACGTAAGGGTTGCGTACAGCGAAACCTCTATTTAAACTGTGTATCATTTTAAGAAAGTTTTCAAAAGATATCGTATGGTTCGGTGTCAAGTGCTTTTAATCGGAGGAGACATTGGCCAGCGTCGGACGTGTAAATGGAACATTTTGTTTTACTGGCGCGGGTTACAGGGCGCAGTTCCTCAAAGGCCGATTAGTTCTTAACCCGGGATTCTTTTTCTTTCTTCAAAAACATTTCTTCCGATAATTTTCTCTGTTATTTTTAACAGCATCCAATCATCAACTTGTTGACAAAATGAATTACATTGAATTTACTGGCTTAAAATCTTTCACATCTGAATTCAAACTTCGCACTAACCCTATCAATGTCTTCAATGGAACGTGTGTGCGGCTCACGTCAATAACTTTTCCAGTAATTTGGTCGAGCGTGTTGATTTCAGTGACTCGAGAGTGGCGCTACTGTGGGCTGATTTATAAGTTTTTCCTAATAAATAACATACAGTTAAAGTGTTCGTTTGTCCGGTGCCGAAAATATCACCAGTCATGGTCAAATGGCGCCGCCGAGCTTCACATCTCGGTAGATTTACTTTGTGGCACAACGGCTGCCGAGCTATACAACTCGTAAATTTACTTTGTGGCATAACGGCCGCCGAACTAAACCCGGTTTGATGCATGCACCAGTAGTCGCAGACATTTTCCAAAGACAGTGACGAACCAACCTGAAAACTATGAAGGCTTAATCCAAAGTGAAATTTAACAGCAAACTCCTGAAAGATGAACGCTTTGGACGATTCAGCAATCACAGACCGATGTACGCTTTACGAAGATTCAGCAAACGTTTTAAAAGATGAACGCTTTACGAAGAATATCAGACCTTAGCAAACCTTTGAAAGATGAACGCCGAGGACACAAGAATCACCACATGAATTGGCGCGTCAGAGTGAGTCAAAACTTAAGCAAGTGCCTCAAAGCGAGGCAAATGTGTGTATACGACGACGAACGAAAATGCAATCTCAAAAAAACCTCCCTTATTAATAGCACAGGTCACCCAATAATGCACAGAACACCCAACACAAATTAGGGGTTGCGTTCTCGTCGTTCCTGTTCCTCGTTCCCGTCAAGTGTAATGATTATATTCTGTTAGCATTTCTTTCTTGTTTCCTTGTTTTCTTTTTTATCCGTTAAGGACCAAATAGCTTCTTTTCAATTGAAGGAAATTCAGTTGTTATGTTTTTGAACTAAGCTTCAACATCCCCCCCCCCCCCGGGCATACCCCGGGCATTTGACACCTTTGCCGTCCAGGGGAGGAGGGAATTTGATTATCAGTCTTCCAGGGGATAGGGAATTTGAACTGCACTCTCGATTTCATGTGGAATCTCTGGCGTGGTGAACTATCATGGGGGACACGGTATTAGAGGATTTTCGTGGAAAAGATTGTGCCTTTGTGGCCAGTTAGTTACGAGGAAAGGGCTTAAACAAGCTTTGTGCCGTATTTGAAGGTATTTAAAATTTTAAAATATTTTTGGATTCAGGCTTTGAATATATGAATGTATTAAGTTGTGTTTACAATGAAATACAATACCCATCACCGGCGATTCAATACAACAATAGAAAGCTCAACGTAGGTCAATTACTTTGACGTGCTGCATCTCAATAGGTGGGATTTTTTTTCATAGAACGCTTTGTATGTTGCATGACACACAAAGAAAATCTGAGCATTCAATGACCTTGTAGCAGCGATTTTCGCCGCTTTGCACGAGAATTTTGTTCGTAGTAAATACGCTAACAGTGTTTCTCAGTTTTTGCTATATTGAATGCAAATTATTTGCTGTATTTATAAAGATTTTGTTGGACAACTGAAGGCGTTTCTGCTGTCCTTCTGTCATTTATGTGCCTGTGAAATGTCCCCGGGGTGAGGGCATTTGATGACCTGAACGGACCCTAGCCTGTGGGGCATTGAACGGCATTTTGGCCCGGGTAGGGGGGAATTTGAACAATAATTTTCAAAAAAGTCAAATGCCCGGGGGGTTGCCCAGGGGGGGATGTTGAAGCTTCGATTTGACCGTTACATAAGTGTTCCGTGTTTGTATTCATTTCATTGCGTGATTGCGACCGAGTTTGAATTACAACCCGTTCAGATTACTGCATGCTTGATAGTTTGAACATTAAACATGACTGATTGAAAAGAGTAAAGCAACTCTGTCAGCAGTTCAGTATCATGTAGAGATTTCCAAACGATATTTCTTGGTTTGCCTCTTGAGAATCGTGTTTTACCTTTTGCATGAATTAAAGCAAAGGAGTACGTAGTGACGTCACTGGACAGCATTAACTGCCGGTCGACCAGTCTGCAGAGTATGGCAGAACTCGACGAGATCTTGTGCGTGCAGAGCCAATTTTAGCCGTGTGCACCGCGTACAATACGATTTTTATGCCAGAATACGGGTGCATGCCCATAGAGAGGCTCAGTATATTAAAAGGACGCGAGTTTTAGGCGCATTTGCAGCTGTTTTAGCTGACCTAAATTTCAAATTTTCCGCGGGAGCATGCCCCTGAATCCCCTCCCCCCAGTATGTTCATGCTTTACCATTCAGTTCACTCAAAAGAAAGGCTACAAACAAGATTACAGACAAATTACCAGTCCATTCATTCGTATATAACTTCACCATACTGATGAAAAAGCAAAAGTGTAAGCAAGGGATGTGGAAAGTGGGAGAACCGAGAGGTTAGGATATATTTGGCAAAAAATATCAAGGCTACGCCCCTGAAAGGCAGGTGCAAAACTCTTTGTACACCCAACGCTGCCGCGTGCAATTTTGGTGTGCACAGAAAGCTTTTTCAAAAAAGGCTCAGTGCTTGCATACTGGCCCACTGCATACTGGCCCGTCGATTCAGACGTTACTGAGGGAGTAATAACGACTCGAAGTAATCGGATGAAATTCAGGCTAGTTAACGTGCTTTGAAACCTTTTAAAACTTGTACATGATTTTTTTTTAAAAGGGCTCTCTTATTGCTGTATTAAGGCTATTTCGGATCGTTAACCAAAAGCAACGGGGCGGCGGCAAATTAAAAGACTCAGTCGAGTTTGAAAATGCCCAAAACAATTAAGTCGCTCCGCCAGCTATGCAAAGCAGATTGACTGCCAAGGTCTAGTGAATAGCATTCAAATTTATTGGGAAGGAAAGATAACCACTTGTGTTAAATTATTTCATATCTCCGCTCCTGAGTCAGAGTCAAAGATCGCTAAGGTTCAGCTGTTAAGCTGTTAAGGTACAGCTTGCTCAATTGTTACATAAATACGTTACATATCTTAAGGACACCGCCAAAAATTAAGGTAAGCTTTGTTACTCTGATCCAAGGTTACAAAAAATAGTTTTCGGCCAGCACTTTAGATCTTCGTGAATCGGGCTAACTTGTCTGAATCAGATGACTGTAGTCAGTAGAATCTACTCAAAGACCCAAAGCGATCATCATTACGTCAATTTGTCGGGCGGTGATGATGTAGCTTAGATGTAAAGTGGTTCTTTACCTATTCATATGTTTTCACCTGGGTATTGATAAGAAAACGAAAATATCTGAATGGCGCTTCTCGAATAAATGATTGAATAGTTATGACGATGACGCTTGTATGGACGATGACAGCGCACGCGCATATGATTTTACTTGTATTCAGTTAGCCAAAAAGGTAAAGCTCATACGTTATCATTAGAACTTGCAGAAGTGTCCCTACATTTTCCCCTTTTACATAAGTAAACAGTACAACCTCTTTTCAAGAAATGGCTCCGAACGTGACGTTCTTGCTAAAGAATGTTGTTTATCTCACACGCATCATCAATTTAGTGCCCTCGACCCCTTATCATTAGTCATGCATGAGTCCATAGCACGCGATTCTATTCCCTAAAACCAAAGCAATTAAAAGGAGCTTAACTATTTGCCGCTGAATTGACTTAAAAATTTCTCTCTTCAACACATAAACTGTTTATTATCACGTTTTAATAAAATATTTTAATAAAGTGCAATTGTTACGAAGCCCTTCAGACTTCTTCGCTATATATTTTTTAGATTTGTGTGGGTTAACCATGTCTGACAGATAGAAACGCGCTAATAATTTATTCCATTGAAAAATTAACAAAAAAGAAGACGTACGGTCTGGCAGCTCCCAATAAAAACTGTAGCTCCGTTGTTTTCATCTTTGGTATCTTAATTGGTTTTTTTTTGTTGTTGTTGTTGTTGGCTTAATTGCAAAACCAGTTTTCTCAACTATTAAAGTAAGGAATAACTGAGTGAGCAATCGAGAAACTAATTACCGCACTGCTTTTGAGTTGAAAAGTTTACTTGGACTGCTGCAAATTGCGGGCTCAAATTTGAAGCGTTCAGATCGTGAAAGCAGGAACATATGATAAAATGCGCACTGCAATTGTCTGGTTGTTACCAGATGGGCAGCATTACATATGGCTGCGATCGCATTGGCGAGCTCGTACGAATAGTTCTTGCTCCGGCAAGAAAACCATACCGGATAGAACTTCTGTTCACACACATAGGAACGATGATTTCAGGGCGATCTCTGTAACGGAGCGAAGCTGTTCCGCACCGATCTCAAAAGTGGAGCGTCACACTGATTGGATAGGTCCTGTACCACAATTTGGGGCTGTGTAAACACAGATATTCTGACCGTAGCGGTAGTGAAAAGGAGGAGCAGAGGACTGGAACCCACTGGTGTGAGGACTGGGATTTAGTTCACCAAATCCTCTAGGCCAACCGCTCCTAATACCAAAGAACTTAAGAAAGTTTAAACTATTTCTTCAAGTTTGAAAATTCCGGAAAATCAGTCTTTTTCAGCTTATGGATAAACCATTTTAAAGAGCGATTTCCAAACATTTTAAAGACCTTTTACTAGCTTTTCACCTGCTGCGAATGGAATCTTAATGCAGTGGGCTTTTCTATAACAGAATCTGTCAATGATCAAGTTACTTTCTACCCATAGTATCTTTCAAAGCTTATAATCGACTCTTTTTTTAAGCTCCATCTAATGCAAACGGAAAAATCTGAGTAATTTCCGTCGTTGAGGCTCAGACGTCTTTCCTATGAAACGGCGAGAAGCGAGGAAAAACGCTGTATTTTGACTGGCTATGTAACCACCCCTCGTTTACCCCAGTGAGATAACTGAGTGATACAAATAACAAGTGAATACGTCTAAGAGTTAGTCAACAAGCTGTTGCAATCAGAACGCCAGCACGCTAGAAGGAGACTCTGGAAACGGCCTCCCTTCGAGTCTAGCGTCCTCTTCACGCTCTCTCGCCTTAATTCTACCAGTAAGAAACCCCTCCTTCCCCCTTTTCATCTGAATACCTGCTATGGACGCTGAAACTATTACAGAATCTCTGACGGAGATCATTGCTCCTAAACAGGACATTCTATCGATACTTGCCCAAATCTGATGTATGAAACACGTTTGAGCCCACGGGAATAGTATGCAGTTGTCAAAATTCGCCTACTTACGAAAACAGGTTACCAAGAAATTAGAACACCACTTCGTCCTTTTGGGACCAAGCTAAAAACGTCTAAAAATTTCCCATGTTCTTTTCTGGTAAACTGATCAAAATATTTTTGCACTCAAGGAAATCATTTTGAGAAACCGCCAGCGTTGGACGGGGTGAAAGAGAAAATTTCTTACAGCTCAAAAACATTAAAGATCTCATCAAACGGGTTGTGCTCTTCGTATAAGTTCGCTAGGCCCCCAAAGTATAAAGTCAGCGAAATTAATTTTTTCTTAGCTCCATCGATCAGAACCCTTAAAAATCACTTGAAACTTTACAATGGTATTTACTTTTATATTATTAATTATGATGATTATGATTACGATGTTTCTTAATTATAATTGTTATGATTATTATGATTATTAATAGATATTAAGTACGGATTAAAAAATGCTCGGAACCCAAGATCTTCCAGACACCTGTAGGACGCTCCCAAGATCTTCCAGACACCTGTAGGACGCTCTAACCACTGAGCTATGGGCGACCCACATGACCACCAGGTCACAGGTTTTGAGGAAGCTACAGGACTTCGCGTCTCGCTAGTAAGCTGAATTGAAGCAAAGCACCTTACGAAAAGTGCTGTTTACTCTTTGAAGCCAACCAACCACCCAAGTGTGTTTTTTTTCCCCAATCATTTCCGTTTAGTTGTACTTTTATTTCTAATTTCATCACTCTTGGGTGATTTTGATTATTATTTAATATCATTATTTTAACTAAACGTGTTTTGAAATCTAATTTAAGTTGTACATGAATTTTAAGGTGCTCCATTGATGCAGTTGATGCGGCATGCGGCATTAAAGATTTCGGATCATTCAGCGAAGAGTCCAACCCCAGAACTAAAGGACGCAAAGAAAACTCACAAGTTTGAAAATGTCAAAACCAACTTGTTCTTGTAGCTATCATGTGCTCAAAAGTGATTCAAAACTGAACGAACCTCCAGCATTGCTAGCAGAAGATGAATCCGAAGCAGACGACGATGAAGGCACAAATAAATCTCCTTTGTGGAAGGCGTTAATAAATTTAATGGGTGACCTCGAGGGTACAGGCACTCTCGCCCTACCTTATGCGATATCGCAGAGTGGATTAATAGCAATATCAGGGTTGATTATCATTCCATTTATCGCTTTCTACACTGGAGCAATCTTGATTGACTGCCTTTACGACAAAAACGATGCTGGAGAAAGGGTTCGTGTCAGATCCAACTATAAACAACTGGGTGAAGCTTGTTCGTCGCGTTATAGCGGTACCATAGTTTCCGCTATCCAACTAATACATCTTTTCCTTGTGGTGTCTCTGTACCTTGTACTATGTGCTTCGCTCGCTACGGGTATTTTTCCAGATTTACCGCTGTCCGACAAATTCTGGATGTTTATTGCAGCCGCTGTTGTTCTTCCTACCTTGTTTCTAAAGGATTTCTCGCAAGTCGCTTGGTTGAGTTTGATAAATGTGATAGGTTTTTATACAGCTGTGGTTACTGTTTTATGCTATGGGATAGCCCATCATTTATCGTGGAATCCAATGATAATCTCAGTATGGGATATAGAGAGTGCACCTGTTTCGCTGGCAGTTATCTCGTATAGTTATATCTGTCACTCTACTTTACCTGGCCTTGAGGCAAGTATGGAAAACAGGTCGCAATATCGCCCAATGCTCGGACTTGCTTTCTTCTTCGCTGCCATCATAAAGGTGATATTTTCAGTGTTTGCATTTTTGTCCTTTAGTCCTAACATCCAAGAAGTAATCTCTAATAGCCTTCCCATGGGTGTTATTCGCACCCTTGTCAACACTTCTTTAATTTTGAGCGTAGTTTTTTCATATCCTTTTTTGGTAATATCTATCATACAAATAATCGAAGAGTCAGTGTCCGAAGATTGTTTTTCACTCAAAATACCTCGTATTGTTTGGTTTATTGGCATTCGAGTTGCAACAAATTTCCTCACTCTCCTTCCAGCAATTTTAATCCCACATTTTGCGCTCTTTATGGCTTTTATTTCAAGTTTAACAGGATCAGCGACAATGTTTATTTTACCTGCTCTTTTCCATCTTATTTTGAAAAAGAAAGATCTAAAACTGCACCATTATATTTTCGACATTTTAATTCTTATCTTTGGTGTTTATGTTGGAGTAGTAGGTTTGGTGTACACTGGGAAATCATTGTTGAAAACTATCTTCCACGATAATTGATCTTAAAATGGGTAGTCACCAATGGACACTCAGTTAATTCACCGTTTCATTGCCGTGCACCAAAGCACCGACTCGAGGCCACTTTGTCCAAAGGGGGGTACTCAAAGACGGGAGTAGCCGCCCCGAGGTTCAACGATGGACCATGGACAATTTTCCTTTTATTTTAGTTTAGACATTTTCTCTTTTCTTTATTTTTCAGTCAAAAGTTTCGTTTAGTTTCAGTTTGCCCAGTAATTCACTTTTGATTTAGAATCAACATTGAGGAAATAATAATTTGATTTTAGAAAACAAAAAGAAAAAAAGAAAATGTAGATGTTAAGACAATGGGTTTCTTGTTATGGCAGTCAAGGCCACAATAAACCTGTTGCCCCTTTATATACCTCTTTTGGTAAAAAAGGTAGCCCTTTTCTATACCTTTCTTTGAAAAATGTTGCCCCTTTCACATACGTACACCTAGTAACTGTAAGTCCGTTTTTTTTCCATGAATGGTTATATGTAACGTTTAATAAATTGATGTAGCCATAATTAAGGTGCATCTGTTTAATCAATGTATAAATGGACTGTTTAGTTTAATAAAGACTACTTTTCCGACTTAATCATTTAAAATAATTGACAGCCAAAAAAAAAAAAAATTAACACTTCCTTTGGTAAATACATCTGAAAGTTTCATGGCGGATTCTTTCCATTCATAAGTGAAAGAATTATTTCCCCCACTTGGTCTTCTTTTTCTTTGTCTTCTTCTTTTGTGCAAAAAGCAAAAGAAAAGTGTGAAGTAAAGAAAACGAAAAGAAGAAATGGTCCGTATGAGGATTGAACTCATGACCTTATTAAGTGTTATTAGCACCACGCACTGCCGACTGAGCCAACGGACCAAACAACGCTTTAATAAGACTAAATAATGCCGAATTATTCCGAATTTTTTTTAGAGCAGGATTCTGGATTCCACAAGCAAAACTTTCCCGTATTCTATATTTCAAAATGAATAGTTTTGTAACTTACCTTATTTGGGCGAGTCTTTCATTGGACTGCCGCTGGAAACTGTACAAAATTAACAATGCAATTCAGCCAGTCTAGACTGGTGAGATGTTGCTTCCAGGTACTTTCCATATCACATTGTTTTAAAGTCGACCCCCAGTAAAGCGGGCACTGAAGTGGACTATTCAAAGTATGGACTGTCCGTATCGAGAAGAATTAAAGAGAGACTGGATAATTCTTGTCAGAAGGATAATGCGTCTTAATGTGAAAACGGATTGTGAACGGTTTGAGAATTTTGGATGAATAATTTGTCTGACTATCCGTCTATTTTGACGGATTTAAAAGATAGATTATCCTCAGTTTGCATGGATGGATAAGCAAAGTGTGAAAACGGCCGATATAATCATACTAATTAAAAACTAAAGAAATGCATTAGAATGAAATGGAGATTAACGCGTCAAAACGGTTTCTTAAGCCGTATTGTTTAGAAGGGAAAAACGGCCCTTATATTTTCAAGGAGTCGATTATCATATTGGACTTATGGTCCGGGCTTAAGGTACAGCTTGCTTGATCACTACAAAAAGACATTACATATCTGAAGGATTTAAGGAGAACGCCAAAATAAAGGTAAGCTTTGGTACTCTGATCACTGAGCACTCAAGGACCCATACAACAAATGTTTTCTGATTTGGACCCTCTTGAATTAGGCAAGCTTGAAGTAACTCCTCTGAATGAATAGTTTTACACGAAGACTCAAAGAGATCGTCATAATATGCCAATCTGTGACGCGACTATGATAGCCGGCAAAGATGTCTAGACGTTCCTTTTTTATTACTTATCCTAATTTTTTCACCTCCGCTGAGGTAAAGCATCTTACCTGGTTTTAATCCTTTAACTGCCAAATGGGGCCAAAGCTAAGCAAAAATTCAACAAAATTTTCAAATTTCATTTGGTAAAATGCTGAAGAACAAATAGTACCATGTGAAAGAACTAACGAAGGGGTGTCATTTTAATGGTAACATTTTGTCCACTTACAGAAGCAAAAGTTAGAGCGCATTATGAGACTACATGTACATCATTTAGCTCTGGCGGCGGTAGACGGGTTGAGGAAAGGGAAAATCCTGAATGGCGCTTCTCAGTCATGTAATGCGTGAATAATTATGAACGATTACGCTTGGATGGACATGTGTTGTTGGCCCGTTGCAATCAGTTAACCATGAATAAAATACAGCTCAACTTCAAACATGAGAGCAGTGCCCATACTTTTTCCCCTTGTTAATAAGTAAACAGTACAACTGCTTTCAAGAAATTGTTCTCATCAGACTGCTAAAGGAATGTGGCTTATTCATATGCCACTGAGCCAACAAGCTATGTATATTTAGTTCACACGGATCAACGATTCCGAACCCAGCTAAGGATATCATTTAGGGCCGTTGCAGCTGAATTAATTTATATTTAAAACTGATTTGGACTTCAACGCTGTTTTACCATCACATCCAGTCAAATCTTTATTATTGCAAAGGAGAGTTAGACCAATTTTGATGCATTAAAATTGTGTTTAAGTCATATCAAAATTTTCTTAAGAAATTAAAACAACTTAAGAATTAAGTTTCCAAGTGTGGGCTCATTTATATGGTTACGTTGATTTTTTAATACAGTAAAAGGTCTATAACCATTTAGTGAAAATCGCGTTTTTGAGCATTTTCAATAACCGCGGTTTATCTAAGCAAGCTTCATTATCCGCCGATGAGGTATGCTATCAAGATTTATCAAGCGTGTCACCATTGTGAGATGCTAACAAAGCTCTGTACGCATAAACCGGCGCTTTCTTCATTTCCTTTTCATTCATAACTTTTTTAATCCCAGTGGAAAATGCAATTTGAGCGTCAATCAATCAATCACCAAATGCTTTATTTGCATGACCATAAAGGAATTACAGTATTGCAAAAGCTATTAGTCTAAATTTAAGTACTAATTCAACAGGGGCACCCAACGAGGATATAGTTCAAAACCACTTAACATAGCATTGTTGAACGTATTTTACTGATTCAAACGTTAGATATAGGCATATTTTTATCCCCTAAAAACTTTTCATCTGTTCGGATTTCCTAGCTGAAAGTCTAGTGACCCGAAAATTATAGGGATAAAAACTTACTTTATCGAAAATTTCAGCCAGGAAAAGGCTCCCGAAAATTCTAGGTGGCCTTTTTTAGGGTCAAAATCCGTTAAAAATGGGTAATTATACCATTTTGTAGATGTTCGAAAATCCTAGGAGAGGCAGGCAAGCAAGAAATTTTGCAACAAATGCTCCGAAAATTCTAGATCTCAAATCGTCTTCCGAACAGATATTTTCGCGAAAATTGCCGTTGGGTGCCCCTGATTCAACTAATTAGTACGTGCAAAGCATTTCAAAACGTTACAGTTCTCATTCATTCATTCATTGATATTAATTTGGTTCTTAATTCAAAGCATTGCGAGATAAATGAAACTAATTGACACTTAATTAAATAATCAGAAGAATTCATAAGAAGAGATATTAAAATATCGTGTGAAAGTGATTTGAAGTCAGGTATTTTAGTTTCTAGTTTGGAGAAAAATATGTCTCTGATCTGAGAATAAGCCTTACAATCTAGTAAGAAATGATTTTCATCTTCGATTTTGTTACTTGTACAAAAGTGACATATCCTTTCATTGCGAGGAATGTTTTCGTATCTACCTGTTTCAATTCTAAGTTGATGACTACGTATTCTAAATCTAACTAATGCTTTTCTCGAAGGGCTTTTTCTTGTTAAAACTAAGTACGGCGAGGGGCTATAGTCGTCTTTGATTGTACAATAAAAACTGAGTTTTTGTGATTGTTGAAGGGTCTGATTCCAGTAAGAGACGTATTTATTTTTCATTATGCCGATATACCTATTAACTATGGAGTCACTCAATGAATTACAGGAAAAGTCATAGTTTAGATCATAGTAGTCAACCATTTTCATGAGATTAGAGTAAAAGCTAAGTTTTTCCGTTATGATGAAGGTCAATTGAAATTTGTAAGGCCTGTTTAACTATAGAATCTTCATCTTTACCTCTCAGATAGTCTAGGTAATTTAGAATCTTTTTATTTATATCAATGATCATGGGAAATTTACCGCGTTCAGCTCTAGAAGCAATGTTGGATGCCTTGTTATGTACTTGTAAATAACGTTTACAGAATTGCAAATGGATTTTTTCAATTGCAGAGCTGTCCCAGGACTTAAGATCTGATTTAACAAAAGCACCCCAAACTTCACTGTTGTAGGTTAGAATTGGTGAAATCATCGAGTCAAAAATCTTACACGCAAGTGAGGGCTTAAGACTATTCAAATCCGTGTGCCGCCTTAGGCTGAAGAGCGCGTGAAGAGCTTTTTGCGGAGATGTTCAAGCGAAAGTGTAAAATTTCCGGAAGTTGTAATGCGAGTTCCTAAGTAAGTATAGTTTTGGACGACGTCGATTACTTCATTGCCTAGGCAGAAGTTATGTTCACATTTTCATGTGCATCGTTGAAAAATCATTATTTTGGTTTTCTTAGGATTTATTCTAAGCATCCATGAGTTGCAATATGAAGATAGTACGTTAAGGCAGTTTTTTAGACCAAGTTTGGATCGCGATAATATTATCAAGTCATCTGCGTAAAGGAGAGAGTTAAGTCTGGTGCCATTTGGTAACACGAAGGGGTCTGATAAAACATTGTCAAATGAGAACGCTAGATCATTAAGGTATAAGTTAAAGAGCAGAGGGCTTAAAATGCAGCCTTGCCGCACTCCTCTTGCAAATTCAAAAGATCGCGTTTTGTTATTTCCAATCCTGACAGAGCAGGTAGACTTCGAGTATAGACTCTCAATTAGACTATAAAACTTTCCGTGGACATTGATCTTAGATAACTTACAGAGAAGCTCATCATGCCAAACCGAATCAAAGACTTTCCTAAAGTCAACAAAACACGCATATATTTTCTCCTTGTGACAATGGACATATTTGTCTATTAATGTTCGAAGTGTGGGGACATGATCTGCTGTTCTTAGTATTTGTTAGAAAACCAATTTGAGACTTGTGAAGTATATTATTTAAGTCAACGTGCTTTAGAAGTCTTTGATTGAGAACTGAACAAAATAGTTTTCCAATACAACTGGAAATACAAATTCCACGGTAGTTTGATGGATCACTTTTAGTACCACATTTAAAAGTTGGTGTTATGAGGCCATCACACCACATTTGGGGCATAGCTCCTAAGTCGAGGACCGTGTTAAATAGTTTTAGATAAACAGGCATTAATTCGTTTAGGCTAGATTTGATCATCGTTTTTGATTTTGTCGGAAAAAGAAGATTTGTTGTTTTTGAGTTTTCCAGCTGCAGTGCGAATTTCACTTTCAGTGATGAGGTAATCCAAGGAGTGAGATCGTGTCGTAATATCCTTTGAATTCTGCAACTCACGTATAATTGCCTCCTGCTGTTCATTAAGGGGTTAATTGTTGATTCGAGTGCAAAGATTGAAAGTGGGACATCCATTTTTCTTCATAAATTGGAGGGGTGTAGGTTTCCTTCATATTGGCGTATATTGACTTCAGACAGTTCCAAAAGCTCTTATTGTTCGAATTTTCGACCGTATTTTCCAGTTCACAAGGTTTTTATATTGTTTTAAGACGTTGTGATACTCGTCCCTGAGGGTATTGTTTAGAGGATCTCTATGTTTTTTATTAGAAAGTTTCCGCAGTTCATGTCTTTTATAGCGGCATTCTTTGTCGAACAATTTTTTGTTCGAAGATATTTTGCAACGTCGCTTTTTTTGCTGTTTTGATCTTCAAACAGCGTTTGGCGGTTGAAATAAGAATATTTTCTACAGCATGAAGGTTCATGTCAACATTTCTCGTGATTGTTGTAGTATTCATAAAATCGTGGATCATTCTTTGAATGTCTACAGACTTCAATGTAGCTCTAAACATTTGTGACGAATCGTTTTCCCAAAAAAACTGTTTTGGTAGAGGAGCCAAAGAATCATTTATAATTGCCTCGTTTGATGAATCATTATCTAAATGACGGTTAACCTTAAGCCATGTTATTATTGGACTATGATCTGATAAACTGTTCGGCTCTTTCACTTCAAAAGATGTTATATTTCGTAGCAAATCTTGTGATTCAATCATTCAGAAAGATCAAGGAAATAGTGAAAATTGCAAAAGAGATTCTTTGGCTTGTTCGTATAGGCTAGGTTCGTCTCGGAAAGTTTGAAATATTGGTATACATGTCTAGTGCCAGGATTATGCCATGAGTTGTTGGCATGTGATTAGAGTACACCTTAAGATGTCAACCCTCTTTGTCGTCAGCCACTTTTTGAGTGCTTAGGGTTCCCCTGAATGGAGGTCAAACCCATGCAGGTTTCGGGACCCCGAAAATGTGTCCGAATGCAAAGATTATGTGGACGTTTTTCCGAGACCAAATTCTGTCTCCCCTGAATGCCCGCGTGGGGAGGAGGGGGCTACTTCCTTATAAGAGGCTAACGGGGAAGTGCCGCTGGATGGTTCGCATTTTCACGACAGCAATCATGGACAAAAGTCTTGGGACACTTTTGCGTTTCTGAGGCGTTTTCCAATGCACACAGTCCAACCCCTCCCCTTACCCCACAAACAATTTTGGACGAGTGTATCCAGAATTTTTACTGAGTTTCAGCTTTGTATACGGTGGGGGGGGGGGGGCGGGGGGGGGGAGAACTGCAAGAAAGTTTCGAAAAGGATGCACTGTTTTAAGAGGGAACCGAGAAATGACTGAAAAATATGAATATTGAAGTACTGTCCCAAGGACTTTTGTCCGGGATTGTAGATTGACTATGATGGGGTCGAATTTTCAATAGAGTTACTAGAATTGGGTCGCACATTTTCTGATTTTTGGGGTAAGACAGTTCTTCATATTTACGGTTAGCAAACTTACCAGAATGTTTGTACTGTAAGTGGAAAAAAGTCTTCTTGGGTCAATAGGTCAATTCATTTTAGGATGACCTATTTCAAGGATTGACAGGGTAGATACAAAAATTTGAAGTGACTAAGGTGGGATGGCGAAAATTACATATTTGCCCAAAAGTGACTAAGATGGGGTCTATAATTGGCCACAGAATAGACTATAATGGGATAGAAGCTCTGAGAGGCCAGCGGCTTATATCCAGCAAAAGGAACCCAAGTACCTCCCCGGAACTGAATAGAGGTGTCCCAAAGCAGAGGTTCCACTGTATATGAAACTCTTTGAGCGCATAAGAAATGAGCGAAATTAGTTTTTTACCGATACCTGACCAGAACGCTTTTTTCAGAATGATTTCCCCAACGATATTTATTTTTTTTTTATTTAACCAAACGTGTTTTGAAATCTGATTTAAATTGTACATGAATTTTAAGGTGCTTCATTCGGATCATTCAGCAAGGAGCCAAACTCCAGGACTAAAGGACGCAAAGAAGACTCAAGTTTGAAAATGCCAAAAAAAACTCATTCTGCCAGCTATCATTTGCTCAAAAGTGACCCAGAACTAAACGAACCGCCAGCATCGATGGCAGAAGATGTATCAGCAGCAGACGACGATGAAGGCACAAATAAATCTCCTTTGTGGAAGGCGTTAATAAACTTAATGGGCGAAATCGAGGGTACAAATATTGTCGCTCTACCATATGTGATATCTCAGAGTGGACTAGTGGCGATAGTAGCTTTGGTTTTCGTTCCATTTCTAGGCTTCTATACTGGAGCAATATTGATTGACTGTCTTTACGACGAAAACGATGCTGGAGAGAGAGTTCGTGTCAGATCCAACTACAAACAACTGGGTGAAGCTTGCTCTGCTCGTTTTGGTGGTGCCATATCCCACACAGTCCAGTTACTCGATCTTTTTCTCTCCGCCTCTCTGTACCTTGTATTGTGTGCTTCACTTGCTAATGGTATTTTTCCAGATTTACCGCTGTCCGACAAATTTTGGATGTTTATTACAGCCACTGCGGTTCTTCCAACATTATTTTTGAAGAATTTCTCTCGAGTCGCATGGTTGAGTTTGATTAGTGTGATAGCTATATTTATAGCTGCAGTTGCTGTGTTAGTCTACGGAATAGCGCATCACTCATCATGGAACCCAGGAAAAATCTTGGTGTGGGATATAGAGAGTGCACCTGTTTCATTGGCAATTATCTCGTATGTTTATCTCTGTCACACTACTTTGCCTGGCCTTGAGGCAAGTATGGAAGACAAGTCGCAATATCGCACAATGCTCGGACTCACATACTTGTTCGCTGCCATTATTAAGGTGACTTTTTCAGTGTTAACCTTTTTCTCCTTCAGCTCTAACATCGAAGAAGTAATCTCTAATAGCCGTCCCATTGGAGTTCTTCGCACTGTTGTCAACGCTTTTTTAATTTTGAACGTAGTTTTTTCATATCCTTTTCTGGTTATTACTATCATACAAATAATCGAAGATTCAGTGTCCCCAGATTGCTTTTCATTCAAAATACCTCATATTGTTTGGTTTATTGGCATTCGAGTTTCAACAAACTTCCTTACCCTCCTTCCAGCAATTTTAATCCCACATTTTGCGCTCTTTATAGCTTTTATTTCAAGTCTGACTGGATCGGTGGCAATGTTTATTTTACCGGCTCTTTTCCATCTCATTTTGAAAAAGAAAGAACTAAAACTGTACCATTATATTTTTGATTTTTTAATTCTTATCTTTGGTGTTTATGTCGCAGTAGTAGGATTGGTGTACACTGGGAAATCATTGTTCAAAACTATCTTTCAGGATCATTGATTTTACAATCTGGGAAATCGCCAATAGACACTCAATTAATACACCTTTGTTACATTCCCGCGAACCAATTGAAAGCACCGGGACTCAAGGCATGGGCCTAAGGCGGTGCCTAAGGGGGGGGGGGGGGGGGGGGGGCTACTCAACAACGCGAGGAAGAGCTGCCCCGAGGTCCAACGATAGATTATGGACACTTTTTCCTTTACTTTAGTTTTAACAGTTTTAGTTTTAAAAACATCCGTTTTTCTGCCAACTAAGCTAACAAACCAAACATGGTTTGAAGGGAAATTCCAATAATGCCGTCCCTATACTTTTTTGTGGAATGGCTCGGCGTGTAATAAAGATGCACGGGAAAACACTAAGAGGCTTAAGCATGAAAGACATATTTCTCACAGTATTTGAATAATAATGTTATGCAGTCGAAGTCCGTGAGTATGGACCCTGAAACTAGGACCCAAAAAATGTTTGTATTAACTCGGTGTCTGTACTAAGCGTGTCATGCAAATTTAAGTCAAAAATACAGATTTTATTGAGATAACTGATAGGTCTTGAGCCAAATTTTTGAAAACGTTACCGCCAAATAAACGTCTTTCAATAAGCAGTTCGTTTTCGGCCCAAATGGATTGTTCTGAATCTCCGCCAAAGTATAGCCAATATAAAAAGTAAGAGTGCAACCATTGATTTATTTTAGAACATATCTTGCATGAAGGGGGGCATCTGCTTGTTTAGCGTTTTCGTGTAAAAAAAATAGTAGAATTGAGGAAAAATAAAGATTGTTGTTGTTTGTTGTTGTTATTGTACCAAAGAGTATGTTTATTATAGGATAAGTAAACCATTCAACCAAGTCCACTGCCAATCGGCTTTTAAGAATTCGCCTTTCACATAATAATGTGTGTGCAGTCAACAATCTCTTGGATGAACTATTGTGATTGGATGACTGAACAATAAAATGCATATCCAAAAATTACTCTTCTATTCTCTTTCCCTTCGCTCAGCCGAATGGGAAACATTTCTATCATACGTATGAACACAAATAACACAACGCCTTATAGAGGGAGCCTTTCAAAATCGAGGCTCCCGCGATCCGTCCACACGAATCCGGATACTGGTGTGAAAGGAGCTGTAAACCACTCTGGCAGGAGAGCGGTTTGAAAAAGATGCGTTTCAGTGAGCAGAATCACTGGTTTCGTTAGGACGGAAGGCCTATTGGTGTAAAAAGTGAAAAAAAAAAATTCGGTTTCAAACATATCCGGATTGGCGTGGACGTGCCACAAGTTTATTGCACCAGGTACAGATTAACAGAATAGGCACTAAGTTAACATTTTTACACGAAATAACAGCTACAGCTTAAGCTTCGAAATCATAATTATAAGTTACAAAATAAGCACTAATGAGACATGCTGAATAAAATTTACCTCTGAAAACGATAAGAGTTAAATATAAACTTACTGAACTCAAAAATGTTAACCCTTGAAAGACGAAAAGTAGCGTTTAGACTTAAAATATGAAAACTAGCACAAATCGTCCAACAGTCAAGCGGTACGAGGCAGGTATGTGTATCGGTCTTTTTTTCTTTTCTGATCATTATATAAAACAAATAGATTCCACGTTGCCGTGGGACTGTTCGGTAATAAGAGCACAGAAGACGATAAAATGAGATAAAAACATAGTGACACACTCGCCTGAGGCTAGTGTACCACTTCTTTGTTTTTGCAACATTTTGACTTGATCTGTGATCTGTTACTGAAGAGACGCACGGCAACATGGAATCCATTTGTTAAAGAGATTACATATCTTTAATGGACATTGCCAAAAATAAGCTTTTGGTACCTTGATCAATGAGCACCCAAGGCTACCAAAAATCTTTCCCCCTTTGGCATCATGCTTCGAATATAAGGAAAGGAAAAATCTCAGTCTGAAGGGCGCTTCTCGATAGTGAACAATTATGAACTATGAAGCTTGGATAGACGATGACTGCGCATGTGATGTTGGTTACAATCAGTCAGCCAGCTACCCTCTGGTACCACCAGTTTTTCTCGCTCTCTCTTTCGTGAAGAAAAACTTCAAGTAAAACCTTTGGGACCAGGGTATCAGCCAACAAGATACAGCTCAACTTTTATCATTACAGAAATGTCCCTAGCTTTTTCTCTTGCTAAAAAGTAAAGTTACAGTACAACTGTTCCCATTAGTAACAATAGGTGGTTTTCACGTTACGTCATCGCCGCCATGCTGGTGAACGGTAAACAAAAGATCGCTCATTAGCTCGTTTTGTTTGTCCACCAGCATTTGTTCATTTCACCATTGTTATTAGTGTCTCCCGAGATTGCATGAAAACCACCTATATGAATTGTCTAATAAGTAATTATTGACAACAGCATATTGTCAACATTACAACCACAATCATTGCAGGGGCGGATCTAGGGGGAGAGTGCAGGGAGTGTGCACCCCCCCCCCCCCTCGGGATGACCTGCGGCTTTCTAATTAACACTGTGCAGTCGCTTCACAGTCATACAAAATCTGCTTTATCGTTTGATATGTATTCTCAGCAGTTCACATTATGTTATTTCCTAGTCAAAAGCCCTCTTCTTCGTATCCGCTTTTAAAATTTTTTACGTCATCAGTCAGTTAGTGGTGCACCCCCTCCTACGAAAAATCCTGGATCCGCCCCTGCGTTGTGATATTCAATTCATATTACATTCAATTTCGGCAGCATTTGTGAGACCATGTTGACTGAAAGTACATGTTATGGTGCCATTTTTTTCGTGTGAAATGTTTTTTATAGCCCTTTTCCATTCCCAGGAAAAAGGTGAATAAAATCCTTTGTGTTCAGTTAACTAACAGGACGCAGCTCAACTGTTATCATGAGTTAAAGCTTTGCTCCCACACTTTTCCCTTGTAAATTAGTTAAAAGTGCAACTGCTTTCAAGAAATGGTTTAAAAAATTGCTCGTTAAGACTGGTTTTTATGCTATGGAGCTATTGACAGCCCCGTCTGGATATTTAGCTCACATGGATGCTGACGGTTCGATGCTCTCATTAAGGTATTATGAAGGGCTGATCGCCCTATGTAAGGGAATTCAAAACAGTCTTGGATTCTGGATTCCACGTCGTGGATTCCAGATTCCAGGTCCTGGATTCCAGTATTTGTCAGTGGACTGACTTGGATTCTTGATTTCTCTCAGTTGCGAGATTCAGGATTCGTTGAACTGTATTCCGGAGTCCAAAAGCAAAAATTTCCCGGATTCCGTTACATTAGGCGACGATAACTATAAAGAATTCGAGAAAACGAATAACAAACTAAAGGTGCAGGCTCAAATTTTACACGTTTAGAGTGTTAAAAAGAGTGAAATTTGCTTCGCAATTCAGTTTGCTGTGCGATATGTGATCAATGTATGTGAAATGTCCGTGGCTGCGGTCGAATAAAGAGCTCACAAGAATTTTGATTGTGAACTATATTTAAAGTAAAACCAATTTTGGTAAAACAGTTAAAGGATATAACTGCTTGGCTACTTCTGTGTTTTGACACAAATTGATCTCACGGTCTGTTATTCTGCGAAAAAACGGGTCAAATTGAAATTTTTGAAAGGACATCAGCTGGCCAATTTCACCAAACCAACACAGCTGCAAAGTAGGCATCATACAGTACAGTTTCATCAAAGCAAGAAACGTTGCCGTAGCAATCGAATCAAACAGATTGCGATTTTAGAATATTATGTGCATGAAATGCATGAAAGTCTTTCAAACACACCATGATAAATGAGCGAAATCTATTTTTCAAGCCAAACCAACCTGAACGCCTATTATAGTCACTCAACATCACTCACTTATTTTATAGACTAACCTACCTAAATCATTCTTGAATTTTTAGGTACTGCATTATTGCGATTTTAGTATGTTAAGTGCACGAAAGTCTTCCAACACACCGTAAGTAAGCGAAACCTCTTTTTCAAGGGAAATCGACCAAGACTCCTCATTACTTAAATAGTCTCTGAACATCACGCCTAATTCCACTTGGTATTTCTTTATTTTATAAAGTTAAAGCTAGTGAACGTGCTTTGAAATCTATTTTAAATCGTACATGATTTTTAAGGGGCTGTATTATTGCCGTAGTAAGGCTATTTCCGATCATTAAGGAAAGGCAGAGGCGCCGGCAAATTAAAAGACTCAGTCGAATTTGAAAATGCCAAAAATAACTCGTTCCGCCAGCTGTGCCATGGAGATTGACCGCTTGACCGCTTGTATTTATCTTCGCTGGAGTTGATTATCATGTACATAAGGGTACCACTTGCTTGATCATTGCATTAAGACGTTATATATCTTTGGACACCGCCAAAAATAAAGGTAAGCTTTGTTACCCTGATCAATCAGCACCAAAGTTTACAAAAAATGTTTTACTCTTTGATCTGCATAAATTAGACCAACTTGTCTGAATGGACTGAATGTAGCTTTACACTAGGACCGTAAGCGATCAACATATTTTTTCGTCTCAGTGAGGTAAAGTAATAAAAGAAAAGGGAAAATGTCTACATGGCGCTTCTCAATAATGAATAATTATAAACAATGACGCCCGGCCGGATTGACGAGGACTAAGCATGTGATGTTGGTTGTAATCGGTTAGCCATGAACAAGATAAAAGTTTAGCTGTTATCATTAGTACATTGCCCCTAGCTCCCCCTTGTTAATAAGTAAGCAGTGCAACTTCTTTCAAATTTTTGAAAGGACATCAGCTGGCCAATTTCACCAAACCAACACAGCTGCAAAGTAGGCATCATACAGTACAGTTTCATCAAAGCAAGAAACGTTGCCGTACCAATCGAATCAAACAGATTGCGATTTTAGAATATTATGTGCATGAAATGCATGAAAGTCTTTCAAACACACCATGATAAATGAGCGAAATCTATTTTTCAAGCCAAACCAACCTGAACGCCTATTATAGTCCCTCAACATCACTCACTTGACCGCTTGACCGCTTGTATTTATCTTCGCTGGAGTTGATTATCATGTACATAAGGGTACCACTTGCTTGATCATTGCATTAAGACGTTATATATCTTTGGACACCGCCAAAAATAAAGGTAAGCTTTGTTACCCTGATCAATCAGCACCAAAGTTTACAAAAAATGTTTTATTCTTTGATCTGCATAAATTAGACCAACTTGTCTGAATGGACTGAATGTAGCTTTGCACAAGGACCGTAAGCGATCAACATTGCCCGAATCTGTGAATTGACTATCAAGTGATAGCTTAGATGTATTGTGGTCCTTTGCCTATCCATATTTTTTCGTCTCAGTGAGGTAAAGTAATAAAAGAAAAGGGAAAATGTCTACATGGCGCTTCTCAATAATGAATAATTATAAACAATGACGCCCGGCCGGATTGACGAGGACTAAGCATGTGATGTTGGTTGTAATCAGTTAGCCATGAACAAGATAAAAGTTTAGCTGTTATCATTAGTACATTGCCCCTAGCTCCCCCTTGTTAATAAGTAAGCAGTGCAACTTCTTTCAAGAAATTGTTCCCAACATTATCGCTTAAAAGAATGACGTTTATACCTCTGACCCAATGAGCTAATGTTTATTAAGCTCACACGAATCATCGATTCTGTGCTCTTATCATACGTTTATTATTTATTCAAAATATTTCCCCGATTTTGATTGGCTAAAAGCATACGCATAATTCACCAATAACCAGCTACCGATGACTAAATTTGGAAGAATTTTGCGTTTAAGGTCTCGGTAAAGGAAAACGAGGTGCCCACAGAAAAAAATTCTAGTCGCGCGAGTATTTTCGCTACAAAGGCAAGTTATATATCAAATTAAAGCTAAAAGACTAAATTAAAAAGGAAGTGAATATTTAACAACGCGAAAGGGCTGGAACTTCAGCAGTAAACTCAATACCTCTGAGTTCGAGAGCAAAAAACTTAAGCGCCTTTGGCAATTCGATGAAATAAAATCTTTTATAAGGTAATTTAGTCTTTTAGCTTTAATTTGATATATAACTTGCCTTTGTAGCGAAAATACTCGCGCGACTAGAATTTTTTTCTGTGGGCACCTCGTTTTCCTTTACCGAGACCTTAATGAACCGATGACGTCAAAAGTACAGTCTTCTTGCAGGTTAATGCACCGTTGACCGAGAGGACCTGGGGACGAGGTTGAGTTGTTTTGGTTCTGAAAACAAAAATGGCGGACATTTCACTCGTTTCAAGAGTAAGAACTAGGCGAAATAATTATATAGCTAAAAACATGGCAAGAACAGCAAGAAGACAACTCGAAGGAAGACATCTGCTATTTGGAGAATATTTGCGGAGCTGAACAACCCTAAACGTGCACTATCGAAGGTGAACTTAACATCGATGGAGGTAAGCATGTGTTAGCTACGTTTTTAAACTAGGAATTATTTTGAATTGAATAATAAAAAAATTATTTAATTCGGCTTTCGTATCATATGAAGAATTATCGAGATCTCGGAGGGTGTCATCCACCTCGGCCGGATAACACCTTCCTCGATCTCCTTAATTCTTCATAAGATACCTAGCCTCATTCATTAATTGTTAAATAATTAACGACCAAGACCTGTGATCTTATGCCCTTAGATTACATTAATTATGTATACCGCCTTGTCAAGGGAGAGGCGTGGTCAGAGAATTAGGAGATGAGAAGGGAGCCAGTTTTTTTTAAATTACTGCCTAAAAGATTAATAACTATTTGTAGCATTATTGATTAACTATTACACAAGTGGAAGCCCTCATTTCTAGGTTCAAGTTATTGAACCGACCTGAGCTCTTATATTAGATACAGTCTCTCGACATTATTCATTTATTTCATAAACTTAACGTGTTTCGAAATCTAACATAAATCATTCTTGAATTTTTAGGTGCGGTATTAGTGCGATTTTAGTATATTAAGTGCATAAAAATCTTTCAACACACCGAAAGTAAGCGAAATCTATTTTTCGAGGCAGATTGACCAAGACGCCTTCAGCGACTTATATAGTCTCTGAACATCACTCCAAATTCCGCATGGTATTTGTTTATTTTATAGAGTTAAAGCTATTGTATCTAAGCGTAAATTAATTCTGGAGTTCGGGCGATATAACTTCAGGCGAGATCTCCTTCTTCGACTTGACGGTGGTAGCTGATTAGCTAGTCACTGCCATTAACACTGCCTACCTTGCAGTTCACGACCCCTCGATCCCTCCCTATCTTCGTCATCCAGCGTCGCTTACCTCAGGAAAAAACTCTCAAAGCGAGTTTCTGTTCTGGCTCGCTTAAAAACTTCCCACCAGTTAAATATCGCATCATTCGAGCCTAAATCACCACGAGACCATCAAACAAAAAATTTACAATAACGGAGTAAATAAAGTAAGTGAAAATACCTGCAAAATTAATTGGTTAGTTAGTCATGATGAACAGACAGAAAGAAGAGTACATCTGTATCTAAACATATTTACGATATCCAACATTATAAAGACAAATGGAATGGGTGGACGATTCGCCACAGCCCCATGCCAATTTTAGTTTGCCAATCAAAAAACCAATTACGTATACTCACACATGCAACTAAATTCTTCAAAAGTTCGTTGTTAACAGCTTCATGTCTAGAGTCATTTGTACCCAAGAGGTTTAGGAGCTGATAAATGACTTAGTCTACGCTAAGCCTTTTAGCCTTTTTTAAGCCTTGAGTAGGTAGGGATTCCCGTAAAATGGCACCAATTCCTCTCCTTTAAAGAGGGAAAATAGTGTCACGAGGATATTGCTGTTTGAGGTCAATTCTGTACTGAAACATTACTTTATTCGTGTTGTCCAAAATAAAGCATGTGTAGAGTTATGAAAAAGATCTAAAACTATTTTCATCACGGAACAATATCTATAATAATAATTTTTTTGGTGATTTTCTGCAGGCATAGCCAACTTTTTCAAGTTTCAATCCATTTCCATCCTTGACATCCGTGGAAAAAGACAAAAGGAAACAGTTTCAAGGCCTAAATATAGTTTTAAATCACAAAAATGGACCATTATTTTTTAAAATTCAGTTGATACGAAAAAAGTTTTGGCCTTTATAAAGATAGCAAGGCTACAGTTGTAGGCTTCGTAATATCTGATAGCAAAAGCTGGAAGTATCACGTTTCTTTATTTACTCATGAATATCTAGAAATGATGATCTAGAAATACTTTTGTGGAGTATTTTTTAAGCTTGGCCACCACAACTTGCATAAATATAACTACATGTACTACAGCCTGTAACCATTTCTTCTGTCCCATTATTTCTCTGGAGCCATGCCTATAAATCCAATATAAAAGTTCTTCAGATCAAGCAAAATAACATTTCAAGCATATGTTTTTCTACCTTTTATACATAAAAAAAATACAGGGAGCCCCTTGTTGCCATTAATAAATCTAACTGTTGATCATAGAAATTATGCCTGACCATTAAAAGTTGTCCACAAATGGCAAAGAGCTCCCATTATTCTTTGACAGTCAGCTTTCACAATGCTAAAAAACATTCACTGAAAACAAGATTTGTTAGTAAAAAAAATCTACAAAAGTCTTTAATTTTTTTTGGACCAAACTGGTAAAGCGATGATATTTGCAACAGCAGTACCCTATGGCAAGAAACCTCTGACTTTATTTTTTTTTCAGGCTCTGAAGAAAAGCGACTGTGTAAAACATTTTCAAGGGTGCGCCGGACAAAAAAGGGGCAAAGAGATGTCAGGTTTAAAAATGAAGAAAGAAACTCATTCCACCGGTTACCATTTGCTTAGAAGTGATCCAGTCTTGGCTGATGAGTTAGAAGAACCACCGGAATCAACCCAAGAAGAAGAATCAGCCGAAGACAAAGCAGCTGCCACCGACCAGTCTCCTTTGTGGAAAGCAGTGGTCAACTTAATAAGTGACATTGAGGGAACAGGCCTGCTCGCACTACCATATGTCATAGCTCAGAGTGGAATAGTGGCCATAGCAGCTATGGCAGCTGTGCCATTTATCGCTTGCTACACTGGAGCAATCTTGATTGACTGCCTTTACGAAGAAAACGATGCTGGAGAAAGAGTTCGTGTCAGATCCAACTACAAACAACTGGGTGAAGCTTGCTCGCCTCGTTTTGGCGGTACCATAGTTTCCACTATCCAGTTAGTGGAACTTTTTCTCCTGGCATCTCTGTACCTTGTATTGTTTGCCTCCCTTTCGAGAGGTATCTTTCCAGATTTGCCGCTGTCCGACAAAGTATGGATGCTTATTGCAGCTGCGCTCGGTCTTCCAACTTTATTTGTGAAGAATCTATCGCAGGTTGCATGGATGAGTTTATTGAGTGTGATAGCTTTAATGGTAGCAGTGGTTGCTGTTTTAGCCTACGGAATAGCTCATGAATACTCATGGGCCCCAAGAGAAATCTTGGTGTGGAATATGGATGAAGTGCCCGTTTCGTTAGCGATTATTATCTTCAGTTATGTATGCCACCCTGTTTTGCCAGGTGTTGAGGCAAGCATGGAAAACAAATCCAAATATCGCACAATGCTTGCCCTTTCATACTTTTTCGTTGCTATCGTAAAAGTGTTTTTTTCAGTGTGTGCATTTTTATCTTTCAGTTCTAATATCCAAGATGTTATCGTAAACAGCCTTCCTGTGGGAGTTATCCGTAGCCTTGTAAACGCATTTTTACTTTTAAACGCAATTTTTTCATATCCTTTCTGTGTAATAACGATTATACAAACAATCGAAGAATCAGTCTCCCCCGATTCCTTCCGCTGCAAGATACCGGATCTTGTTTGGTTTATTGGCATCCGAGTGTCAACCAATTTCCTTACTCTACTTCCAGCAATTTTAATCCCACATTTTGCGCTCTTTATGGCGTTTATTTCAAGTTTATCGGGATCTGCGGTTGCGTTTATTTTACCAGCATTTTTCCACCTCGTCATAAAACAACAGGAGCTAAAACTTTACCATTATATTTTTGATATATCAGTTTTAATTTTTGGTTTCCTTGCTGCTGCACTTGGCTTGGTCTACAGTGGGAAATCTCTTTTCGAGGGTTTGTCCCATCATCATTCAATCAAGTAAATAACTTTGAGAATATCGCTATTTTAGGCCTCTATTTGAGGGAGGAGCAGAGGAGTTTGAGCCTCTCTACTTGTGTGCCTATTATTGAAAGCTAAAGTTAGTTGAATCTCACTCATCATTAAGTAGTCGATTTGTTTATTGCCACTCAATTTTGCCTTAACAGTTGTTTTGCGACAAATGAAGGCATTCCTACCTTAGGATAGATGCTTTAAAACTGGTACATAAGATTCATGTTGCCGACACCTTTGGAAATCAATCAGATAGCTGCCTTTTGGTCATAGTATGGACGGCATCAGCATAAATTGTGACATCAATCTTTGTGCACCTTTTAATCTGGCTTTTTGCTAAAGTTTTCGTCGGTTCATGATCAGGGGTAGCTTTAACATGGCCAAATGCTGTTAATTTAGCCATGCTACGAGCATGGTCACTTTACATTGACCAGAAACCTTATTAGTGATCACCCAATCCTTGCAAATTCGTCGGGTATTAGTTTGGTGTACTATATGCTGCTGATTCGTTGTTAGATTTTGACACAATCCTTAGGCATTGGGTCGTTTTTACACCGTAGATCAAACCTATGTCTTAACTTAGGCCCCGTTTGTATGAACTTGAGCGGGCGTTTATACAAGAAAAAAGGTGCCTCTCTGCCATTCTCGTCTTCCTAGGCCGCGATCCTTTTGATCAGTGCCAGTGACCAAAAGAATCGCCGCCGTTGGGAACGACTGAATGCTCCTTTGCCCAAGCCAATATAGTGCTCGCGCATGCTCTGATTGTCTAGTCTTGACCAGGTTGACCCGGCTGGGCGAGGCAAAGTGACGTTAGTATGGAGAAAAGGTGGCCCTGCTAGTTGGTTCGTCCAGGGCACCTTGGGTAGGCGAGTGACCCTTCTACACTGGAAACATTTTCTCCTTATAAACGGGGCCTGTGTCTCAGAATCTCGCAAGTAAGGCAGTTGCTCTTCAATATAGTGTCGGTTTTATGGGTTGGAAAAAAAAAACAAATGGACTGAATTGACACAGGTAGGCTATTTGGCGGGGTCTTTGAAAATGTGTGGTTTAAAGAGTCACCCCTGAAAGAGAGAGACCTACAAGATAAATTGTGAATGTTGGAGGTTGTAAATAATGGTAATTGAACTGAAAGAGAGTTCAATTTGGTCTGAAATTATGCGCACGATTTTAAAATGGGAGCGCGCAGCGCGAGTTCGATTTGAAATCACAAAACTAGTATGATTTCAGATCAAAATTGCACTACACGAAGTTTAATTACCACCCTATTACAGCATTTTGAAATCGCAGAATTCAGTAAGTATCAAATTAAATTGATCTAGTAGTCGTTTGATGAAAAGTGGCAGCAAAAAGGCTTTTATACTCATTTTGTAATCGAAACAAAAATGATGCGATGTAAGAGCAAAACTGTTGCGATTTCAAACAAAAATTATGCGATTTAGAACATGAATGACAAAATTTTGAACAGATGTGATTTAAAGCAAAAATAGTGCGACTCGTGAATAAATCACAGTGCTGAGAGCCAATAAGATTGCAGGGATCACCAGTGATTTCAGAATGGTTGTAATAAAAAGAAAAATTGTAAGCAATAGTGCATGATGAAAACCTACTCTTTCAATGTAACTCATTAACTAGATAGTTCCGATGATTGCGGGCAGAGCTCTTTAACCTTAATAAACGTACATTTAAAAAAAAAACATGGCTTGCATTTATTCGACTGTGTGTGAATGAAATGTTTAATGTGGAATGTGTGTAAATATATTTGTGTTTCTTTAGACTCCGCATCACTTTACTTGCTTTCAACGAGTATGAGACAGGTTTGTCAACTGGGAAAATTTTAATTCTCATGTTTTACGTTAAGGAGCTAGGAGGGAACTGCCAACACTACAGAAAAAAAATAACAAACACCGCATCACCCGCAAAAAAAAAAAAACAAGATGAGGAAAATTAAAAATTCTGATAAAATTGGGAAAGGAGGATCTCGGAGCTGGTGCTGATTTTGTAGAGACTCAGACTGACCTCAAGATTCCAGGAGCTCTGTTTCAGTCATGCAGATATAACGAATGCATGGTGGCGTGTTACGAACTTACCAACTAGAATTTGTTTTTATGACGGTAGTTCCGGATCACCGCCCTTTTTCCGCGACGCAGCCGGTTATGCACTCAGTGTTGTAGGCTCTATGACCTCGATTTTGTAGCCACTGACATTTACAGGATGAACTAACCACTAAAAATATAAAGTATAAAGAGAGTTTTTAATTCAAGTCTCAATGTTCTTAATGTTCCTTGTTTTAGTAACTACGGTCAAACGATAACCATAGCCTCTTAATAGACGTTTTATTTTTCTTTTCGTTCCTTTCAAAAACATCGGTGAGCGCGCGAGAAAGAAAAGTACTATTTTCTTCTTTCCACGCCACTAACCCCTTACGCTGGCGGTCAATAAATCCCCAGCGGTTTATATTTTATCAACTGCGCTCGAGGGACTTTGAAGAGAAAATAGAGGGTCTGTGAACAGGCTACGTTTTTGATAGCCCTTCACTTCCCAGGAAAAAGGTGAATAAGATCCATTGTGATCAGTTAACTAAAAGGACACAGCTCAACTGTTATCATGAGTTAGAGCTTTGACCCTAACCTTTCCTCTTATAAATTAGTTAATAGTGCAACTGCTTTCAAGAAATAGTTAACAAAATTTCTCGCTAAAGACTGGTTTTTATGCTGTGAAGCTATGCTGGATATTTAGCTCACATGGATGCTGACGGTTCGATGCTCTCATTAAGGTATTATTGAAGGGCTGATTGCTCCAGGTAAGAGAATTTAGAACAGACTTGGATCCTGGATTCCACGTCGTGGTTTCCAGATTCCAGGTACTGGATTCCAGTCTTTGTCAGTGGAACTTGGATTCTTGATTCCACTCAGTTGTAAGATTCCAGAAAGCTGTATTGCCGATTCCAAAGCCCAGGATTCCGGATTCTACAAGCAAAAATTTCCCTGATTATGGAATCCAGATTTCTTTACATTTGGGGGTGACGATAACTTTTCAGGGGCAGATCCAGGAATTTTTGATTGGGGGGTTGAGGGGGGTGGGGTCCAAACTTTGGTTCAGAAAGGACTCGCTGAGCTTTTTTTGTGGCAAATTACCGTATTTATTCGATTAACCACCCTGGGCGCTTATTAGGATGGGCGCTTATTCTAGGTGGGCGCTAATTTGAGGTTGGGCGCCTATTCGAATAAATACGGTACTTCTCCCCACAACCCCCACACCTCCTCTCACCAGTCGCGGGTGCACGATAAAACTCCTTGGCCCCTTACCGGATACTTGAATTCTACTCACAAAGGATGCACCCTTGGAACATCCTCCACTTGTGCTTGGTAACAAAGATTGTACAGATTTGGTCAACATCAATGTCAAGGTCATGATGTAAGTGCATGAGTGCAAGTCCTGACAACCGCTTATCCGACATCCTATTTCTGAGATATGACTTGATTCGTCGCAAGCCAGAGAATGAACGCTCAGCTTAGGCAGAACTAACAGGAAGGGTACAACCAATTGTAAGCAAAACTCGTATGTTGGGATACATATCCTCCTCAGCAGATATTACACACTCTATTAGATTTTTAGCTGTATAGTGGGAGTGCACCAAAAGTATTGCCATTCCTTTAACTCAGAAGGAAGAGAGGACGGTGTAGGTAAGTCCTGTTGCGGAAATTGCAGCTTTCTTCTAAATTACGAAGACTGTCATGCTTCACCAGAGCAGATGGAACCAAGGCAAACATTTCGGCTCCAGCCCTGTTGTCTTCGCTGCATCTTGAACCCATAATCTTGAATATCCCTGGAATTTAGTTTAGAAGCAAAATGCAACGTGCGTTTCATTAAAAAACATCAGCCAGTTTAAAACTGTGATATACGATCCCGTCGATGTAAGAATTTCAGTCGCAAACAAGCGTCAGGCCTGATAGGGTGGGTCCGGACCCCCGGACCCTCCCCCAGGATCCGCCACAGCTTTTTTTAAGAAACGGTCCAGATAAGAACGATAGCAACAACGGCAACGAACATGTTGGAATGCAAAAAAGGTGATAACTTTTCTATTGTCTGTACTTACTTCTGATTGGCTTAAAAAGCAAAAGTTAACAAAACTTCATAAAGCAGTACATATATTCATCCTTACTTTGCAACCATCTTCCATATAACAAAATCTGGTCTCAGTTTGAATAACAAAGAAATCCTATGTCTGGAACATGTAAAATTGTAAACTTTTCTTGGCTATTGTTTTCAACTCTTGTGATTGGTCAAAATCTTTTAACACAAAAAAACACCCTTTCAAAGTGGAGTGTAAATGCATTTTATTGCGTAAACGGCCTTCATGTAGGTTTATGCATCCTCTGTGTAAAAATGAGAACATTCCTATGTGGCGAAAGCACCGTTACCGCATAACAATACCCGGATCATTACTTAAAGCATTTGAGAAAATGAATAACAAACTGAAAGTGCGGGGTCAAATTTTACACACTTTGAGTGTTACAACAGAATGAAATGGGCTTTGCAATTCAGTCAGTTTGCTGTGCGATATGTGATCAATGTTTGTGAAATGTCAGTGGCTGCGGTCGAATAGAGAGCTCACCAGAATTTTTAAAAAGCATGAAAATGTTGGTAAAACAATTAAAGGGTGTAATTGCTTGGCTAGTTTCTTAGTTTTGACGATCCCAAGGTCTGTTGTACGATACAAAAACGGGTCAAATTTAAATTTACTTTTTGAAAGGACATCAGCTGACAAATTCAACCAAAAATAACACAGCTATAAAGTAGGCATCATATAGTATAACCGATCGAATCCAACGGATTGCGATTTTAGAATATTATGTGCATGAATTTATGAAAGTCTTTCAAACACACCATGATAAATTTAAATGAGCTAATTAAAATCTCTTTTTTAAACCAAATCGACCTGAATGACCACTAGATATAGTCTCGCAACGTCACTCATTTATTTTATAAAAAACATGAATCATTCTTGAATTTTTAGGTACTGTATTTTTGTGATTTACAACAACAACAACAACTTTATTCTTTGTACAAGTCGAGTTTGAAAATGCCAAAAACAACTCGTTCCGCCAGCTGTGCCATGGAGATTGACTGTCAAGGTCTAGTAAACAGCATTTAAGTTTCAGAAGAGAAGATGACAGCTTGTATTTATCTTCGCTGGAGTTGATTATCATGTACATAAAGGTAAAGCTTGCTTGATCATTGCATTAAGACGTTACATATCTGAAGGACACCGCCAAAAATAAAGGTAAGCTTTGTTACCCTGATCAATGAGCACCCAAGGCTAGAAGAAATGTTTTCCTCTTTGGATCCTTGATCTTGAATGAGGTCAACTACACCTAGACCATAAGTGTTTAACCCGAAAACGCGCTTAACCCTAATCCGAAGCGAGTTGGCTCAACCATAGTCAGTAAAATGAGCGCTTAACCCTAATCAATGAAAGTCGACCAATACTACGTAACTCTGCAAATATTCCAGCAGCAAAACGTCACATACCCATAGGGAACGAAGCAGGAAACATTTTTCATGCATTTACAATTTCATAAAGCTATTTCTTTTTTCCATTGCTCGCTGACTCGCAGATTGTCCGGACCAAGCGATCAACATTGCTTGAATCTGTGACTTAGATGTATTGTGGTCCTTTACCTATCCATATTTTTTCGCCTGGGCCCGGTATATGAAAAGGGAAAACGTCGAAATGGCCTTTCTCAATAATGAATAATTATAAACGATGACTCCTGTGATGTTGGTTGTAATCAGTTAGCCATGAACAAGATTAAAGTTTAGCTGTTATCATTGAAGCATTGCCCCTACCTCCCCCCTTGTTAATAACTAAACAGTACAACTTCTTACAAGAAATTGTTCTCAACATTCTCGCCTAAAAAAATGACCTTTATGACACTGAGCCAACGACCTTGTTTATTAAGCTCACACGGATCATCGATTCGGTGCCCTTATTAGTTATAATTAAGGACCAACGGCACGCAATCCTATGCCCTTAGGGTTTATCAATTATATATACCGCCTTGTTGCGGGAGGGGGGCGTGGTCAGAGGATTTTGAAGAGGGGAGGAAAAGGATGCCATTTTATTTTTTAAATTTCGGATCATTAAGGAAAGGCAGAGGCGCCGGCAAATTAAAAGACTCAGTCGAATTTGAAAATGCCAAAAATAACTCGTTCCGCCAGATATACAATGGAGATTGACCGCTTGTATTTATCTCCGCTGGAGTTGATTATCATGTACATAAAGGTACCACTTGCTTGATCATTGCATTAAGACGTTACATATCTTTGGACACCGCCAAAAATAAGGGTAAGCTTTGTTACCCTGATCAATCAGCACCAAAGTTTACAAAAAATGTTTTACTCTTTGATCTGCATAAATTAGACCAGCTTGTCTGAATGGACTGAATGTAGCTTTACACGAGGACCGTAAGCGATCAACATTGCCCGAATCTGTGAATTGAGATGTATTGTGGTCCTTTCCCTATCCATATTTTTTCGTCTCAGTGAGGTAAAGTAATAAAAGAAAAGGGAAAATGTCTACATGGCGCTTCTCGATAATGAATGATTATAAACGATGACGCCCGACCGGATTGACGGGCTAAGCATGTGATGTTGGTTGTTATCATTAGTGCATTGCCCCTAGCTCCGCCTTGTTAATAAGTAAGCAGTGCAACTTCTTTCAAGAAATTGTTCCCAACATTATCGCTTAAAAGAATGACGTTCATGCCACTGACCCAATGAGCTAATGTTTATTAAGCTCACACGAATCATCGATTCTGTGCTCTTATTATAAGTTTATTATTTGTCCAAAATATTTCCCCGATTTTGATTGGCTAAATCACACGCATAGTTCACCAATAACCAGCTACTGATGACTAAATTTGTAAGAATTTTGCGTTTAATGAACCGATGACGTCAAAAGTACAGGCTTCTTGCAGGTTAATACACCGTTAACCGAGAAGATCTGGGAACGAGGTTGAGTTGTTTTGGTTCTGAAAACAAAAATGGCGGACATTTCACTCGTTTCAATAGTAAGAACTAGGCGAAATAATCATATAGCTAAAAACATGGCAAGAACAGCAAGAACACAACTCGAAGGAAGACATCTGCTACTTGGAGAATATTTGCGGAGCTGAACAACCCTAAACGTGCACTATCGAAGGTGAACTTAACATCGATGGAGGTAAGCATGTTTTAGCTACGTTTTTAAACTAGGAATTATTTTGAATTGAATAATCACACAATTATTGAATTCGGCTTTCGTATCATATGAAGAATTATGGATATCTCGGAGGGTGTCATCCGCCTTGGCCGGATAACACCTTCCTCGATCTCCTTAATTCTTCATAAGATACCCAGCCTCATTCAGTAATTGTTTAATAATTAACGACCAAGACCTGTGATCTTATGCCCTTAGGTTACATTAATTATGTATACCGCCTTGTCAAGGGAGAGGCGGGGTCAGAGAATTAGGAGATGAGGAGGATGCCAGTTTTTTTTAAATTACTGCCTAAAAGATTAATAACTATTTGTAGCATTATTGATTAACTATTACACAAGTGGAGGCCCTCATTTCTAGGTTCAAGTTATTGAACCGACCTGAGCTCTTATATTAGATACAGTCTCTCGACATTATTCATTTATTTCATAAACTTAACGTGTTTTGAAATCTAACATAAGTCATTCTTGAATTTTTAGGTGCGGTATTAGTGAGATTTTAGTATAGCATAAAAGTGCATAAAAATCTTTCAACACACTGTAAGTAAGCGAAATCTATTTTTCAAGGCAGATTGACCAAGACGCCTTCAGCGACTTATATAGTCTCTGAACATCACTCCAAATTCCGCATGGTATTTGTTTATTTTATAGAGTTAAAGCTATTGTATGTAAGCGTAAATTAATTCTGGAGTTCGGGCGATATAACTTCAGTCGAGATCTCCTTCTTCGACTTGACGGTGGTAGCTGATTAGCTAGTCACTGCCATTAACACTCCCTACCTTGCAGTTCGCGACCCCTCGATCCCTCCCGTATCTTCGTCATCCAGCGTCGCTTATCTCAGGAAAAAACTCTGAAAGCGAGTTTCTGTTCTGGCTCGCTTAAAAACTTCCCACCAGTTAAATATCGCATCATTCGAGGCTAAATCACCACGAGACCATCAAACAAAAAATTTACAATAACGGAGTAAACAAAGTACATGAAAATACCTGGAAAATTAATTGGTTAGTTAATGATGAACAGACAGAAAGAAAAGTACATCTGTATCTAAAAAATATTTACGATAACCAACACTATAAAGACAAATGGAATGGGTGGAAGATTCGCCACAGCCCCATGCCAATTTTAGTTTGCCAATCAAAACCCAATTACGTATACTCACACATGCAACTAAATTCATCAAAAGTTCGTTGTTAACAGCTTCATGTCTAGAGTCATTTGTACCCAAGAGGTTTAGGAGCTGATAAATGACTTAGTCTACGCTAAGCCTTTTAGCTTTTTTTAAGCCTTGGTAGGGATTCCCGTAAAATGGTACCAATTCCTCTCCTTTAAAGCGGGAAAATAGTGTCACGAGGATATTGCTGTTTGAGGTCAATTTTGTACTGAAACATTACTTTATTCGTGTTGTCCAAAAAAAAGCATGTGTAGAGTTATGAAAACGTTCTAAAACTATTTCCATCAGGGAACAATATCTATAATAATAATTTCTTGGTGATTTTCTGCAGGCATAGCCAACTTTTTCAAGTTTCAATCCATTTCCATCCTTGACATCCGTGGAAAAAGACAAAAGGAAACAGTTTCAAGGCCTAAATATAGTTTTAAATAACAAAAATGGACCATTATTTTTAAGAATTCAGTTGATACGAAAAAAGTTTTGGCCTTTATAAAGAAAGCAAGGCTACAAGTTGTAGGCTTCGTAATATCTGATAGTAAAAGCTGGAAGTATCTCGTTTCTTTATTTACTCATGAATATCTAGAAATGATGATCTAGAAATACTTTTGTGGAGTATTTTTTAAGCTTGGCCACCACAACTTGCATATATATAACTACATGTACTACAGCCTGTAACCATTTCTTCTGTACCATTATTTCTCTGGAGCCATGCCTATAAATCCAATATAAAAGTTCTTCAGATCAAGCAAAATAACATTGCAAGCATATGTTTTTCTACCTTTTATACATAAAAAAAATACAGGGAGCCCCTTGTTGCCATTAATAAATCTAACTGTTGATCATATAAATTATGCCTGACCATTAAAAGTTGTCCACAAATGGCAAAGAGCTCCCATTATTCTTTGACAGTCAGCTTTCACAATGCTAAAAAACATTCACTGAAAACAAGATTTGTTAGTAAAAAAAATCTACAAAAGTCTTTAATTTTTTTTGGACCAAACTGGTAAAGCGATGATATTTGCCACAGCAGTACCCTATGGCAAGAAACCTCTGACTTTATTTCTTTTTTCAGGCTCTGAAGAAAAGCGACTGTGTAAAACATTTTCAAGGGTGCGCCGGACAAAAAAGGGGCAAAGAGATGTCAGCTTTAAAAATGAAGAAAGAAACTCATTCCACCGGTTACCATTTGCTTAGAAGTGATCCAGTCTTGGCTGATGAGTTAGAAGAACCACCGGAATCAACCCAAGAAGAAGAATCAGCCGAAGACAAAGCAGCTGCCACCGACAAGTCTCCCCTCTGGAAAGCAGTAGTCAACTTGATGAGTAGCATTGAGGGAACAGGCCTGCTCGCACTACCATATGTCATAGCTCAGAGTGGACTAGTGGCCATAGCAGCAATGGCAGTTGTGCCATTTATCGCTTTCTACACTGGAGCAATCTTGATTGACTGCCTTTACGAAAAAAACGATGCTGGAGAAAGAGTGCGTGTCAGATCCAACTATAAACAACTGGGTGAAGCTTTCTCGCCTCGTTTTGGCGGTACCATAGTTTCCACTATCCAGTTAGTGGAACTTTTTCTCCTGGCATCTTTGTACCTTGTATTATTTGCCTCGCTTTCGAGAGGTATCTTTCCAGATTTGCCGCTGTCCGACAAAGTATGGATGCTTATCGCAGCTGCGGTGAGTCTTCCAACTTTATTTGTGAAGAATCTCTCGCAGGTTGCATGGATGAGTTTATTGAGTGTGATAGCTTTAATGGTAGCAGTAGTTGCTGTTTTAGCTTACGGAATAGCTCATGAATACTCATGGGCCCCAAGGGAAATCTTGGTGTGGAATATAGATAAAGTGCCCGTTTCGTTTGCAATTATTATCTTCAGTTATATATGCCACCCTGTTTTGCCAGGTGTTGAGGCAAGCATGGAAAACAAATCCAAATATCGCACAATGCTTGCCCTTTCATACTTTTTCGTTGCTATCGTAAAAGTGGTTTTTTCAGTGTGTGCATTTTTATCTTTCAGTTCTAATATCCAAGATGTTATCGTAAACAGCCTTCCTGTGGGAGTTATCCGTAGCCTTGTAAACGCATTTTTACTTTTAAACGTAATTTTTTCATATCCTTTCTGTGTAATAACGATAATCCAAACAATCGAAGAATCAGTCTCCCCCGATTCGTTCTCTTGCAAGATACCGGATCTTGTTTGGTTTATTGGCATCCGAGTCTCAACCAATTTCCTTACCCTACTTCCAGCAATTTTAATCCCACATTTTGCGCTCTTTATGGCGTTTATTTCAAGTTTAACGGGATCTGCGATTGCGTTTATTTTACCAGTAATTTTCCACCTCGTCATAAAACAACATGAGCTAAAACTATACCATTATATTTTTGATATATCAGTTTTAATTTTCGGTTTCCTTGCTGCTGCACTTGGCTTGGTTTACAGTGGGAAATCTCTTTTTGAGGATTTGTTCCATCATCATTCAAACAAGTAGTTATAAAATAAGTTTGAGAATATCGCTATTTTAATTTAGGCCTCTATTTGAGGGAGGAGCAGAGGAGTTTGAGCCTCTCTACTTGTGTGCCTATTATTATTGAAAGCTAAAGTTAGTTGAATCTCACGCATCATTAAGTAGTCGATTTGTTTATTATCACTCAATTTTGCCTTAACGGTTGTTTTGCAACAAATGAAGGCATTCCTACCTTAGGATGGATGCTTTAAAACTGGTACATAAGATTCAAATTGCCGACACCTTTGGAAATCAATCAGAGCCTTTTGGTCAATTTTTAACGGGCGATGTTACTGTTGGACGGCATCAGCATAAATTTTGACATCAATCTTTGTGCACCTTTTAATCTGGCTTTTTGCTAAAGTTTTCGTCGGTTCATGATCAGGGTTAGCTTTAACATAGCCAGCTGCTGTTGATTTAGCCATGCTACGGGCATGGTCACTTTACATTGACCAGAAACCTTATTAGTGATCACCCAATCCTTGCAAATTCATCGGGTATATAGTTTGGTGTACTATATGCTGCTGATTAGTTGTTAGATTTTTACACAATCCTTAGGCATTGAGTCGTTTTTACACCGTAGATCAAACCTATGTCTTAACTGAGGCTCCGTTTGTATGAAGAAGGCCTGCCGCGGGTAGATGGAACACCCTCCCAACCGACTCAACTTGAGCGGGTGTTTATACTTAGACCGCGATCCTTTCGATCAGCGCCAGTGACCAAAAGAATCCCCGCCGTTGGAAAAAAAAAACGAAATGGATTGAATTGACAGAGGTAGGCTATTTGGCGGGGTCTTTGATAATGTGTGGTTTAAAGAGTCATCCTCGAAGGAGAGAGACCTACAAGATAAATTGTGAATGTTGGAGGTTGTAAATAATGGTAATTGAACTGAGCGAGAGTTAAATTTGGTTTGAAATTATACGCACGATTTTAAAATGGGAGCGCGCAGCGCGAGTTCGATTTGAAATCACAAAACTAGTATGATTTCGGACCAAAATTGCACTACACGAAGTTTAATTAATTAATTACAGCATTTTGAAATCGCAGAATTCAGTCAGTACCAAGTTAAATTGATCTAGTAGTCGTTTGATGAAAAGTAGAAGCATTAAAAGGCTTCTACACTCATTTTGTAATCGAAACAAAAATGATGCGATGTAAGAGCAAAACTGTTGCGATTTGAAACAAAAACTATGCGATTTAGAACATGAATGACACAATTTAGAACAGATGTGATTTGAAGCAAAAATAGTGCAATTCGTGAATAAATCACAGTGCTGAGAGCCAATAAGATTGCAGGGATCACCAGTGATTTCAGAATGGATGTAATAAAAACAAAAATTGTGAGCAATAGTGCATGATGAAAACCTACTCTTTCAATGTAACTCATTAACTAGATAGTTCCGATGATTGTGGGCAGAGCTCTTTAACCTTAAGAAACGTACATTTAAAAAAAAAACATGGCTTGCATTTATTCGACTGTGTGTGAATGAAATGTTTAATGTGGAATGTGTGTAAATATATTTGTGTTTCTTTAGACTCCGCATCACTTTACTTGCTTTCAACGGGTATGAGACAGGTTTGTCAACTGGGAAAAATTTAATTCTCATGTTTTACGTTAAGGAGCTAGGAGGGAACTGCCAACACTACAGAAAAAAATAACAAACACCGCATCACCAGCAAAAAACAACAAACAAGATGAGGAAACACCAACTTTGCAATTTAATTTTTCTCCTATTATTAATCTAATCCATTAATTTTCATAAAGTTGGGAAAGGAGGATCACGGAGCTGGTGTTGATTTTGTAGAGACTCAGACTGACCTCAAGATTCTAAGAACTCTGTTTCAATCATGCAGATATAACGAATGCATGGTGGCGTGTTACGAACTTACCAACTAGAATTTGTTTTTATGACGGTTGTTCCGGGTCACCGCCCTTTTTCCGCGACGCAGCCGGTTATGCACTCAGTGTTGTAGGCTCTATGACCTCGATTTTGTAGCCACTGACATTTACAGGATGAACTAACCACTAAAAATATAAAGTATAAAGAGAGTTTTTAATTCAAGTCTCAATGTTCTTAATGTTCCTTGTTTTAGTAACTACGGTCAAACGATAACCATAGCCTCTTAGTAGACGTTTTATTTTTCTTTTCGTTCCTTTCAAAAACATCGGCGAGCGCGCGAGAAAGAAAAGTACTATTTTCTTCTTTCCACGCCACTAACCTCTTACGCTGGCGGTCAATAAATCCCCTGCGGTTTATATTTTATCAACTGCGCTCGAGGGACTTAAGAAAATAGAGGGTCTGTGAACAGGCTACGTTTTTGATAGCCCTTCACTTCCCAGGAAAAAGGTGAATAAGATCCATTGTGATCAGTTAACTAACAGGACACAGCTCAACTGTTATCATGAGTTAGAGCTTTGACCCTAACCTTTCCTCTTACAAATTAGTTAATAGTGCAACTACTTTTAAGAAATGGTTTAAAAAAATTTCTCGCTAACAACTGGTTTTTATGCTATGGAGCTATTAACAGCCCCGCCTGGATATTTAGCTCACATGAATGCTGACGGTACGATGCTTTCATTAAGGTGTTATGAAGGGCTGATCGCCCCACGTAAGAGAATTTAAAACAGACTTGGATCCTGGATTCCACATCGTGGTTTCCAGATTGCAGGTACTGGATTCCAGTCTTTGTCAGTGGAACTTGGATTCTTGATTCCACTCAGTTGTGAGAATCCAGAGAGCTGTATTGCCGATTCCAAAGCCCAGGATTCCGGATTCTACAAGCAAAAATTTCCCTGATTCTGGAATCCAGATTTCTTTACATTTGGGGGTGACGATAACTTTTCAGGGGCGGATCTAGGAATTTTTGATTGGGGGGTGGGGGGGGGGGGGGTGGGGTCCAAACTTTGGTTCAGAAAGGACTCGCTGAGCTTTTTTGTGGCAAATTACCGTATTTATTCGATTAACCACCCTGGGCGCTTATTAAATGTTTGGACCGTGCGAGTGGGCGCTTATTCGAGGTGAGCGCTTATTAACTTTTTCTGCCTTTAGGATGTGCGCTTATTCGAGGTGGACGCTTATTCTAGGTGGGCGCTAATTTGAGGTTGGGCGCCTATTCGAATAAATACGGTACTTCTCCCCACAACCCCTACACCTCCTCTCACCAGTCGCGGTTTCACGATAAAACTCCTTGGCCCCTTACCGGATTCTTGAATTCTACTCGCAAAGGATGCACCCTTGGAACATCCTCCACTTGTGCTTGGTAACAAAGATTGTACAGATTTGGTCAACATCAATGTCAAGGTCATGATGTAAGTACATGAGTGCAAGTCCTGACAACTGCTTATCCGACATGCTATTTGTGAGATATGACTTGATTCGTCGCAAGCCAGAGAATGAACGCTCAGCTTAGGCAGAACTAACAGGAAGGGTACAACCAATTGTAAGCAAAACTCGTATGTTGGGATACATATCCTCCTCAGCAGATATTACACACTCTATTATATTTTCAGCTGTATAGTGAGAGTGCACCAAAAGTATTGCCATTCCTTTAACTCAGAAGGAAGAGAGGACGGTGTAGGTAAGTCCTGTTACCAAAATTGCAGCTTTCTTCTAAATTACGAAGACTGTCATGCCTCACCAAAGCAGATGGAACCAAGGCAAACATTTCGGCTCCAGCCCTGTTGTCTTCGCTGCATCTTGAACCCAAAATCTGGAATATCCCTGGAATTTGGTTTAGAAACAAAATGCAACGTGCGTTTCATTAAAAAACATCAGCCAGTTTAAAACTGTGATATACGATCCCGTCGATGTAAGAATTTCAGTCGCAAACAAGCGTCAGGCCTGATAGGGTGGGTCCGGACCCCCGGACCCTCCCCCAGGATCCGTTACAGCTTTTTTTAAAGCATTCGAGCTGTGCGATATGTGATCAATGTATGTGAAATGTCAGTGGCTGCGGTCGAATAGAGAGCTCACCAGAATTTTTAAAAAGCATGAAAAATGTTGCTAAAACAATTAAAGGGTGTAATTCCTTGGCTAGTTTCTTAGTTTTGACGATCCCACGGTCTGTTGTACGACACAAAAACGGGTCAAGTTTAAATTTACGTTTTGAAAGGACACCAGCTGACCAATTCAACCAAAAATAACACAGCTATAAAGTAGGCATTATATAGTATAACCGATCGAATCCAAACGGATTGCGATTTTAGAATATTATGTGGATGAATTTATGAAAAGTCTTTCAAACACACCATGATAAATTTAAATGAACTAATTAAAATCTATTTTTTAAGCCAAATCGAGCTGAACGACTATTAGATATAGTCTCGCAACATCACTCATTTATTTTATAAAATAACATGAATCATTCTTGAATTTTTAGGTACTGTATTTTTGCGATTTACAACAACAACAACAACTTTATTCTTTGTACCAAAGCAAAGGCACCGGCAAATTAAAAGACTCAGTCGAGTTTGAAAATGCCAAAAATAACTCTTTCCGCTAGCTGTGCGATGGAGATTGACTGTCAAGGTCTAGTGAACAGCATTTAAGTTTCAGAAGAGAAGATGACCGCTTGCATTTATCTTCGCTAGAGTTGATTATCATGTACATAAAGGTAAACCTTGCTTGATCATTTTGAATTAAGACGTTACATATCTTAAGGACACCGCCAAAAATAAAGGTAAGTTTTTTTACCCTGATCAATGAACACCCAAGGCTAGAAGAAATGTTTTCCTGTTTGGATCCTTGATCTTGAATGAGGTCAACCACACAAAGACCATGAGTGTTTAACCAGAAAACGCGCTTAACCCTAATCCGAAGCGAGTCGGCTCAACCATAGTCAGTAAAATGAGCGCTTAACCCTAATCAATGAAAGTCGACCAATACTGCGTAACTCTGCAAATATTCCAGCAGCAAAACGTCACATACCCATAGGGAACGAAGCAGGAAACATTTTTCATGCATTTACAATTTCATAAAGCTATTTCTTTTTTCCATGGCTCGCTGACTCGCAGATTGTCCGGACCAAGCGATCAACAGTGCTAGAATCTGCGACTTAGATGTATTGTGGTCCTTTACCTATCCATATTTTTTCGCCTGGGCCCGGTATATGAAAAGGGAAAACGTCGACATGGCCTTTCTCAATAATGAATAATTATAAACGATGACTCCTGTGATGTTGGTTGTAATCAGTTAGCCATGAACAAGATTAAAGTTTAGCTGTTATCATTGAAGCATTGCCCTTACCTCCCCCCTTGTTAATAACTAAACAGTACAACTTCTTACAAGAAATTGTTCTCAACATTCTCGCCTAAAAAAATGACCTTTATGACACTGAGCCAACGACCTTGTTTATTAAGCTCACACGGATCATCGATTCGGTGCCCTTATTAGTTATAATTAAGGACCAACGGCACGCAATCCTATGCCCTTAGGGTTTATCAATTATATATACCGCCTTGTTGCGGGAGGGGGGCGTGGTCAGAGGATTTTGAAGAGGGGAGGAAAAGGATGCCATTTTATTTTTTAAATTTTGGATCATTAAGGAAAGGCAGAGGCGCCGGCAAATTAAAAGACTCAGTCGAATTTGAAAATGCCAAAAATAACTCGTTCCGCCAGATATACAATGGAGATTGACCGCTTGTATTTATCTCCGCTGGAGTTGATTATCATGTACATAAAGGTACCACTTGCTTGATCATTGCATTAAGACGTTACATATCTTTGGACACCGCCAAAAATAAGGGTAAGCTTTGTTACCCTGATCAATCAGCACCAAAGTTTACAAAAAATGTTTTACTCTTTGATCTGCATAAATTAGACCAGCTTGTCTGAATGGACTGAATGTAGCTTTACACGAGGACCGTAAGCGATCAACATTGCCCGAATCTGTGAATTGAGATGTATTGTGGTCCTTTCCCTATCCATATTTTTTCGTCTCAGTGAGGTAAAGTAATAAAAGAAAAGGGAAAATGTCTACATGGCGCTTCTCGATAATGAATGATTATAAACGATGACGCCCGGCCGGATTGACGGGCTAAGCATGTGATGTTGGTTGTTATCATTAGTGCATTGCCTAGCTCCGCCTTGTTAATAAGTAACCAGTGCAACTTCTTTCAAGAAATTGTTCCCAACATTATCGCTTAAAAGAATGAAGTTCAAGCCACTGACCCAATGAGCTAATGTTTATTAAGCTCACACGAATCATCGATTCTGTGCTCTTATTTTAAGTTTATTATTTATTCAAAATATTTCGCCGATTTTGATTGGCTAAATCACACGCATAGTTCACCAATAACCAGCTACTGATGACTAAATTTGTAAGAATTTTGCGTTTAATGAACCGATGACGTCAAAAGTACAGGCTTCTTGCAGGTTAATACACCGTTAACCGAGAAGACCTGGGGACGAGATTGAGTTGTTTTGGTTCTGAAAACAAAAATGGCGGACATTTCACTCGTTTCAATAGTAAGAACTAGGCGAAATAATCATATAGCTAAAAACATGGCAAGAACAGCAAGAAGACAACTCGAAGGAAGACATCTGCTACTTGGAGAATATTTGCGGAGCTGAACAACCCTAAACGTGCACTATCGAAGGTGAACTTAACATCGATGGAGGTAAGCATGTGTTAGCTACGTTTTTAAACTAGGAATTATTTTGAATTGAGTAATCACACAATTATTAAATTCGGCTTTCGTATCATATGAAGAATTATGGATATCTCGGAGGGTGTCATCCGCCTTGGCCGGATAACACCTTCCTCGATCTCCTTAATTCTTCATAAGATACCCAGCCTCATTCAGTAATTGTTTAATAATTAACGACCAATTAAAGACCTGTGATCTTATGCCCTTAGGTTACATTAATTATGTATACCGCCTTGTCAAGGGAGAGGCGTGGTCAGAGAATTAGGAGATGAGGAGGATGCCAGTTTTTTTTAAATTACTGCTTAAAAGATTAATAACTATTTGTAGCATTATTGATTAACTATTACACAAGTGGAGGCCCTCATTTCTAGGTTCAAGTTATTGAACCGACCTGAGCTCTTATATTAGATACAGTCTCTCAACATTATTCATTTATTTCATAAACTTAACGTGTTTTGAAATCTAACATAAGTCATTCTTGAATTTTTAGGTGCGGTATTAGTGAGATTTTAGTATAGCATAAAAGTGCATAAAAATCTTTCAACACACTGTAAGTAAGCGAAATCTATTTTTCAAGGCAGATTGACCAAGACGCCTTCAGCGACTTATATAGTCTCTGAACATCACTCCAAATTCCGCATGGTATTTGTTTATTTTATAGAGTTAAAGCTATTGTATGTAAGCGTAAATTAATTCTGGAGTTCGGGCGATATAACTTCAGTCGAGATCTCCTTCTTCGACTTGACGGTGGTAGCTGATTAGCTAGTCACTGCCATTAACACTCCCTACCTTGCAGTTCGCGACCCCTCGATCCCTCCCTATCTTCGTCATCCAGCGTCGCTTATCTCAGGAAAAAACTCTCAAAGCGAGTTTCTGTTTCTGGCTCGCTTAAAAACTTCCCACCAGTTAAATATCGCATCATTCGAGGCTAAATCACCACGAGACCATCAAACAAAAAATTTACAATAACGGAGTAAACAAAGTACATGAAAATACCTGGAAAATTAATTGGTTAGTTAATGATGAACAGACAGAAAGAAAAGTACATCTGTATCTAAAAAATATTTACGATAACCAACACTATAAAGACAAATGGAATGGGTGGAAGATTCGCCACAGCCCCATGCCAATTTTAGTTTGCCAATCAAAAACCAATTACGTATACTCACACATGCAACTAAATTCATCAAAAGTTCGTTGTTAACAGCTTCATGTCTAGAGTCATTTGTACCCAAGAGGTTTAGGAGCTGATAAATGACTTAGTCTACGCTAAGCCTTTTAGCTTTTTTTAAGCCTTGGTAGGGATTCCCGTAAAATGGCACCAATTCCTCTCCTTTAAAGCGGGAAAATAGTGTCACGAGGATATTGCTGTTTGAGGTCAATTCTGTACTGAAACATTACTTTATTCGTGTTGTCCAAAAAAAAGCATGTGTAGAGTTATGAACTACGTTCTAAAACTATTTCCATCAGGGAACAATATCTATAATAATAATTTCTTGGTGATTTTCTGCAGGCATAGCCAACTTTTTCAAGTTTCAATCCATTTACATCCTCGACATCCGTGGAAAAAGACAAAAGGAAACAGTTTCAAGGCCTAAATATAGTTTTAAATAACAAAAATGGACCATTATTTTTAAGAATTCAGTTGATACGCTACAAGTTGTAGGCTTCGTAATATCTGATAGCAAAAGCTGGAAGTATCTCGTTTCTTTATTTACTCATGAATATCTAGAAATGATGATCTAGAAATACTTTTGTGGAGTATTTTTTAAGCTTGGCCACCACAACTTGCATATATATAACTACGTGTACTACAGCCTGTAACCATTTCTTCTGTACCATTATTTCTCTGGAGCCATGCCTATAAATCCAATATAAAAGTTCTTCAGATCAAGCAAAATAACATTGCAAGCATATGTTTTTCTACCTTTTATACATAAAAAAAATACAGGGAGCCCCTTGTTGCCCTTAATAAATCTAACTGTTGACCATATAAATTATGCCTGACCATTAAAAGTTGTCCACAAATGGCAAAGAGCTCCCATTATTCTTTGACAGTCAGCTTTCACAATGCTAAAAAACATTCACTGAAAACAAGATTTGTTAGTAAAAAAAATCTACAAAAGTCTTTAATTTTTTTTTGGACCAAACTGGTAAAGCGATGATATTTGCCACAGCAGTACCCTATGGCAAGAAACCTCTGACTTTATTTCGTTTTTCAGGCTCTGAAGAAAAGTGACTGTGTAAAACATTTTCAAGGGTGCGCCGGACAAAAAAAGGGGCAAAGAGATGTCAGGTTTAAAAATGAAGAAAGAAACTCATTCCACCGGTTACCATTTGCTTAGAAGTGATCCAGTCTTGGCTGATGAGTTAGAAGAACCACCGGAATCAACCCAAGAAGAAGAATTAGCCGAAGACAAAGCAGCTGCCACCGACAAGTCTCCCCTCTGGAAAGCAGTAGTCAACTTGATGAGTAGCATTGAGGGAACAGGCCTGCTCGCACTACCATATGTCATAGCTCAGAGTGGACTAGTGGCCATAGCAGCAATGGCAGTTGTGCCATTTATCGCTTTCTACACTGGAGCAATCTTGATTGACTGCCTTTACGAAAAAAACGATGCTGGAGAAAGAGTGCGTGTCAGATCCAACTATAAACAACTGGGTGAAGCTTTCTCGCCTCGTTTTGGCGGTACCATAGTTTCCACTATCCAGTTAGTGGAACTTTTTCTCCTGGCATCTTTGTACCTTGTATTATTTGCCTCGCTTTCGAGAGGTATCTTTCCAGATTTGCCGCTGTCCGACAAAGTATGGATGCTTATCGCAGCTGCGGTGAGTCTTCCAACTTTATTTGTGAAGAATCTCTCGCAGGTTGCATGGATGAGTTTATTGAGTGTGATAGCTTTAATGGTAGCAGTAGTTGCTGTTTTAGCTTACGGAATAGCTCATGAATACTCATGGGCCCCAAGGGAAATCTTGGTGTGGAATATAGATAAAGTGCCCGTTTCGTTTGCAATTATTATCTTCAGTTATATATGCCACCCTGTTTTGCCAGGTGTTGAGGCAAGCATGGAAAACAAATCCAAATATCGCACAATGCTTGCCCTTTCATACTTTTTCGTTGCTATCGTAAAAGTGGTTTTTTCAGTGTGTGCATTTTTATCTTTCAGTTCTAATATCCAAGATGTTATCGTAAACAGCCTTCCTGTGGGAGTTATCCGTAGCCTTGTAAACGCATTTTTACTTTTAAACGTAATTTTTTCATATCCTTTCTGTGTAATAACGATAATCCAAACAATCGAAGAATCAGTCTCCCCCGATTCGTTCTCTTGCAAGATACCGGATCTTGTTTGGTTTATTGGCATCCGAGTCTCAACCAATTTCCTTACCCTACTTCCAGCAATTTTAATCCCACATTTTGCGCTCTTTATGGCGTTTATTTCAAGTTTAACGGGATCTGCAATTGCGTTTATTTTACCAGTAATTTTCCACCTCGTCATAAAACAACAGGAGCTAAAACTATACCATTATATTTTTGATATATCAGTTTTAATTTTCGGTTTCCTTGCTGCTGCACTTGGGTTGGTTTACAGTGGGAAATCTCTTTTTGAGGATTTGTTCCATCATCATTCAAACAAGTAGTTATAAAATAAGTTTGAGAATATCGCTATTTTAATTTAGGTCTCTATTTGAGGGAGGAGCAGAGGAGTTTGAGCCTCTCTACTTGTGTGCCTATTATTATTGAAAGCTAAAGTTAGTTGAATCTCACGCATCATTAAGTAGTCGATTTGTTTATTATCACTCAATTTTGCCTTAACGGTTGTTTTGCAACAAATGAAGGCATTCCTACCTTAGGATGGATGCTTTAAAACTGGTACATAAGATTCATGTTGCCGACACCTTTGGAAATCAATCAGAGCCTTTTGGTCAATTTTTAACGGGCGATGTTACTGTTGGACGGCATCAGCATAAATTTTGACATCAATCTTTGTGCACCTTTTAATCTGGCTTTTTGCTAAAGTTTTCGTCGGTTCATGATCAGGGTTAGCTTTACCATAGCCAGCTGCTGTTGATTTAGCCATGCTACGGGCATGGCCACTTTATATTGACCAGAAACCTTATTAGTGATCACCCAATCCTTGCAAATTCATCGGGTATTAGTTTGGTGTACTATATGCTGCTGATTAGTTGTTAGATTTTTACACAATCCTTAGGCATTGAGTCGTTTTTACATCGTAGATCAAACCTATGTCTTAACTGAGGCTCCGTTTGTATGAAGAAGGCCTGCCGCGGGTAGATGGAACACCCTCCCAACCGACTCAACTTGAGCGGGTGTTTATACTTAGACCGCGATCCTTTCGATCAGCGCCAGTGACCAAAAGAATCCCCGCCGTTGGAAAAAAAAAACGAAATGGATTGAATTGACAGAGGTAGGCTATTTGGCGGGGTCTTTGATAATGTGTGGTTTAAAGAGTCATCCTCGAAGGAGAGAGACCTACAAGATAAATTGTGAATGTTGGAGGTTGTAAATAATGGTAATTGAACTGAGCGAGAGTTAAATTTGGTTTGAAATTATACGCACGATTTTAAAATGGGAGCGCGCAGCGCGAGTTCGATTTGAAATCACAAAACTAGTATGATTTCGGACCAAAATTGCACTACACGAAGTTTAATTAATTAATTACAGCATTTTGAAATCGCAGAATTCAGTCAGTACCAAGTTAAATTGATCTAGTAGTCGTTTGATGAAAAGTAGAAGCATTAAAAGGCTTCTACACTCATTTTGTAATCGAAACAAAAATGATGCGATGTAAGAGCAAAACTGTTGCGATTTGAAACAAAAACTATGCGATTTAGAACATGAATGACACAATTTAGAACAGATGTGATTTGAAGCAAAAATAGTGCAATTCGTGAATAAATCACAGTGCTGAGAGCCAATAAGATTGCAGGGATCACCAGTGATTTCAGAATGGATGTAATAAAAACAAAAATTGTGAGCAATAGTGCATGATGAAAACCTACTCTTTCAATGTAACTCATTAACTAGATAGTTCCGATGATTGTGGGCAGAGCTCTTTAACCTTAAGAAACGTGCATTTAAAAAAAAAACATGGCTTGCATTTATTCGACTGTGTGTGAATGAAATGTTTAATGTGGAATGTGTGTAAATATATTTGTGTTTCTTTAGACTCCGCATCACTTTACTTGCTTTCAACGGGTATGAGACAGGTTTGTCAACTGGGAAAAATTTAATTCTCATGTTTTACGTTAAGGAGCTAGGAGGGAACTGCCAACACTACAGAAAAAAATAACAAACACCGCATCACCAGCAAAAAACAACAAACAAGATGAGGAAACACCAACTTTGCAATTTAATTTTTCTCCTATTATTAATCTAATCCATTAATTTTCATAAAGTTGGGAAAGGAGGATCACGGAGCTGGTGTTGATTTTGTAGAGACTCAGACTGACCTCAAGATTCTAAGAACTCTGTTTCAATCATGCAGATATAACGAATGCATGGTGGCGTGTTACGAACTTACCAACTAGAATTTGTTTTTATGACGGTTGTTCCGGGTCACCGCCCTTTTTCCGCGACGCAGCCGGTTATGCACTCAGTGTTGTAGGCTCTATGACCTCGATTTTGTAGCCACTGACATTTACAGGATGAACTAACCACTAAAAATATAAAGTATAAAGAGAGTTTTTAATTCAAGTCTCAATGTTCTTAATGTTCCTTGTTTTAGTAACTACGGTCAAACGATAACCATAGCCTCTTAATAGACGTTTTATTTTTCTTTTCGTTCCTTTCAAAAACATCGGCGAGCGCGCGAGAAAGAAAAGTACTATTTTCTTCTTTCCACGCCACTAACCTCTTACGCTGGCGGTCAATAAATCCCCTGCGGTTTATATTTTATCAACTGCGCTCGAGGGTCTTAAGAAAATAGAGGGTCTGTGAACAGGCTACGTTTTTGATAGCCCTTCACTTCCCAGGAAAAAGGTGAATAAGATCCATTGCGATCAATTAACTAAAAGGACACAGCTCAACTGTTATCATGAGTTAGAGCTTTGACCCTAACCTTTCCTCTTATAAATTAGTTAATAGTGCAACTATTAAGAAATAGTTTAAAAAAATTTCTCGCTAACAACTGGTTTTCATGCTATGGAGCTATTGACGGCCCCGCCTGGATATTTAGCTCACATGGATGCTGACGGTTCGATGCTCTCATTAAGGTATTATGAAGGGCTGATCGCCCCACGTAAGGGAATTTAAAACAAACTTGGATCCTGGATTCCACATGGTGGTTTCCAGATTGCAGGTACTGGATTCCAGTCTTTGTCAGTGGAACTTGGATTCTTGATTCCACTCAGTTGTGAGAATAGAGAGAGCTGTATTGCCGATTCCAAAGCACATTCACATTATGTTATTTCCTAGTCAAAAGCCCTCTTCTTCGTATCCGCTTTTAAAATTTTTTACGTCATCAGTCAGTTAGTGGTGCACCCCCTCCTACGAAAAATCCTGGATACGCCCCTGCGTTGTGATATTCAATTCATATTACATTCAATTTCGGCAGCATTTGTGAGACCATGTTGACTGAAAGTACATGTTATGGTGCCATTTTTTTCGTGTGAAATGTTTTTTATAGCCCTTTTCCATTCCCAGGAGAAAGGTGAATAAAATCCTTTGTGTTCAGTTAACTAACAGGACGCAGCTCAACTGTTATCATGAGTTAAAGCTTTGCCCCCACACTTTTCCCTTGTAAATTAGTTAAAAGTGCAACTGCTTTCAAGAAATGGTTTAAAAAATTGCTCGTTAAGACTGGTTTTTATGCTATGGAGCTATTGACAGCCCCGTCTGGATATTTAGCTCACATGGATGCTGACGGTTCGATGCTCTCATTAAGGTATTATGAAGGGCTGATCGCCCTATGTAAGGGAATTCAAAACAGCCTTGGATTCTGGATTCCACGTCATGGATTCCAGATTCCAGGTCCTGGATTCTAGTATTTGTCAGTTGACTGACTTGGATTCTTGATTTCTCTCAGTTGCGAGATTCAGGATTCGTTGAACTGTATTCCGGAGTCCAAAAGCAAAAATTTCCCGGATTCCGTTACATTAGGCGACGATAACTATAAAGAATTCGAGAAAACGAATAATAAACTAAAGGTGCAGGCTCAAATTTTATACGTTTAGAGTGTTAAAAAGAATGAAATGTGCTTCGCAATTCAGTTTGTTGTGCGATATGTGATCAATGTATGTGAAATGTCCGTGGCTGCGGTCGAATAAAGAGCTCACAAGAATTTTGATTGTGAACTATATTTAAAGTAAAACCAATTTTGGTAAAACAGTTAAAGGATATAACTGCTTGGCTACTTCTGTGTTTTGACACAAATTGATCTCACGGTCTGTTATTCTGCGAAAAAACGGGTCAAATTTAAATTTTTGAAAGGACATCAGCTGGCCGGGCAATTTCACCAAACCAACACAGCTGCAAAGTAGGCATAATACAGTACAGTTTCATCAAAGCAAGAAACGTTGCCGTACCAATCGAATCAAACAGATTGCGATTTTAGAATATTATGTGCATGAAATGCATGAAAGTCTTTCAAACACACCATGATAAATGAGCGAAATCTATTTTTCAAGCCAAACCAACCTGAACGCCTATTATAGTCACTCAACATCACTCACTTATTTTATAGACTAACCTACCTAAATCATTCTTGAATTTTTAGGTACTGCATTATTGCGATTTTAGTATGTTAAGTGCACGAAAGTCTTCCAACACACCGTAAGTAAGCGAAACCTCTTTTTCAAGGGAAATCGACCAAGACTCCTCATTACTTAAATAGTCTCTGAACATCACGCCTAATTCCACTTGGTATTTCTTTATTTTATAAAGTTAAAGCTAGTGAACGTGCTTTGAAATCTATTTTAAATCGTACATGATTTTTAAGGGGCTGTATTATTTCGGATCATTAAGGAAAGGCAGAGGCGCCGGCAAATTAAAAGACTCAGTCGAATTTGAAAATGCCAAAAATAACTCGTTCCGCCAGCTGTGCCATGGAGATTGACCACTTGTATTTATCTCCGCTGGAGTTGATTATCATGTACATAAAGGTACTACTTGCTTGATCATTGCATTAAGACGTTACATATCTTTGGACACCGCCAAAAATAAAGGTAAGCTTTGTTACCCTGATCAATCAGCACCAAAGTTTACAAAAAATGTTTTACTCTTTGATCTGCATAAATTAGACCAACTTGTCCGAATGGACTGAATGTAGCTTTACACGAGGACCGTAAGCGATCAACATTGCCCGAATCTGTGAATTGACTATCAAGTGATAGCTTAGATGTATTGTGGTCCTTTCCCTATCCATATTTTTTTGTCTCAGTGAGGTAAAGTAATAAAAGAAAAGGGAAAATGTCTACATGGCGCTTCTCAATAATGAATAATTATAAACAATGACGCCCGGCCGGATTAACGAGGACTAAGCATGTGATGTTGGTTGTAATCAGTTAGCCATGAACAAGATAAAAGTTTAGCTGTTATCATTAGTGCATTGCCCCTAGCTCCCCCTTGTTAATAAGCAAGCAGTGCAACTTCTTTCAAGAAATTGTTCCCAACATTATCGCTTAAAAGAATGACGTTTATACCTCTGACCCAATGAGCTAATGTTTATTAAGCTCACACGAATCATCGATTCTGTGCTCTTATTATACGTTTATTATTTATTCAAAATATTTCCCCGATTTTGATTGGCTAAAAGCACACGCATAATTCACCAATAACCAGCTACCGATGACTGAATTTGGAAGAATTTTGCGTTTAATGAACCGATGACGTCAAAAGTACAGTCTTCTTGCAGGTTAATGCACCGTTGACCGAGAGGACCTGGGGACGAGGTTGAGTTGTTTTGGTTCAGAAAACAAAAATGGCGGACATTTCACTCGTTTCAAGAGTAAGAACTAGGCGAAATAATTATATACCTAAAAACATGGCAAGAACAGCAAGAAGACAACTCGAAGGAAGACATCTGCTATTTGGAGAATATTTGCGGAGCTGAACAACCCTAAACGTGCACTATCGAAGGTGAACTTAACATCGGTGGAGGTAAGCATGTGTTAGCTACGTTTTTAAACTAGGAATTATTTTGAATTGAATGATAAAACAATTATTTAATTCGGCTTTCGTATCATATGAAGAATTATGGAGATCTCGGAGGGTGTCATCCATCTCGGCCGGATAACACCTTCCTCGATCTCCTTAATTCTTCATAAGATACCTAGCCTCATTCATTAATTGTTAAATTATTAACGGCCAAGACACGCGATCTTATGCCCTTAGGTTACATTAATTATGTATACCGCCTTTTCAAGGGAGGGGCGTGGTCAGAGGATTAGGGGAAGAGGAGGAGGCCCTCATTTCTAGGTTCAAGTTATTGAACCGACCTGAGCTCTTATATTAGATACAGTCTCTCAACATTATTCATTTATTTCATAAACTTAACGTGTTTTGAAATCTAACATAAATCATTCTTGAATTTTTAGGTGCGGTATTAGTGCGATTTTAGTATATTAAGTGCATAAAAATCTTTCAACACACCGTAAGTAAGCGTAATCTATTTTTCGAGGCAGATTGACCAAGACGCCTTCAGTGACTTATATAGTCTCTGAACATTACTCCACATTCCGCATGGTATTTGTTTATTTTATAGAGTTAAAGCTATTGTATCTAAGCGTAAATTAATTCTGGAGTTCGGGCGATATAACTTCAGGCGAGATCTCCTTCTTCGACTTGACGGTGGTAGCTGATTAGCTAGTCACTGCCATTAACACTGCCTACCTTGCAGTTCACGACCCCTCGATCCCTCCCTATCTTCGTCATCCAGCGTCGCTTACCTTAGGAAAAAACTCTCAAAGCGAGTTTCTGTTCTGGCTCGCTTAAAAACTTCCCACCAGTTAAATATCGCATCATTCGAGGCTAAATCACCACGAGACCATCAAACAAAAAATTTACAATAACGGAGTAAATAAAGTAAATGAAAATACCTGGAAAATTAATTGGTTAGTTAGTGATGAACAGACAGAAAGAAAAGTACATCTGTATCTAAACATATTTACGATATCCAACATTATAAAGACAAATGGAATGGGTGGAAGATTCGCCACAGCCCCATGCCAATTTTAGTTTGCCAATCAAAAACCAATTACGTATACTCAAACATGCAACTAAATTCATCAAAAGTTCGTTGTTAACAGCTTCATGTCTAGAGTCGTTTGTGCCCAAGAGGTTTAGGAGCTGATAAATGACTTAGTCTACGCTAAGCCTTTTAGCCTTTTTTAAGCCTTGGTAGGGATTCCCGTAAAATGGCACCAATTCCTCTCCTTTAAAGCGGGGAAATAGTGTCACGAGGATATTGCTGTTTGAGGTCAATTCTGTACTGAAACATTACTTTATTCGTGTTGTCCAAAAAAAAGCATGTGTAGAGTTATGAAAAAGATCTAAAACTATTTTTATCACGGAACAATATCTATAATAATAATTTTTTTGGTGATTTTCTGCAGGCATAGCCAACTTTTTCAAGTTTCAATCCATTTCCATCCTTGACATCCGTGGAAAAAGACAAAAGGAAACAGTTTCAAGGCCTAAATATAGTTTTAAATCACAAAAATGGACCATTATTTTTAAGAATTCAGTTGATACGAAAAAAGTTTTGGCCTTTATACAGGGGCACCCAATGGATCTGTTCCTCAAAATATCTGTTCTTCAGGCACATTTTTGCTGGCTGGGAGATGTGGAAGAAATAATAGTCCTTGGAAGGAAAGTGTTGCTGGGAAAAAGATAATTCAGGGTTTCAGAGGGGATTTGAAGTCTAGAATACCTGCTACGGGTCACTTGTTTGGGTTGCTTACCACTCAAGATCTGAATTGTGCCCTATGAAACTTCCCAGTAAGTCAGGTTGCGGGTTGTAAGTTTGCTGGCTGGGAACTCTTCCATCAGTCTTGCTGGGAGTGAGGAACAGATAATTTTTTTCCAGCAATCTCCCAAAATGCTTAAAATAGTCTCAGAAAACTTTATTCACGCTTTGTTGTTGTTTTTAGGTCTTTCTCTCAAAATTTCCCGTTGGGTGCCCGTGTTTATAAAGATAGCAAGGCTACAGTTGTAGGCTTCGTAATATCTGATAGCAAAAGCTGGAAGTATCACGTTTCTTTATTTACTCATGAATATCTAGAAATGATGATCTAGAAATACTTTTGTGGAGTATTTTTTAAGCTTGGCCACCACAACTTGCATAAATATAACTACATGTACTACAGCCTGTAACCATTTCTTCTGTCCCATTATTTCTCTGGAGCCATGCCTATAAATCCAATATAAAAGTTCTTCAGATCAAGCAAAATAACATTTCAAGCATATGTTTTTCTACCTTTTATACATAAAAAAAATACAGGGAGCCCCTTGTTGCCATTAATAAATCTAACTGTTGACCATATAAATTATGCCTGACCATTAAAAGTTGTCTACAAATGGCAAAGAGCTCCCATTATTTTTGACAGTCATCTTTCACAATGCTAAAAAACATTCGCTGAAAACAAGATTTGTTAGTAAAAAAAAATCTTCGAAAGTCTTTAATTTTTTTGGACCAAACTGGTAAAGCGATGATATTTGCCACAGCAGTACCCTATGGCAAGAAACCTCTGACTTTATTTTTTTTTTCAGGCTCTGAAGAAAAGCGACTGTGTAAAACATTTTCAAGGGTGCGCCGGACAAAAAAGGGGCAAAGAGATGTCAGGTTTAAAAATGAAGAAAGAAACTCATTCCACCGGTTACCATTTGCTTAGAAGTGATTCAGTCTTGGCTGATGAGTTAGAAGAACCACCGGAATCAACCCAAGAAGAAGAATCAGCCGAAGACAAAGCAGCTGCCACCGACAAGTCTCCCCTCTGGAAAGCAGTAGTCAACTTGATGAGTAGCACTGAGGGAACAGGCCTGCTCGCACTACCATATGTCATAGCTCAGAGTGGACTAGTGGCCATAGCAGCAATGGCAGTTGTGCCATTTATCGCTTTCTACACTGGAGCAATCTTGATTGACTGCCTTTACGAAAAAAACGATGCTGGAGAAAGAGTGCGTGTCAGATCCAACTATAAACAACTGGGTGAAGCTTTCTCGCCTCGTTTTGGCGGTACCATAGTTTCCACTATCCAGTTAGTGGAACTTTTTCTCCTGGCATCTTTGTACCTTGTATTATTTGCCTCGCTTTCGAGAGTTATCTTTCCAGATTTGCCGCTGTCCGACAAAGTATGGATGCTTATCGCAGCTGCGGTGAGTCTTCCAACTTTATCTGTGAAGAATCTCTCGCAGGTTGCATGGATGAGTTTATTGAGTGTGATAGCTTTAATGGTAGCAGTAGTTGCTGTTTTAGCTTACGGAATAGCTCATGAATACTCATGGGCCCCAAGGGAAATCTTGGTGTGGAATATAGATAAAGTGCCCGTTTCGTTTGCAATTATTATCTTCAGTTATATATGCCACCCTGTTTTGCCAGGTGTTGAGGCAAGCATGGAAAACAAATCCAAATATCGCACAATGCTTGCCCTTTCATACTTTTTCGTTGCTATCGTAAAAGTGGTTTTTTCAGTGTGTGCATTTTTATCTTTCAGTTCTAATATCCAAGATGTTATCGTAAACAGCCTTCCTGTGGGAGTTATCCGTAGCCTTGTAAACGCATTTTTACTTTTAAACGTAATTTTTTCATATCCTTTCTGTGTAATAACGATAATCCAAACAATCGAAGAATCAGTCTCCCCCGATTCGTTCTCTTGCAAGATACCGGATCTTGTTTGGTTTATTGGCATCCGAGTCTCAACCAATTTCCTTACCCTACTTCCAGCAATTTTAATCCCACATTTTGCGCTCTTTATGGCGTTTATTTCAAGTTTAACGGGATCTGCAATTGCGTTTATTTTACCAGTAATTTTCCACCTCGTCATAAAACAACATGAGCTAAAACTATACCATTATATTTTTGATATATCAGTTTTAATTTTCGGTTTCCTTGCTGCTGCACTTGGCTTGGTTTACAGTGGGAAATCTCTTTTTGAGGATTTGTTCCATCATCATTCAAACAAGTAGTTATAAAATAAGTTTGAGAATATCGCTATTTTAATTTAGGACTCTATTTGAGGGAGGAGCAGAGGAGTTTGAGCCTCTCTACTTGTGTGCCTATTATTATTGAAAGCTAAAGTTAGTTGAATCTCACGCATCATTAAGTAGTCGATTTGTTTATTATCACTCAATTTTGCCTTAACGGTTTTTTTGCAACAAATGAAGGCATTCCTACCTTAGGATGGATGCTTTAAAACTGGTACATAAGATTCATGTTGCCGACACCTTTGGAAATCAATCAGAGCCTTTTGGTCAATTTTTTAACGGGCGATGTTACTGTTGGACGACATCAGCATAAATTTTGACATCAATCTTTGTGCACCTTTTAATCTGGCTTTTTGCTAAAGTTTTCGTCGGTTCATGATCAGGGTTAGCTTTAACATAGCCAGCTGCTGTTGATTTAGCCATGCTACGGGCATGGTCACTTTACATTGACCAGAAACCTTATTAGTGATCACCCAATCCTTGCAAATTCATCGGGTATTAGTTTGGTGTACTATATGCTGCTGATTAGTTGTTAGATTTTTACACAATCCTTAGGCATTGAGTCGTTTTTACACCGTAGATCAAACCTATGTCTTAACTGAGGCTCCGTTTGTATGAAGAAGGTCTGCCGCGGGTAGATGGAACACCCTCCCAACCGACTCAACTTGAGCGGGTGTTTATACTTAGACCGCGATCCTCTCGATCAGCGCCAGTGACCAAAAGAATCCCCGTCGTTGGAAAAAAAAAACGAAATGGATTGAATTGACAGAGGTAGGCTATTTGGCGGGGTCTTTGATAATGTGTGGTTTAAAGAGTCATCCTTGAAGGAGAGAGACCTACAAGATAAGTTGTGAATGTTGGAGGTTGTAAATAATGGTAATTGAACTGAGCGAGAGTTAAATTTGGTCTGAAATTATACGCACGATTTTCAAATGGGAGCGCGCAGCGCGAGTTCAATTTGAAATCACAAAACTAGTATGATTTCAGACCAAAATTGCACTACACGAAGTTTAATTAATTAATTACAGCATTTTGAAATCGCAGAATTCAGTCAGTACCAAGTTAAATTGATCTTGTAGTCGTTTGATGAAAAGTAGAAGCATTAAAAGGCTTCTACACTCATTTTGTAATCGAAACAAAAATGATGCGATGTAAGAGCAAAACTGTTGCGATTTGAAACAAAAACTATGCGATTTAGAACATGAATGACACAATTTAGAACAGATGTGATTTGAAGCAAAAATAGTGCAATTCGTGAATAAATCACAGTGCTGAGAGCCAATAAGATTGCAGGGATCACCAGTGATTTCAGAATGGATGTAATAAAAACAAAAATTGTAAGCAATAGTGCATGATGAAAACCTACTCTTTCAATGTAACTTATTGACTAGATAGTTCCGATGATTGTGGGCAGAGCTCTTTAACCTTTAGAAACGTACATTTAAAAAGAAAAACATGGCTTGCATTTATTCGACTGTGTGTGAATGAAATGTTTAATGTGGAATGTGTGTAAATATATTTGTGTTTCTTTAGACTCCGCATCACTTTACTTGCTTTCAACGGGTATGAGACAGGTTTGTCAACTGGGAAAAATTTAATTCTCATGTTTTACGTTAAGGAGCTAGGAGGGAACTGCCAACACTACAGAAAAAAATAACAAACACCGCATCACCAGCAAAAAACAACAAACACGATGAGGAAACACCAACTTTGCAATTTAATTTTTCTCCTATTATTAATCTAATCCATTAATTTTCATAAAGTTGGGAAAGGAGGATCACGGAGCTGGTGTCGATTTTGTAGAGACTCAGACTGACCTCAAGATTCTAAGAACTCTGTTTCAATCATGCAGATATAACGAATGCATGGTGGCGTGTTACGAACTTACCAACTAGAATTTGTTTTTATGACGGTTGTTCCGGGTCACCGCCCTTTTTCCGCGACGCAGCCGGTTATGCACTCAGTGTTGTAGGCTCTATGACCTCGATTTTGTAGCTACTGACATTTACAGGATGAACTAACCACTAAAAATATAAAGTATAAAGAGAGTTTTTAATTCAAGTCTCAATGTTCTTAATGTTCCTTGTTTTAGTAACTACGGTCAAACGATAACCATAGCCTCTTAATAGACGTTTTATTTTTCTTTTCGTTCCTTTCAAAAACATCGGCGAGCGCGCGAGAAAGAAAAGTACTATTTTCTTCTTTCCACGCCACTAACCTCTTACGCTGGCGGTCAATAAATCCCCTGCGGTTTATATTTTATCAACTGCGCTCGAGAGACTTAAGAAAATAGAGGGTCTGTGAACAGGCTACGTTTTTGATAGCCCTTCACTTCCCAGGAAAAAGGTGAATAAGATCCATTGTGATCAGTTAACTAACAGGACACAGCTCAACTGTTATCATGAGTTAGAGCTTTGACCCTAACCTTTCCTCTTACAAATTAGTTAATAGTGCAACTACTTTCAAGAAATGGTTTAAAAAAATTTCTCGCTAACAACTAGTTTTTATGCTATGGAGCTATTAACAGCCCCGCCTGGATATTTAGCTCACATGAATGCTGACGGTACGATGCTCTCATTAAGGTGTTATGAAGGGCTGATCGCCCCACGTAAGAGAATTTAAAACAGACTTGGATCCTGGATTCCACATCGTGGTTTCCAGATTGCAGGTACTGGATTCCAGTCTTTGTCAGTGGAACTTGGATTCTTGATTCCACTCAGTTGTGCGAATCCAGAGAGCTGTATTGCCGATTCCAAAGCCCAGGATTCCGGATTCTACAAGCAAAAATTTCCCTGATTCTGGAATCCAGATTTCTTTACATTTGGGGGTGACGATAACTTTTCAGGGGCAGATCCAGGAATTTTTGATTGGGGGGTGGAGGGGGGTGGGGTCCAAACTTTGGTTCAGAAAGGACTCGTTGAGCTTTTTTATGGCAAATTACCGTATTTATTCGATTAACCACCCTGGGCGCTTATTAAATGTTTGGACCGTGCGAGTGGGCGCTTATTCGAGGTGAGCGCTTATTACCTTTTTCTGCCTTTAGGATGTGCGCTTATTCGAGTTGGACGCTTATTCTAGGTGGGCGCTAATTTGAGGTTGGGCGCCTATTCGAATAAATACGGTACTTCTCCCCACAACCCCCACACCTCGTCTCACCAGTCGCGGTTTCACGATAAAACTCCTTGGCCCCTTACCGGATTCTTGAATTCTACTCGCAAAGGATGCACCCTTGGAATATCCTCCACTTGTGCTTGGTAACAAAGATTGTACAGATTTGGTCAACATCAATGTCAAGGTCATGATGTAAGTACATGAGTGCAAGTCCTGACAACTGCTTATCCGACATGCTATTTGTGAGATATGACTTGATTCGTCGCAAGCCAGAGAATGAACGCTCAGCTTAGGCAGAACTAACAGGAAGGGTACAACCAATTGTAAGCAAAACTCGTATGTTGGGATACATATCCTCCTCAGCAGATATTACACACTCTATTAGATTTTCAGCTGTATAGTGGGAGTGCACCAAAAGTATTGCCATTCCTTTAACTCAGAAGGAAGAGAGGACGGTGTAGGTAAGTCCTGTTACCAAAATTGCAGCTTTCTTCTCAATTACGAAGACTGTCATGCCTGCCAAAGCAGATGGAACCAAGGCAAACATTTCGGCTCCAGCCCTGTTGTCTTCGCTGCATCTTGAACCCAAAATCTTGAATATCCCTGGAATTTGGTTTAGAAACAAAATGCAACGTGCGTTTCATTAAAAAACATCAGCCAGTTTAAAACTGATATACGATCCCGTCGATGTAAGAATTTCAGTCGCAAACAAGCGTCAGGCCTGATAGGGTGGGTCCGGACCCCCGGACCCTCCCCCAGGATCCGTTACAGCTTTTTTTAAAGCATTCGAGCTGTGCGATATGTGATCAATGTATGTGAAATGTCAGTGGCTGCGGTCGAATAGAGAGCTCACCAGAATTTTTAAAAAGCATGAAAAATGTTGCTAAAACATTTAAAGGGTGTAATTCCTTGGCTAGTTTCTTAGTTTTGACGATCCCACGGTCTGTTGTACGACACAAAAACGGGTCAAGTTTAAATTTACGTTTTGAAAGGACACCAGCTGACCAATTCAACCAAAAATAACACAGCTATAAAGTAGGCATTATATAGTATAACCGATCGAATCCAACGGATTGCGATTTTAGAATATTATGTGGATGAATTTATGAAAAGTCTTTCAAACACACCATGATAAATTTAAATGAACTAATTAAAATCTATTTTTTAAGCCAAATCGAGCTGAACGACTATTAGATATAGTCTCGCAACATCACTCATTTATTTTATAAAATAACATGAATCATTCTTGAATTTTTAGGTACTGTATTTTTGCGATTTACAACAACAACAACAACTTTATTCTTTGTACAAAAGCAAAGGCACCGGCAAATTAAAAGACTCAGTCGAGTTTGAAAATGCCAAAAATAACTCGTTCCGCTAGCTGTGCGATGGAGATTGACTGTCAAGGTCTAGTGAACAGCATTTAAGTTTCAGAAGAGAAGATGACCGCTTGCATTTATCTTCGCTGGAGTTGATTATCATGTACATAAAGGTACAGCTTGCTTGATCATTTTGAATTAAGACGTTACATATCTTAAGGACACCGCCAAAAATAAAGGTAAGCTTTTTTACCCTGATCAATGAGCACCCAAGGCTAGAAGAAATGTTTTCCTGTTTGGATCCTTGATCTTGAATGAGGTCAACCACACAAAGACCACGAGTGTCTAACCAGAAAACGCGCTTAACCCTAATCCGAAGCGAGTCGGCTCAACCATAGTCAGTAAAATGCGCGCTTAACCCTAATCAATGAAAGTCGACCAATACTACGTAATTCTGCAAATATTCCAGCAGCAAAAAGTCACATACCCATAGGGAACGTAGCAGGAAACATTTTTCATGCATTTACAATTTTATAAAACTATTTCTTTTTTCCAAGGCTCGCTGACTCGCAGATTGCCCGGACCAAGCGATCAACATTGCTTGAATCTGCGACTTAGATGTATTGTGGTCCTTTACCTATCCATATTTTTTCGCCTGGGCCCGGTATATGAAAAGGGAAAACGTCGACATGGCCTTTCTCAATAATGAATAATTATAAACGATGACTCCTGTGATGTTGGTTGTAATCAGTTAGCCATGAACAAGATTAAAGTTTAGCTGTTATCATTGAAGCATTGCCCCTGCCCCCCCCTTTGTTAATAACTAAACAGTACAACTTCTTACAAGAAATTGTTCTCAACATTCTCGCCTAAAAAAATGACCTTTATGACACTGAGCCAACGACCTTGTTTATTAAGCTCACACGGATCATCGATTCGGTGGCCTTATTAGTCATAATTAAGGACCAACGGCACGCAATCCTATGCCCTTAGGGTTAATCAATTATATATACCGCCTTGTCGCGGGAGGGGGGCGCGGTCAGAGGATTTTGAAGAGGGGAGGAAAAGGATGCCATTTTATTTTTTAAATTTCGGATCATTAAGGAAAGGCAGAGGCGCCGGCAAATTAAAAGACTCAGTCGAATTTGAAAATGCCAAAAATAACTCGTTCCGCCAGATATACAATGGAGATTGACCGCTTGTATTTATCTCCGCTGGAGTTGATTATCATGTACATAAAGGTACCACTTGCTTGATCATTGCATTAAGACGTTACATATCTTTGGACACCGCCAAAAATAAGGGTAAGCTTTGTTACCCTGATCAATCAGCACCAAAGTTTAAAAAAAATGTTTTACTCTTTGATCTGCATAAATTAGACCAGCTTGTCTGAATGGACTGAATGTAGCTTTACACGAGGACCGTAAGCGATCAACATTGCCCGAATCTGTGAATTGAGATGTATTGTGGTCCTTTCCCTATCCATATTTTTTCGTCTCAGTGAGGTAAAGTAATAAAAGAAAAGGGAAAATGTCTACTTGGCGCTTCTTGATAATGAATGATTATAAACGATGACGCCCGGCCGGATTGACGGGCTAAGCATGTGATGTTGGTTGTTATCATTAGTGCATTGCCCCTAGCTCCGTCTTGTTAATAAGTAAGCAGTGCAACTTCTTTCAAGAAATTGTTCCCAACATTATCGCTTAGAAGAATGACGTTCATGCCACTGACCCAATGAGCTAATGTTTATTAAGCTCACACGAATCATCGATTCTGTGCTCTTATTATAAGTTTATTATTTATTCAAAATATTTCCCCGATTTTGATTGGCTAAATCACACGCATAGTTCACCAATAACCAGCTACTGATGACTAAATTTGGAAGAATTTTGCGTTTAATGAACCGATGACGTCAAAAGTACAGGCTTCTTGCAGGTTAATACACCGTTAACCGAGAAGACCTGGGAACGAGGTTGAGTTGTTTTGGTTCTGAAAACAAAAATGGCGGACATTTCACTCGTTTCAATAGTAAGAACTAGGCGAAATAATCATATAGCTAAAAACATGGCAAGAACAGCAAGAACACAACTCGAAGGAAGACATCTGCTACTTGGAGAATATTTGCGGAGCTGAACAACCCTAAACGTGCACTATCGAAGGTGAACTTAACATCGATGGAGGTAAGCATGTTTTAGCTACGTTTTTAAACTAGGAATTATTTTGAATTGAATAATCACACAATTATTGAATTTGGCTTTCGTATCATATGAAGAATTATGGATATCTCGGAGGGTGTCATCCGCCTTGGCCGGATAACACCTTCCTCGATCTCCTTAATTCTTCATAAGATACCCAGCCTCAGACCTGTGATCTTATGCCCTTAGGTTACATTAATTATGTATACCGCCTTGTCAAGGGAGAGGCGTGGTCAGAGAATTAGGAGATGAGGAGGATGCCAGTTTTTTTTAAATTACTGCCTAAAAGATTAATAACTATTTGTAGCATTATTGATTAACTATTACACAAGTGGAGACCCTCATTTCTAGGTTCAAGTTATTGAACCGACCTGAGCTCTTATATTAGATACAGTCTCTCAACATTATTCATTTATTTCATAAACTTAACGTGTTTTGAAATCTAACATAAGTCATTCTTGAATTTTTAGATGCGGTATTAGTGAGATTTTAGTATAGCATAAAAGTGCATAAAAATCTTTCAACACACTGTAAGTAAGCGAAATCTATTTTTCAAGGCAGATTGACCAAGACGCCTTCAGCGACTTATATAGTCTCTGAACATCACTCCAAATTCCGCATGGTATTTGTTTATTTTATAGAGTTAAAGCTATTGTATCTAAGCGTAAATTAATTCTGGAGTTCGGGCGATATAACTTCAGTCGAGATCTTCTTCTTCGACTTGACGGTGGTAGCTGATTAGCTAGTCACTGCCATTAACACTCCCTACCTTGCAGTTCGCGACCCCTCGATCCCTCCCTATCTTCGTCATCCAGCGTCGCTTATCTCAGGAAAAAACTCTCAAAGCGAGTTTCTGTTCTGGCTCGCTTAAAAACTTCCCACCAGTTAAATATCGCATCATTCGAGGCTAAATCACCACGAGACCATCAAACAAAAAATTTACAATAACGGAGTAAACAAAGTACATGAAAATACCTGGAAAATTAATTGGTTAGTTAATGATGAACAGACAGAAAGAAAAGTACATCTGTATCTAAAAAATATTTACGATAACCAACACTATAAAGACAAATGGAATGGGTGGAAGATTCGCCACAGCCCCATGCCAATTTTAGTTTGCCAATCAAAAACCAATTACGTATACTCACACATGCAACTAAATTCATCAAAAGTTCGTTGTTAACAGCTTCATGTCTAGAGTCATTTGTACCCAAGAGGTTTAGGAGCTGATAAATGACTTAGTCTACGCTAAGCCTTTTAGCTTTTTTTAAGCCTTGGTAGGGATTCCCGTAAAATGGCACCAATTCCTCTCCTTTAAAGCGGGAAAATAGTGTCACGAGGATATTGCTGTTTGAGGTCAATTCTGTACTGAAACATTACTTTATCCGTGTTGTCCAAAAAAAAGCATGTGTAGAGTTATGAAAACGTTCTAAAACTATTTCCATCAGGGAACAATATCTATAATAATAATAATTTCTTGGTGATTTTCTGCAGGCATAGCCAACTTTTTGCAAGTTTCAATCCATTTACATCCTTGACATCCGTGGAAAAAGACAAAAGGAAACAGTTTCAAGGCCTAAATATAGTTTTAAATAACAAAAATGGACCATTATTTTAAAGAATTCAGTTGATACGAAAAAAGTTTTGGCCTTTATAAAGATAGCAAGGCTACAAGTTGTAGGCTTCGTAATATCTGATAGCAAAAGCTGGAAGTATCTCGTTTCTTTATTTACTCATGAATATCTAGAAATGATGATCTAGAAATACTTTTGTGGAGTATTTTTTAAGCTTGGCCACCACAACTTGCATATATATAACTACATGTACTACAGCCTGTAACCATTTCTTTTGTACCATTATTTCTCTGGAGCCATGCATGCCTATAAATCCAATATAAAAGTTCTTCAGATCAAGCAAAATAACATTGCAAGCATATGTTTTTCTACCTTTTATACATAAAAAAAATACAGGGAGCCCCTTGTTGCCATTAATAAATCTAACTGTTGATCATATAAATTATGCCTGACCATTAAAAGTTGTCCACAAATGGCAAAGAGCTCCCATTATTCTTTGACAGTCAGCTTTCACAATGCTAAAAAACATTCACTCAAAACAAGATTTGTTAGTAAAAAAAATCTACAAAAGTCTTTAATTTTTTTTGGACCAAACTGGTAAAGCGATGATATTTGCAACAGCAGTACCCTATGGCAAGAAACCTCTGACTTTATTTCTTTTTTCAGGCTCTGAAAAAAAGCGACTGTGTAAAACATTTTCAAGGGTGCGCCGGACAAAAAAGGGGCAAAGAGATGTCAGCTTTAAAAATGAAGAAAGAAACTCATTCCACCGGTTACCATTTGCTTAGAAGTGATCCAGTCTTGGCTGATGAGTTAGAAGAACCACCGGAATCAACCCAAGAAGAAGAATCAGCCGAAGACAAAGCAGCTGCCACCGACAAGTCTCCCCCGTGGAAAGCAGTAGTCAACTTGATGAGTAGCATTGAGGGAACAGGCCTGCTCGCACTACCATATGTCATAGCTCAGAGTGGACTAGTGGCCATAGCAGCAATGGCAGTTGTGCCATTTATCGCTTTCTACACTGGAGCAATCTTGATTGACTGCCTTTACGAAAAAAACGATGCTGGAGAAAGAGTGCGTGTCAGATCCAACTATAAACAACTGGGTGAAGCTTTCTCGCCTCGTTTTGGCGGTACCATAGTTTCCACTATCCAGTTAGTGGAACTTTTTCTCCTGGCATCTTTGTACCTTGTATTATTTGCCTCGCTTTCGAGAGGTATCTTTCCAGATTTGCCGCTGTCCGACAAAGTATGGATGCTTATCGCAGCTGCGGTGAGTCTTCCAACTTTATTTGTGAAGAATCTCTCGTAGGTTGCATGGATGAGTTTATTGAGTGTGATAGCTTTAATGGTAGCAGTAGTTGCTGTTTTAGCTTACGGAATAGCTCATGAATACTCATGGGCCCCAAGGGAAATCTTGGTGTGGAATATAGATAAAGTGCCCGTTTCGTTTGCAATTATTATCTTCAGTTATATATGCCACCCTGTTTTGCCAGGTGTTGAGGCAAGCATGGAAAACAAATCCAAATATCGCACAATGCTTGCCCTTTCATACTTTTTCGTTGCTATCGTAAAAGTGTTTTTTTCAGTGTGTGCATTTTTATCTTTCAGTTCTAATATCCAAGATGTTATCGTAAACAGCCTTCCTGTGGGAGTTATCCGTAGCCTTGTAAACGCATTTTTACTTTTAAACGTAATTTTTTCATATCCTTTCTGTGTAATAACGATAATCCAAACAATCGAAGAATCAGTCTCCCCCGATTCGTTCTCTTGCAAGATACCGGATCTTGTTTGGTTTATTGGCATCCGAGTCTCAACCAATTTCCTTACCCTACTTCCAGCAATTTTAATCCCACATTTTGCGCTCTTTATGGCGTTTATTTCAAGTTTAACGGGATCTGCAATTGCGTTTATTTTACCAGTAATTTTCCACCTCGTCATAAAACAACAGGAGCTAAAACTATACCATTATATTTTTGATATATCAGTTTTAATTTTCGGTTTCCTTGCTGCTGCACTTGGCTTAGTTTACAGTGGGAAATCTCTTTTTGAGGATTTGTTCCATCATCATTCAAACAAGTAGTTATAAAATAAGTTTGAGAATATCGCTATTTTAATTTAGGACTCTATTTGAGGGAGGAGCAGAGGAGTTTGAGCCTCTCTACTTGTGTGCCTATTATTATTGAAAGCTAAAGTTAGTTGAATCTCACGCATCATTAAGTAGTCGATTTGTTTATTATCACTCAATTTTGCCTTAACGGTTGTTTTGCAACAAATGAAGGCATTCCTACCTTAGGATGGATGCTTTAAAACTGGTACATAAGATTCATGTTGCCGACACCTTTGGAAATCAATCAGAGCCTTTTGGTCAATTTTTAACGGGCGATGTTACTGTTGGACGGCATCAGCATAAATTTTGACATCAATCTTTGAGCACCTTTTAATCTGGCTTTTTGCGAAAGTTTTCGTCGGTTCATGATCAGGGTTAGCTTTAACATAGCCAGCTGCTGTTGATTTAGCCATGCTACGGGTATGGTCACTTTACATTGACCAGAAACCTTATTAGTGATCACCCAATCCTTGCAAATTCATCGGGTATTAGTTTGGTGTACTATATGCTGCTGATTAGTTGTTAGATTTTTACACAATCCTTAGGCATTGAGTCGTTTTTACACCGTAGATCAAACCTATGTCTTAACTGAGGCTCCGTTTGTATGAAGAAGGCCTGCCGCGGGTAGATGGAACACCCTCCCAACCGACTCAACTTGAGCGGGTGTTTATACTTAGACCGCGATCCTTTCGATCAGCGCCAGTGACCAAAAGAATCCCCGCCGTTGGAAAAAAAAAACGAAATGGATTGAATTGACAGAGGTAGGCTATTTGGCGGGGTCTTTGATAATGTGTGGTTTAAAGAGTCATCCTCGAAGGAGAGAGACCTACAAGATAAATTGTGAATGTTGGAGGTTGTAAATAATGGTAATTGAACTGAGCGAGAGTTAAATTTGGTCTGAAATTATACGCACGAGTTTTAAAATGGGAGCGCGCAGCGCGAGTTCGATTTGAAATCACAAAACTAGTATGATTTCGGACCAAAATTGCACTACACGAAGTTTAATTAATTAATTACAGCATTTTGAAATCGCAAAATTCAGTCAGTACCAAGTTAAATTGATCTAGTAGTCGTTTGATGAAAAGTAGAAGCATTAAAAGGCTTCTACACTCATTTTGTAATCGAAACAAAAATGATGCGACGTAAGAGCAAAACTGTTGCGATTTGAAACAAAAACTATGCGATTTAGAACATGAATGACACAATTTAGAACAGATGTGATTTGAAGCAAAAATAGTGCAATTCGTGAATAAATCACAGTGCTGAGAGCCAATAAGATTGCAGGGATCACCAGTGATTTCAGAATGGATGTAATAAAAACAAAAATTGTGAGCAATAGTGCATGATGAAAACCTACTCTTTCAATGTAACTCATTAACTAGATAGTTCCGATGATTGTGGGCAGAGCTCTTTAACCTTAAGAAACGTACATTTAAAAAAAAAAAATGGCTTGCATTTATTCGACTGTGTGTGAATGAAATGTTTAATGTGGAATGTGTGTAAATATATTTGTGTTTCTTTAGACTCCGCATCACTTTACTTGCTTTCAACGGGTATGAGACAGGTTTGTCAACTGGGAAAAATTTAATTCTCATGTTTTACGTTAAGGAGCTAGGAGGGAACTGCCAACACTACAGAAAAAAATAACAAACACCGCATCACCAGCAAAAAACAACAAACAAGATGAGTAAACACCAACTTTGCAATTTAATTTTTCTCCTATTATTAATCTAATCCATTAATTTTCATAAAGTTGGGAAATGAGGATCACGGAGCTGGTGTTGATTTTGTAGAGACTCAGACTGACCTCAAGATTCTAAGAACTCTGTTTCAATCATGCAGATATAACGAATGCATGGTGGCGTGTTACGAACTTACCAACTAGAATTTGTTTTTATGACGGTTGTTCCGGGTCACCGCCCTTTTTCCGCGACGCAGCCGGTTATGCACTCAGTGTTGTAGGCTCTATGACCTCGATTTTGTAGCCACTGACATTTACAGGATGAACTATAACCACTAAATTATAAAGTATAAAGAGAGTTTTTAATTCAAGTCTCAATGTTCTTCATGTTCCTTGTTTTAGTAACTACGGTCAAACGATAACCATAGCCTCTTAATAGACGTTTTATTTTTCTTTTCGTTCCTTTCAAAAACATCGGCGAGCGCGCGAGAAAGAAAAGTACTATTTTCTTCTTTCCACGCCACTAACCTCTTACGCTGGCGGTCAATAAATCCCCTGCGGTTTATATTTTATCAACTGCGCTCGAGGGACTTAAGAAAATAGAGGGTCTGTGAACAGGCTACGTTTTTGATAGCCCTTCACTTCCCAGGAAAAAGGTGAATAAGATCCATTGTGATCAGTTAACTAACAGGACACAGCTCAACTGTTATCATGAGTTAGAGCTTTGACCCTAACCTTTCCTCTTATAAATTAGTTAATAGTGCAACTACTTTCAAGAAATGGTTTAAAAAAATTTCTCGCTAACAACTGGTTTTTATGCTATGGAGCTATTAACAGCCCCGCCTGGATATTTAGCTCACATGAATGCTGACGGTACGATGCTCTCATTAAGGTGTTATGAAGGGCTGATCGCCCCACGTAAGAGAATTTAAAACAGACTTGGATCCTGGATTCCACATCGTGGTTTCCAGATTGCAGGTACTGGATTCCAGTCTTTGTCAGTGGAACTTGGATTCTTGATTCCACTCAGTTGTGAGAATCCAGAGAGCTGTATTGCCGATTCCAAAGCCCAGGATTCCGGATTCTACAAGCAAAAATTTCCCTGATTCTGGAATCCAGATTTCTTTACATTTGGGGGTGACGATAACTTTTCAGGGGCGGATCCAGGAATTTTTGATTGGGGGGTGGAGGGGGGTGGGGTCCAAACTTTAGTTCAGAAAGGACTCGTTGAGCTTTTTTATGGCAAATTACCGTATTTATTCGATTAACCACCCTGGGCGCTTATTAAATGTTTGGACCGTGCGAGTGGGCGCTTATTCGAGGTGAGCGCTTATTAACTTTTTCTGCCTTTAGGATGTGCGCTTATTCGAGGTGGACGCTTATTCTAGGTGGGCGCTAATTTGAGGTTGGGCGCCTATTCGAATAAATACGGTACTTCTCCCCACAACCCCCACACCTCGTCTCACCAGTCGCGGTTTCACGATAAAACTCCTTGGCCCCTTACCGGATTCTTGAATTCTACTCGCAAAGGATGCACCCTTGGAATATCCTCCACTTGTGCTTGGTAACAAAGATTGTACAGATTTGGTCAACATCAATGTCAAGGTCATGATGTAAGTACATGAGTGCAAGTCCTGACAACTGCTTATCCGACATGCTATTTGTGAGATATGACTTGATTCGTCGCAAGCCAGAGAATGAACGCTCAGCTTAGGCAGAACTAACAGGAAGGGTACAACCAATTGTAAGCAAAACTCGTATGTTGGGATACATATCCTCCTCAGCAGATATTACACACTCTATTAGATTTTCAGCTGTATAGTGGGAGTGCACCAAAAGTATTGCCATTCCTTTAACTCAGAAGGAAGAGAGGACGGTGTAGGTAAGTCCTGTTACCAAAATTGCAGCTTTCTTCTAAATTACGAAGACTGTCATGCCTCACCAAAGCAGATGGAACCAAGGCAAACATTTCGGCTCCAGCCCTGTTGTCTTCGCTGCATCTTGAACCCAAAATCTTGAATATCCCTGGAATTTGGTTTAGAAACAAAATGCAACGTGCGTTTCATTAAAAAACATCAGCCAGTTTAAAACTGTGATATACGATCCCGTCGATGTAAGAATTTCAGTCGCAAACAAGCGTCAGGCCTGATAGGGTGGGTCCGGACCCCCGGACCCTCCCCCAGGATCCGTTACAGCTTTTTTTAAAGCATTCGAGCTGTGCGATATGTGATCAATGTATGTGAAATGTCAGTGGCTGCGGTCGAATAGAGAGCTCACCAGAATTTTTAAAAAGCATGAAAAATGTTGCTAAAACAATTAAAGGGTGTAATTCCTTGGCTAGTTTCTTAGTTTTGACGATCCCACGGTCTGTTGTACGACACAAAAACGGGTCAAGTTTAAATTTACTTTTTGATAGGACACCAGCTGACCAATTCAACCAAAAATAACACAGCTATAAAGTAGGCATTATATAGTATAACCGATCGAATCCAACGGATTGCGATTTTAGAATATTATGTGGATGAATTTATGAAAAGTCTTTCAAACACACCATGATAAATTTAAATGAACTAATTAAAATCTATGTTTTAAGCCAAATCGAGCTGAACGACTATTAGATATAGTCTCGCAACATCACTCATTTATTTTATAAAAAACATGAATCATTCTTGAATTTTTAGGTACTGTATTTTTGCGATTTACAACAACAACAACAACTTTATTCTTTGTACAAAAGCAAAGGCACCGGCAAATTAAAAGACTCAGTCGAGTTTGAAAATGCCAAAAACAACTCGTTCCGCTAGCTGTGCGATGGAGATTGACTGTCAAGGTCTAGTGAACAGCATTTAAGTTCAGAGGAGAAGATGACCGCTTGCATTTATCTTCGCTGGAGGGAGTTGATTATCATGTACATAAAGGTACAGCTTGCTTGATCATTTTGAATTAAGACGTTACATATCTTAAGGACACCGCCAAAAATAAAGGTAAGCTTTTTTACCCTGATCAATGAGCACCCAAGGCTAGAAGAAATGTTTTCCTCTTTGGATCCTTGATCTTGAATGAGGTCAACCACACAAAGACCACGAGTGTCTAACCAGAAAACGCGCTTAACCCTAATCCGAAGCGAGTCGGCTCAACCATAGTCAGTAAAATGCGCGCTTAACCCTAATCAATGAAAGTCGACCAATACTACGTAATTCTGCAAATATTCCAGCAGCAAAAAGTCACATACCCATAGGGAACGTAGCAGGAAACATTTTTCATGCATTTACAATTTTATAAAACTATTTCTTTTTTCCAAGGCTCGGTGACTCGCAGATTGCCCGGACCAAGCGATCAACATTGCTTGAATCTGCGACTTAGATGTATTGTGGTCCTTTACCTATCCATATTTTTTCGCCTGGGCCCGGTATATGAAAAGGGAAAACGTCGAAATGGCCTTTCTCAATAATGAATAATTATAAACGATGACTCCTGTGATGTTGGTTGTAATCAGTTAGCCATGAACAAGATTAAAGTTTAGCTGTTATCATTGAAGCATTGCCCCTGCCTCCCCCTTTGTTAATAACTAAACAGTACAACTTCTTACAAGAAATTGTTCTCAACATTCTCGCCTAAAAGAATGACGTTTATGCCACTGAGCCAACGAGCTTGTTTATTAAGCTCACACGGATCATCGATTCGGTGCCCTTATTAGTTATAATTAAGGACCAACGGCACGCAATTCTATGCCCTTAGGGTTAATCAATTATATAAACCGCCTTGTTGCGGGAGGGGGGCGTGGTCAGAGGATTTTGAAGAGGGGAGGAAGGGGATGCCATTTTTTTTTTTTTAACTGCTGCCGAAAAGATTAACTATTTGTAACCCTTATTTCTAAGTTCAACTCATTGAAAAGTTAGTACTAAAAATGTTCAAAAACGTTAAATTAATATTAATGATGAGAAGTAACTACACAATTAACAATGTGGGTTGTTTAATTCTAATTATATCAAACAGCATTATTATAAACACCACCATTATCAAAACCAACCCAGCTTTCTAAGTTTTCGAAGCTTAAAGCTCGCATTCAATTCGGCATTTGTAAGACCACCATCACAAAAAACATGTTATGGTTCCGATTTGACCATTTTCTTTCGTGTCAAACTTGTTTTTTATACTCCTTAAAACTCCCTGCAAAAGGTGAGTAAGATCAATTGTGATCAGTTAACGAATACTACCAGATCAACTGTCATCATTTAGAGTTGTCCCTACCTTTTCCCCTTGTAAATTGGTGTAAAAGTACTACTGTTTTCAATAATAGTAGAGACCTATAGATTCTAAGACGACGACGAGGACTACGACAACGAGATTTTCTCGATACTAAGTAGTGCTCGCCCGTGAGCCAGCGTCATTTTGGCGGCAAACACGTCATAGCCGTCGTCATTCTACTACAGATTTAGCGAAAATGTTGTAGCAACGAAAACAAGTTATAAAACGTTCGAAGCTTTCTCAGTTTGCAGTCGGGAGAGGGCTTAACATTCTTCAATAAAAATAACCTTGTTAGCTTTTCTGGTGAAAAAAAAAAAAAGAAAAAAACAAAGAATGAAGCTTTCAGGAGAGCCTATTTTTTGAAAAGATGCGAAAAAAACTTGGTTAAATCTCGCCTCAAATCTAAAGGTATCTACTTAAAAAAGATAATAACAAATGACATTCTCGTTAACGAATGGTTTTTATACTATAATATGGAGCCAACAAGCCTCTGGATATTCAGTTCACATACACGGATGATCGGTTCGGTGCTCTCATTAAGGTATCATTAAAGCTGATGACACGCAATAACTAAAGCATTCGAAAAAAAGAATAATAAACTGAAGCCGTGCAGGCTAACAGTTTACACTCTGGCGTTTAGAGCATTAGAACAGAATTTTGTGCAATTGTTAGTTTGCTGAGTGATAAGTGAAGTCCGTGGCTCACCAGAATTTTGATGCATGCTAATTATATTTAAAGCATATAACAAAGTTTGAAGAAACAGTGCATGAAAGGATTTAGTTGCTTGGTTAGTTTCTTTGTTTGACTCAAATTGAGCCCGCAGCAAGATTTAACAATCCCCCTCCCTCTTGCATTTTTTTATGTAATATGTGAAAAACTCGGGCCTCGCGCTTCATCACGGGTTCCAAACACCAAGCAACAGATGAAAGCACGTAGGCCTCGTGGCTTTTATCTGTTTCGAAAGTTCATTAAAGAAAAAAACCTTGCCGTACTGATCAAATCAAACGGGTTGCGATTTTAGTATATTGATTAGTATACTAAAATCGCAATCCGTTTGATTGGATTTTTTTTATCTGTTTGATAAGTGCATGAAAGTCTTTTAACCGACACCATAAATGAGTCAAATCTATTTCACAAGTAAGATCGACCTGAGTGCCTATTTGTTAATAAGTCTCTCAACACCACTCCAAATTCCACATGTTATTTATTTTAATTTATAACCTAAACATGTTTTAAAATCTAACTTAAATCATTCTTGAATTTTTAGGTGCTGTATTTAGTATTGCTGTATAAGGCCTCGGATCGTTCAGCAAAAGCAAGGACACCGGAAATTTAAAAGACTCAGTCAAGGTTGAAAATGCCAAAAGCTACCCGTTCCGCCAGCTATCATTTGCTACAAAGTGATCCAGAAGTAAACGAACCTCCAGCATCGATCACAGAAGATGATGAAGCAGCAGAAGACGATAATGCAGCAAATAAATCTCCTTTGTGGAAGGCGGGAATAAATCTTTTGAGTGAGCTCAACGGAGCAGGTATTTTCGCCTTACCTTATGTCATAGCTCAGGGTGGACTTTTGGCGGTAGCAATGTTGGTTATTGTTCCATTTGTAGCCTTCTATACCGGAGCAATCTTGATTGACTGCCTCTACGACAAAAACGATACTGGGGAAAGAGTTCGCGTCAGATCCAACTACAAACAACTGGGTGAAGCTTGCTCTGCTCGTTTTGGTGGTGCCATATCCCACACAGTCCAGTTACTCGAACTTTTTCTTATGGCGTCTTTGTGCCTTGTATTGTGTGCTTCACTTGCTAATGGTATTTTTCCAGATTTACCGCTGTCCGACAAATTTTGGACGTTTATTACAGCCACTGCGGTTCTTCCAACATTATTTTTAAAGAATTTATCTCGAGTCGCATGGTTGAGTTTGATTAGTGCGATAGCTTTATTTATAGCTGTAGTTGGTGTTTTAGTCTACGGAATAGCGCATCATTCATCATGGAACCCAGGAAAAATCTTGGTGTGGGATATAGAGAGTGCACCTGTTTCATTGGCAATTATCTCGTATAGTTATCTCTGTCACACTACTTTGCCTGGCCTTGAGGCAAGTATGGAAGACAAGCCGCAATTTCGCACAATGCTCGTACTAACATACTTGTTCGTTGCCATTATCAAGGTGACTTTTTCAGTGTTAACCTTTTTTTCCTTCAGCTCTAACATCCAAGAGGTAATCTCTAATAGCCTCCCCATGGGTGTTATTCGCACCCTTGTCAACGCTTTTTTAATTTTGAACGTAGTTTTTTCGTATCCTTTTCTGGTTATTACTATCATACAAATAATCGAAGATTCAGTGTCCCCAGTTTGCTTTTCATTTAAAATACCTCATATTGTTTGGTTTATTGGCATTCGAGTTGCAACCAACTTTCTTACTCTCCTTCCAGCAATTTTAATCCCACATTTTGCGCTCTTTATGGCTTTTATTTCAAGTCTGACTGGATCGGCGGCAATGTTTATTTTACCGGCTCTTTTCCATCTCATTTTGAAAAAGAAAGAGCTTAAACTGTACCATTTCATTTTCGATGTATTGATTCTTATCTTTGGTGTTTATGTTGGAGTAGTAGGTTTGGTGTACACTGGGAAATCATTGTTCAAAACTATCTTTCAGGATCATTGATTTCACAATCTGGGAAATCGCCAATAGACACTCAATACACCGTTCCTACATTTTCGCGAACCAAAGCACTGACTCGAGGCATGGGACTAAGTGGGACTACTCAAATTTAAACAGTTTTAGTTTAAGAAATTCGTTTTTCTGCCAACTAAGCTAACGGACCAAACATGGTTTGAATGAAATTCCAATAATGCGGTCCCTATACTTTTTAACTGAATGGCTCGGCGTGTAATGAAAATGCAGGGGAAGCTAAGATACTATAAGAAGCTTAAAGTGCTACTAAAACCAAAATTTAGTTCTTATTTTCCTCCTTTTCATGCTTCAAATGCCGGAATATATTCATTGAGTTTATAATAAAATTGCAGTTCTCAAAATGAAGCCCGTGGTAATTCTCCAAAGCGGTTTGTCGTATGAGACTCTCTGTGACGTCAGACCACAGGCACCCCAAGCTCACGAGTGAGAATTGTTGTTGCTTAACAGAAATATTATAAGAGTTTGTATGGAGATTTAGGTGATCGTTATTAAGGGGTTCAAAATAGTAATAAAAATACATCAGAATTTCCTGCCTTGTCTCCTTGTATTAATTTATGGTGTTTTCTTAGCATTTTTAGCCGCTTCGGGGCGATTCCAGCGAGCTTTAGTTCTGTCGTTGTTCGTTCTCCAAGAGGGGTTAGTTGCAGTGAAGGTCTCGCATATCATCCTAAGGAAATCAGCCGTAAATCACTAAAGAATGCTTCAATCGCCTCCAGATTTAATCCAGGGCACGTTACAACCCCTCTCTAACTACCGCTTTTCTTCACTGGACAAAAGCGACCACAGATCGCGAATATCTTTGTGATTTTGTTTCAGGTATACATTTTCATCTGATTGGTATGAAAAAATGTATCAAGTGCCCGTGGATTTTTGAGCATGAAATGGTTCACATCCTGTTTCAATTTTGATGTAAATTGCAGCGCTAATAAGGAAAACAATGTGTTCAAGAATGTGTATTTTTTAGCCTTGTCATAAAACGTTCCGCTCCATTGTAAATGACAATGAGCAGGGGCCATCGGAGGGGCGGGGATGGGGGGAGCGGGGGTGGAGAGGTGATCCTAGAGAAAAACTGATAACATTTTTATTTAGAGGAAGGATGATATTTTGCTATCATAAAAAAAGCACATTTTTAACTGTTAGTCGGCTGATCATTCTCTCTTGGCACCCAAGGCTAAAAAAATGTTTTCCTCTTTGGCATTATGCTTCCGGTATAATGAAAGGGAAAATCTCAGTCTGAATGGCGCTTCTAGATAGTGAACAATTATGAATTATTTTGTGATGTTGGTTTCGAATGTTGGTTTGTAAATCAGTCAGCCAACTACTCTGGTCCCAGGGGTTTTTCTCGCACTCTCTTTCAGGAAGAATAGGCCTAGTTAAGGCTTCTGACACTTTTAATGTTTTTCAAGTGTTGATAAAATGGCTAACAGTCATCGAAACTGTCAGTATCATTAAGACGTTAAGACTGGCTATGTTTTAAGAACATTTAAATCGACTTAGACATTATGGATATGCTCCTTCAACGTAGATGCAACATTTTTACTTTGCTGTCGCTTCACAAAGCTCAAGGTCAAAGAACAAACTGCATCCCTAAAGGAGAAATTATAAGAGGATGGCTTTTAAAGAAATAAAGTGTAATTGGACGACGATAGCTATAGAGCATTCGAGAAAATGAATAACAAACTGAAAGCCGTGCAGGCTCAAGTTTTACTGGTTTAGAGCGTTAAAAAAGAATGAAATGTGCTTTGTAATTCAGTTTGCTTTGCGATATGTGATCAATGTCTGCGGAATGTCAGTCGGTCGAATAAAGAGCTCACACACCATGATAAATGAGCGAAATCTATTTTTCAAGCTAAACCGACCTGAACGCCTATTAGGTATAGTCTCTCAACATCACTCATTTATTTTATAAACGAACATAAATCATTTTTGAATTTTTAGGTGCTGCCATTGCGAAATCTTTCAACACACAGTACAAGTAAGCGAAATCTAGCTATTTTTCAAGGGAGATCGACCAAGGCTCCTTCATTACTGATATAGTCTCTCAACATCACTCCAATTTCCACTTGGTATTTCTTTATTTTATAAAGTTAAAGCTAGTTAACGTGCTTTGAAATCTTTTTTAAATCGTACATGATTTTTAAGGGGCTGTATTATTGCCGTAGTAAGGCTATTTCCGATCATTAGGAATGGCAGAGGCGCCAGCAAATTAAAAGACTCAGTCGAATTTGAAATGCAAAAAATAACTCGTTCCGCCAGATATACAATGGAGATTGACTGCCAAGGTCTAGTGAACAGCATTTAAGTTTCAGAAGAGATGATAAGCGCTTGTATTTATCTCCGCTAGAGTTGGTTATCATGTACATAAAGGTACCACTTGCTTGATCATTGCATTAAGACGTTACATATCTTAAGGACACCGCCAAAAATAGAGGTAAGCTTTGTTACCCTGATCAATGAGCACCAAAAGGATACAAGAAATGTTTTCCTCTTTGGATCTGCTTGAATTAGTTCAACTCCAAAAAGTCGACCATGAGTGTTTAAGCCGAAAAAGCGCTTCACCCTAATCAATGAAAGTCTACCAAAAGTATTTAATTCTGCAAATAGTCCAGCAGCAAACCTCACATACCCATAGGGAACGAAGCATTTACAATTTCATAAAACTATATTTTCGCCCAAGGTTCGATGATTGGCAGATTGTCCGGACCAAACGATCAACTTTGCTCGAGTCTGCGACTTAGATGTATTGTGTTCCTTTACCTAATCATATTTATTCGCCTCAGTAAGGTAAAGTATTATGCCTGGGTGTAAGAAAAGAGGAAACGTCGAAATGGCGCTTCTCAATAATGAATAATTATAAACGATGACGCCTGTGATGTTGGTTGTAATCAGTTAGGCATGAACAAGACAAAGTTTAGCTGTTATCATTAGAGCATTGCCCCTACCTCCCGCCTAGTTAAAAAGTAAACAGCACAACTTCTTTCAAGAAATTGTTCTCAACATTTTCGCTTAAAAGAATGACGTTTATGTTACTGAGCCAACGAGCTAATTAGGGAGGTTAAGAAAACAAGGACGGCGACGCTCTGCTTCAAACTTTATCGTGCCTCTCTCATCTTGTTCAATTCGTCAAATGTTGGCAATTTTTTCTGGAGTTGAATTCTAAAATAATGTATCAAAGTTCAGGAAAAGAAAAAGAAAGTCGTTGTATTAAGTTCACGTCCTCCACAAAAAGTGAAATTAGGCATTATCACGTCGTAGTCGTGCAGTGACGGCAAAGAAATGTACAAAAAAGCGTGATGCAGTCGTGCAGAGTAGTTGTTTTGGTAAAATCTAAAACCTATTGCTGTTTTACCGCTGGGTTCTCGTTGACGTAGCCATCGTCGTTGCTTTAGCTCCCTAATGGTTTTTTTAGCTCACACGGATCATCGATTCAGTGCTCTTATTAAGGTATAATTAAGAGCCAAAGACACGCGATCTTATGCTCTTATGTATACCGCCTTGACCCGGGGGTTTTTTGATTAACTATTACACAAGTGGCGACCCTTATTTCTAAGTCGAACTTATTGACAAGTTAGTTATAAAAAACTGCTAAAACAGATGATGAGAAGTAACTAGCTTAATCTACTTTATCTTCACCAACTTCACCTTTACGGCTCATCCTCTCGGTGTAAAAACCTGTGAAACTCACGAGTGACGTAAAACAATAAATACAAGGAAGCCACCTAGAAGTCAACACAATGGAGCTAAGGAAAATAATAGCTAAAAAGCAGAGAAAAACTTCACAGGTTTTTACACCGAGGTAAAGCCACCTTCAGTGGCTCCCATAAATAACAATTAATATGCATGGGTTGTTTTATTCTAATTATATCAAACAGCATTATTATAATCACCATCATTATTAAAACCAACACATCTTTCTAATTTTTCAACGCTTAAAGCTCGCAGTTAATTCGGCATTTGTCAGAACACCTTGACAAAAAACGTTATGGCACGATTATCATTATCTTTCGTGTCATACTCGTTTTTACAGTTCTTAAATGTCCCAGGAAAAAGGTGAATAAGTTCGATTGTGATCAGTTAACGAATACAGATCAACTGTCATCACTTAGAGCTTTGTCCCTACCCTTTCCCCTTGTAAATTGGTGTTTTAAAACGTTAGAGGCTTTGTCATTTTGCAGTCGGGAGAGGGCTTGACATTCTTCAATAAAAATAACCGTATAACATTCTCGTTAGCGAATGGTTTTTATCCTACGGAGCCAACAAGCCTCTGGATATTCAGCTCACTGACACGGATGATCGGTTCGGTGCTCTCATTAAGAAATCATTAAAGGCTGATTACACGCAATAACTAAAGCATTCGAAAACACGAATAATAAACTGAAGCCGTGCAGGCTATTACAGTTTACACTCTGGAGTTTAGTAGAACAGAATTTTGTCCTGCAGTTCGAGATTCGACCAATCAGAAAGCGTCATTTGTAGAGTGATTTTCGCGCTTGGATAGAGCCGTTTTCAGAGGTATACGTGGTGAAATTTTCGCTTTATTCCAAGCTTGTGTAGGTAATTTCGACACTATACCGCCGAGGAAAGTTGTAGGAACACTTAATCTTGATAGTATTTGCGTTGTTTTTGAATATTTTGCTTTCTTGAGCGTTTGCGACAACTTTGAATTGCTCGGTCATGTGCAAGCCGCCATGATGATTTGAGTGTTATCTTCGCCGTTCTTCTTCGATTCATTGCTGGTTAGTGTCAGCGGTTTACCGGATTATTTCAGTCAACTTCTTACTTCAGCCTTTCTTCTTTGTAAATTTTGGGGTCTACTCGGGTCTACCCCTGTTAGTTTCCCCGTTTACAATGAGGCGTTGAAAGTGTCTTGGAATGAAGAGATTGTCTCAGCCAAGTAGCACAAGTCCCGGGAAACGGGCTGAGAAACTTGCCGAAGCGAAAGCCGACGTTAAGCGAGTTACGCAAAATCCGGGAAGAGTTTGTCTCATTTTAAACCAGAAAAGGTAAAAAGGTTGAATATTGTGATAACCTTTGGAAACAAAACATTTTTTCATAACCCTGCGTGCTGTGTGTATGCAAATCCTCATGTAAATTTTCGCTGGGGAATAAATCTCAACCAAAACACAAAACCATTATCGAAGATCTAGACTACATCGTACAGGATTTTAAAACTGTGAGGTTAGGTTTATAACAAAATCGATACACTGCGCTCACTTCAATGAGCGTACAGACAAGATTGTGGGTTATATCTGCGGCCGTAGCTTCGGTGAAATCCCGGGGGGGACTCTGCATATGAAAGGGGTGGGGATGCTCGTCCGAAATTTTGAATTAAACCCCTAAAGGAGACCGATCTGGGCGTGGCCTAAGCTTTTTTGACCCCTAAAAGAGACCATGTTAAAACACAGACAAATAAGAAAACTTGGATTATATGAATGGAGTAAATAAAACGAATTTAAAATATGCATATCAAATATATACTTTTATATTTTTTCGCGTGCAACCTTAAACGAGACCTTCACGGCTAAATATGATGGCGTTTTGCCCAGAACACCCTAAATGAGACCGAAATTCGAAATTTACACCCCTTAACGAGACGGCGAGCATCCCCCACCAATTTCATATGCGGAGTCCCCTCCCCCCCGGGGTTGAAATTCCTATTGTGCTGTAGCTGTTCGGGCGCTACTTTTGGTCTGTTTTTCCCTTGCCGAGGCCTATAGAAGATTTATTTGCTTACAAGGATTACAAACAGTCACTGTTTGCAAAATAATATAAAATTTTCGATGAAAATAAAATTATGAGAAACAATGAAAGATTTCTCACCTATGCTCTTTGTTCGTGCTCCCCCTCCTTGCCCGGTTAATAAAGTCCATCAAACGTTACTATTAAATAGACGAATTTTTTATTTAAGCAAATCCAGCTATGAGCTACAAATCTCTTTCACTCTTGTGAGATAGAAATATACATATAAGCACAGCACTAAACAGTACCTAAAATCTTCTGAGAAGCAAGAAATCGCCTCCTAAAATCGGCTAAAATCGTACCTTCGATCATCTCCGAATCGCGATAAACTTATTGAAATTAACTTATTAAGCCAATAGCAAGCATCTAAGGCATGAGATCTTGAAAATTCTCCAATTCGCTCTCCTCTGTAATGTTTTTCAGAAAAGAAAGCAGTGTTTTGATCCCGGGTTTTGATTTCTCTCTCTCACGAGATACGAACTCGACCGTGTCACGATTGAAATGAGGCACAAACAGTTTTATCCATGAACCTTTGTGGGTCGTGACGCACACCGCCTGATTCACCAAATCAGTGGATAGCAATTTTCGCGCGTTCTGATTGGCTCCCGTAAATATAACTCAGAATATCCTTGGATATTCACTGTTTTGGGACGAGATTCAAAATGGCTTCTCTTTTCGCGACAGTTTCGAATGAGATGAAACTTTAGCGGTGAATGAAAAAGCTGCTCCAACAAATACCAAGAAACAGACAAAATTGGGCCTGTCGGTGTTTACTGTTCTAAAAAGTTCCTTTTTGATTTTTATCCAACTGATTTGGTAAATACTAAAACAACTACCCCCCTCAGGGTCGGTTTATAGCGCTAAATATATACCTGGACGCTTCGCGTCTCGGTATACCTACAATATTTCACCTCCCCTTCGGGGGATAGTTGTATACAGTGAAACCTGTATTAAGCGGACACCGTATTAAGCGGACACCCTCTATTAGCGGACAGTAGCCGAAGTCCCAAAATTTATTTCTCTTATTTACTTTAAATGAAACCTTTATTAACCGGACACCTCTATGAAGCGGACGCGGACACCTAAAAAGTACCTGAAATAGTCATTTCTATTGTTACCAACCTGTATTAAACGGACACTTGTAATCAAATTCCACCACCCAACATGCCAGACACCGGAAATGCGAAAGATTACCTTGAATTACCACCCACAACTTTTTCGATTTTTACATTAAAAAACGTGACTTGACGAACTTATTTGACTAGTTTCACAGTACAGTATTGTTTTCTATTCCGTTTTGTTTGTATAGAGCTTGTTTCACTCATCTGATTTCTTCAAATTTGAGTATGGTACTATGATCAATTGGTCCACTTTGATAAAGAAATTAATGCAAACGTATATCGTCAAAGTCTCTGGAAGTATTCTTAACATTTCCACTGTTCATTTGAGTGGCATTTGACATCTCATATGATGTTATCTATTGAAACCTGTATTAGGTGGACACCCTGTATTAAGCGGACACTACAGCATTACCCGAGGGTGTACGCTTAACAGGTTTCACTGTAGTATACTAAAATCGCAATCCGTTTGATTTGACGTTTTTTATCCATTTGATAAGTGCATGAAAGGCTTTCAACGGACACCATAAACATGATAAATGAGCGAAATCTGTTTCACAAGTGAGATCGATCCTGAGTGCCTTTTTATTAATATAGTCTTCCAACATCACCGTCCAAATTCCAAATGGTATTTACTCATTTATTTCATAAACTAAACGTGTTTTAAAAATTTAATTTAAATCATTCTTGAATTTTTAGGTGCTGTATTCCCTATTGCTGTATTAAGGCCTCGGCATTATCATTCAGCAAAATCAAGGTCGCCGAAAGTTTAAAAGACTCAGTCAAGTTTGAACATGCCAAAAACAACTCGTTCCGACAGCTATCATTTGCTACGAAGTGATCCAGAAGTAAACGAACCTCCAGTATCGATCACAGAAGATGATGAGGCAGCAGAAGACGATGAAGCAGCAAATAAATCTCCTTGGTGGAAAGCGTTAATAAACTTAATCAGCGATATTGAGGGCACGAGTATTCTCGCCCTACCTTATGCGATTTCTCAGGGTGGTTTAGTGGCGATAACAGCACTGGTTGTTCTTCCTTTTGTCGCCTTCTACACTGGAGCAATTCTGATTGACTGCCTTTACGATGAAAACGATGCTGGAGAAAGAGTTCGCGTCAGATCCAACTTTAAACAACTTGGTGAAGCTTGCTCGCCTCGTTACAGCGGCACCATAGTTTCCGCTATCCAGCTAATCCACCTTTTTCTTGTGGCCTCTCTGTACCTGGTCTTGTCCTCTGCCCTTGCTAATGGTATTTTTCCAGATTTACCGCTGTCAAACACAGCCTGGATTGTTATTGCAGCCTCTGTGGGACTTCCGACGCTATTTCTGAAGAATTTCTCTCAAGTCGCTTGGTTGAGTTTGATTAGTGTGATAGCTATATTTATGGCTGTTGTTGCTATTTTATCCTATGGAATAGTGCATCATCCATCATGGACCCCAGGCGAAATCTTAGTGTGGGATAAAGAGAGTGCACCTGTTTCATTGGCAATCTGTATCTCATTCTGCTATAACTGTCACTCTACTTTGCCTGGCCTTGAGGCTAGTTTGGAAAAGAAGTCGCAATTTCGCACAGTACTTGGACTCACATTATGTTTCGTTGCCACCTTAAAGGTGACTTTTTCAGTGTGTGCATTTTTGTCATTCAGCTCTAACATCCAAGAAGTAATCTCTAATAGCCTTCCCGTGGGAGTTATTAGCATCCTTGTCAACGCTTTTTTAATTTTGAACGTAGTTTTTTCATATCCTTTTGTGGTTATTATTATCATACAAATAATCGAAGATTCAGTGTCCCCTGATTGGTTTTCATTTGAAATACCTCATATTGTTTGGTTTGTTGGCATCCGGGTTGCAACAAACGTTCTTACTCTCCTTCCAGCAATTTTAATTCCACATTTTGTGCTCTATATGGCTTTTATTTCAAGTTTAACAGGGTCAGCGACTATGTACATTTTACCGACGCTTTTCCATCTCATTTTGAAAAAGAAAGAACTTAAACTCTACCATTATGTTATTGATGTATTCATTATCATCTTCGGTGTTTTTGTCGGAATAACAGGCTTGGTGTACACTGGGAAGGCATTGTTTTAAATGTTCCGCTACCTCAACCGATAAGCAGATAGGGCAGCATAACCAGTAAGCTTTAGAAAACTTCTATAAGAGGTAAAAAAGGAAAGAACTTGCATAGGCTAAGACTGATGTAAAAAAACTAGTGAATAACTGAGACTAGACTAAGACTATTATACTCAGTTGCTAAAAGAAATTTGAGCCTAATAAATTGACCAATCATACAAGATTTGTGGCAGATGCTTTCTCTAAAATCATGTCTAACAACGTCCCAGGCGGAAATAACGAAATGAATTTTCCTTCGTTTGAGGGCATGGGAAGTATTTGCTTTTTTCTTTGCATCTTTTGTCAAGAATTTGTTCTTACACTTTCTTACGAGCTATTGTTCGTTCGTTTTCACAGCATATAAGGAGGGCATTTGTACTGGAATATTCATTCTAGGTTTCAGGTCTAGTCGCACCTACGAGACGCTAAACTTTTTTCGCCATGAACCTAGGCTTTAAACCATGTCTGACAAAAGTTCTGTAGCCGAACATGTTGATCGGGAGCAACCAGAAGGAATCTCGAACTTGCCAGTCGTTTCTGCTGACCCTAAATTAGATTCTAAGTCTTCATCGACACTAAGCTTCGTGCATTTACTCTTCCACTTCAAGAAGACAGCTCCGACTCTGACTCTAAGAAGCTCAAGCGAGAAGTTGAGGCGAAGAAACTCAAATTCAAAAGCAACGAGAAACAATTTTTGTTAAATGCAGAAATCTAGGATTATAGTTCCTTTGTGTTCGATACTATCAAGAAAGCTGACTTTTTGCGGGCCCAGAAGTCCATGGAAACTTCTCTTGATTTGATATGAAAGCGACAAATACTTATCAAGCTAGCAGACCGACGCGTGTTGGTTGGCAGTCCAAGAGTACGGGCAAGAGAAATTGGAAGACAATTCAGAAGATGAAAATTAAAATTACAAAAGCGTAGGAGAAGTCATACTGGAAGAAACGCCAGGTGGCTACTACCGCCGAGAAGTTTCATTTGGATCAGGTTACATAGTCTTCTCTTACTGCTAATTGCAATAGTGACGATCGGCAGCTTTTTCGAGGTGATATATGTCCGTTTCCCGTTTCTTTGTTATTTCCAGAGCTTGTTCTACCTGAAACAAGCTACCCAACCCGTATTTTCTCTAGTTTTCTTGTGTCTCCCTTCTTCTTGTGTCGTCCGAACAAGAAGGAAAATATTTTTCATTTGGACGAACTTGGTGAGGGAGAATGAAGAATTTTTTAAAACCTCTTTACATAATCTTCATAATGTATATAAAAATGTCTGGAACTTTTATTGAGATTGATTCACTACTGCAACATCTTAACATTTCAAGACAAATCTATCCTACAAACCTGTCAATAATGTGCGTTACAACATTCACCGTTTTGACGTTATGCCAAGTTTTCCAAAATAATGCGCATTGACTATACAAGTTCTTCATACCTCCATGACTAGACAGTACATTTTAGTTTGAATTGATCGCATATTTTGAATGTAAAACATTGATAATCCTCACACTGAAATACACTAGTCATGGATATATTTATTGTCCTCATTAATTTGGAAAAATTAGCATAACCTCAAAATTTAGGAACTGAAAAACGGGATTTCATGTATGCTTATCCCTTTTTTGGGTGGCCAGTGTTGTTGCATCTAACTGCAACGCATCTTACTGGCATGTTTTGTCTTTTAACAGCTGTTTCAGTTTGTGAATTGGAAGAAATATTTTTAGCACTCCACAATTGTGTACTTTCAACAAAAGTCACGTTTTCCTTAATTTACGTCATAGTTCTTTAATCTTCGTCCCAGCTCGTTTGTTTCCGAGAGGCCTCTGAGAGAATACTAAGACAAATAGTGTGCCAAAGTGGAGGCAAATTTGAACGTTTCAAAAAACTGTTAAAAAAGTCATGTTGCCGTTCAAATCGAAATTTTTTTTCGCAGAGGTTCTCGAAGTAATGTGTACAATGTACTTTCATTAAAAAAAGAGAAAACGTTTAGGTTAAGGGCACTTAAAGAATAGAGCTTGCAGTTTTTGTCTCTATTTGATGTAATTAATATGAATCCTTTCCCGAGAAGGCGTGTTATCCCGCCTTGAAACGTTTACATGGCAAAATGTGAGCGGGTGACCCGCCCCCTCCTATCATGTAAACGTGATCAACTCACGCAGCCAGCATCTCCTGCCTATTTACTTCAACAAAAGAAAGCTTTTACATAAGAAAAGAGCTCAACTCCCACAAGATTGCCTTTGGTACGCCAACTTGGCCGCCGTTTCATTGTTTTGGGACATCAATATGGCTCCCGTGGCGTAATGTGAAAACTCTTTATAATATATGGACAGGCGGTCACCCAATTGAAGTCCAAAATACGCATTTTTTGAGACTCTATTGAAATAAAATTTCTTTGAAAAAAAGAATTTGAATTTAGATGCGGGGTTGTTCAAGTTCTTGGTGTTGAGGAAACCATTGTTAGTTTGCTTGTGTGGGTATTGAGCAGTGTCTTTTCAATCTTTTGTATTACGTCGTTTCGTGATTGCACCCATGGCGCAACAACAAGAAACTTCATATTTGTAACCTATGGATATACTTCTAATAAACCATTATTATTATTATTATTATTATTATTATTATTATTATTATTATTACGTCATTTGGTGATTGCAAATAGAGGAGCAACTTTGGTTGCGGGACGTGACAATGATGTACAAATGTGTTATCCAATGCACACGTTTACAATCTCCGCAACAGTGAAGATCTAAACCTGCCAGGATGCCGGACAGCGGCTGCCCAGAGTGGCTTCTTTTATAGGGCAGCAATAGCCTTAGAACTGCCCGATCATTAAGATCAGCAGAATTAATGAAGAAATAGGATACCGGTATACATACCATAGTATATTATTAATTTGTTAGTTATTATTAGAAGTGGTAATTAATTTAAGTTGTTATTTATATATCAAGAACATGTATCTCATTAGTCTTAAGTTTTATTATATATACATATTGTAAATTAATTCTGAAAAGCCCCTCTGGGAGAATTAATAAAAAAATATTGTATTGTATTGTATTGCACCCGTCCGTAACACTGACCAAGAAACTAATGATGCGAGGGAAGACTAAGAATAATTGGGAGTTAAAGTTACAGAACAGCGGTGGCAACACCTGGGATACTTCCTTATATGGCCTATAAGGTGATGTGCTGCTGGACAGGATATGGTTTTTGACCTCTCTATCCTAAACAGGGCCGGTATATAATTTCGTGTGCGTCTGTCCTAAAACAGGGTGTATAATTTTATGTGAGTCCGTCAACAGGGTATTGCCTGCACGATTGATTGGATTTGCTAGATGAATTTTGTTTGTACTCTAAGTACATAAAAGCAATGACGATGACGTGAATTTGCCCATTGCAATTGCCAATAAATGGCTGTAAAACAAGACGGCGGGCATTTTGTCCTTTTTCTCTATACAGGGGAATAAAATTAAGGGTGTTTCACCTGTTTAGGACAAAAAAATGTTCATAAAAAAACCCTGTTTGGGACAAAACCCTCAAATTTATTACCATTATCAGGACAAAGGACATTACACTCTTTAGGACAGACTTGGGCGAAATTGTATACCGTGTTTAGGACAAACTCGCGCAAAATTATATACCCTGTTTAAGATGGAGAAGACGGAAACCATACCCTCTCTAGCGGAACATCCCCGTATAGGCCATATAAGGGAGTACCCCACGCCCCCGACAAAAACTTTGCTTATAAAATGATTTAGTCGTATTCTATAACCGTTACTCCATCTCAAAATCAATTTTTCAAACGTAGCCGAATTTTCCTGGAATTGAATTATTAAGACCTTATCCAAGTTCAAAAAGAAAAAGAAGAATTGGACGTCTTGCGTTTACGTCTTCCATAAAACGTCGCATCAGGAAATTTAACGTCAAAGTCGTCCCGGTGGAGAGGGGTGCACTCCTTTATCAGGCCTAAACGGGTATGAGTGTACAATTTTCACTTAGCGTCTTGAGCAAGAGTGTCTTTTTGGACTAGGACGTTTAAAAGAGCATGAAGGTTGGGTTAGGGTCAATTTTTGGATATTTACGGTATTAATTACATATGTGTCTCCTCATGTCAATGTTCTCAATTTGCCTAATAACTTTCGAATGACCTTTTTAGCTTCTTGACGGACATCTCTCAATCTCCAAACGTAAAGAAACGGATTCAGAGTCGATGAAATTAGCATACTGGTTGTCCCTATATGGAGAACGATGAGAGATGTTTCATAGGAAATATTCAATGCCTTTACAAGAACAGTAGAAAGTAAATACGGTGAATAACTCAATACGAAAAGCGCCACAATCCAGAGAATGGAATACACAGATCTTTTATATTTTTCAAAGTGAATGACGGACTGGCCAGCGACATTTGCACTTGAATGTACTTGCTGCTGATGGTGTCGAATTATTCGAAATACTCTAAAGTACGATAGAGTAAATATAGCAAAGAAGCAAATACCCATGCATCCTTCTATGACGGAGTCAACAGGTATGTCAAAATACTTATCCATTCCTGGTAGTCTGCGAAGTGCCATATATGGTACCGGTACCATCAACAGAGCACCCTCGATAAAATATACTCTCCGAACAGTTATTAAGGAGCTTCGGCGGCTCATAACTAGCCATCTTTCCACGGCCATTGATGTTAACGTCGATGCTGTCAGGATAACTAGATAGGGAACGATGCTATGAGCGACTGCGGATGCTACACAATAAAGCTTGTCATACCCCTTAAGATCTGCGACTCTGTATATAACATAAAATGGCTGACCAAGAAGCCCTATAAATAAGTCTGCTAACGCAAGGAAACTAAGGAACGTATACGTGGGGGTTCGAAGAGAAGGGTTCCTCCAAATTGATGCCAAAATCAGAGAATTTCCTGCTACAGCCACTGGCGAAGACGCACCATTTACAATGCAAGTGAGAATTGTCACAAGATCATAAGTGTGTAGGAACTTGTGATTTGAGCAAAACTTAAATGGAAGGCCTTCGGATGAGCTGGAACGACTTGTGTTGATCATTTTCACCTTAAATTGAAGCAACTGGTAATGTTGTGAACTGGAAAGTAATATAGCGTCAGTTTGGTATTAAGATTCTTGCCCTTTTTTATTGCTCAGTTTTGCCTTTAAAGTATAATGACACCCACGTATTCTAGAACAAACGAAAGGACAACAAATAGAGCTAATCTAAATGAGATGAACACTTGATTTACCTCTTCTTAAGTATACAAAAAGCGGATTTAATTAAGTTGCCGGCAGATCACTAACCTGTCTCTTTCAAAGTTACAGTCGATCACCGCGCGTGTTGAGCCATTCCAATCCTGCACCTGTCGTTTACGCGAATTTAGTTTCAAATTTTTCAAAAAAAATTGAGATTTGATTTAAAGCCATTTTCAAATTGATCTATCTCACATCCCTTCCGGTTTTAGTCTAAACTTTGTCATTTCTCTATATTCATTCGGATTCTTCATCACATCGATGCTATATTCATCCTACGCCATTTTAATTACTAGGTGACAGTCAACCCCCACCCCCATATAAATTAATAATAAAGCTTTTCATGCCATGTTGATAACATCTCTTTGATTTCAGTACACTCTCTATTAAAAGCCATTGAAAAACGGTCATTCATTGTATGTAGTAAGTCGTTGTGAGTCACTGTTGTAAGACACTGTGGCATTTGTTTTATTTCTGACGCGAACACCAAGCGGGATATACTCTAGTGTACTTATCCTGAGACCTCAATCTGCGTGATCGGATCTTTGAAAAAAATAATTTCGAATTCTGAGAATCTTTGTTTCAAACAAATAACAAAGCAAACTAAATTATCAAATTATAAAATATGTTGGGTAAACAGAGCGACTTTTGCCAAAATTGAGCTCAAATTGAACCGGATGCAAGATTTTAGCAATACCACTCTAGCACTGCTTGATCGAACACGCGAATCAACAATGGTTTTCGCAACACCAAGAAACACCCGTATTCGTTAGCAAATTTTGGAATCAACTGAAGTTTTGGGGTAACAGACCACCCTCTCCTAAGTCACAATTTTGCCCTAACCAAGAGAGAATGATAATGGTGACTTAGGGGAGGGGTAGGTGGTCGGTTAACATAAACTTCTAAATTATTTCAATCTAAAGACTCGGGTGGTCAAAACCCAAGGTTAGTCTGAAGTGGAACATGAAACTGAATATGAATAAGGGAAAGCACGAGGTGACCTTCTTGCTTTTGCTCATTGCGCATCGCCTATTGCGAAATATAACTTACATCAAAAGTGGTGGTGATTTTTCGCAGTTGTCTAGTGAAGAGAGGTAAAGGCAGCTTTTGTAATCCAAAGGATTTTACGCGTAATGATGATAACTCCTCCCCCCAAACAAGTTGTGTGTCTTGGAACTCGCCCCTGTCCTTTCCTGTAATGTTCAATATTGGAGCCGAAATTTCCTTTCTGCACCAGTTTTTGTCGCCTTGATGCAAAGAAGCGAGCACGTCGTTTCCCCTTTTGCCACTATTGTTTTTTACTCGTAACAGGTACACGAAGAAAACATTCTGGGCCCAGTTGTTCGAAGGCCGATTAGTGCTTAACCCAAAGTTAAATTTAACCCGGGTTTCTCTTTCTTGTGTTCAAAAGCATTTTCTCGGATAATTTTCTGTTATATTTGTAGCTTTCAATCAGCAACTTGCAGACAAAAAGAATTAGAACTGAAATGCTTTTTAAGCTTTCAAATCTGAATTCAAATCTCGCACTAACCCTGGGTTATCTTAACCCGGCTTTGAACAACTCGGCCCTGGTTGTTAATTAGGCTACGGTTTAAGGGTGTCAGTCTTGTTCAAATGACGTCATTAAAGTCAATTGAAAATGTTTTATACAGTGGAACCTTAATTCAGGGGACAATCTCGGGACCAAGGCAAGTGTCCCTGAATAGAGGTGTCCCCTGAATGGAGGTTGGGCTGAGGTTTGTACATAATTAATCAACAAATAAAATTTTTCTTTAATTCTGCCTCGGAATCTGCTGTAGTCATTAAAAGATTGGTCCGATAACTTTGACATCCGCGAGCGAGTGACGATTTTTTTTTTTTTTGCAGTCAAAAAAGCGGCAAACAATGCATTGGGGAGACCAAGTGCCATCTCCTGGAACGTTTTGGGGAGCTCTCTGCTTGATCCTCAACTATGGCCACTTTCCTAATTCTACTCCCGTCTCTGAACATTTTAATCAAGCCGATCACTCTACTATCAACGACGTCCTTCTTATTCCGCTGCACCTAATCCGCAGCAACCGTGACTATGTCAGAAAGGCACGCGCCGCTCACCTCATCGACAAAGCTATGACATTAGAACCCCGTGGTATAAATAGACGTGATGAACTCAGTTAGAGACCTTTATCTTTTTACTATTTATCTCGGAAATGTAACTTCATCTTGTATCTATATTCATTTTGCTTTTATAGCCCCCGTTGAAGGTCTGTGTTGCGAACCGGAATATCGGGCAAATATAATTCACCATTTTATTTTTGTTTTCTTTCTTTTTTTTTCCTATGACTCTTCCTGCAGCCGTAAAGATCAGTTTACTGCTTTAATTTAAAATTTGGTATTGAAGATTTTACTGATCCGGGTCTACTAAAGATCCGGCTGACCCTCACTGGATTGTCGTGGTGGTTTTGCCTTCGCAACTGTTTCTCATACACTCATTATTTCAAGCAGCTAGATTATGTAAAAAAAAAATCATGATTTAATTACTTCTGGGATGTTGTGTGTTGAATTCCCAAAAGTTTAGTGCATTGATTTTAGTGAGAAAGTTCATATTAGTTTTTTAAAAAAGCTGTTAGTCATTTTGACAAGTGAGCAATGAAACTTATCAAACCATTGTGGTTTTGAGTACTAAGATGTCCCTTCTAAAAGAGGTTAAAACCAGTTTTTGGGACCCAGAAACTGTCCCTTTCCCGTACTGAATAGAAGTGGCCCTTCGATAGAGGTGACAAATACAACGATCTTGTGAACCTTTTTCTGGGGACAAATATTGTGTCCCCTGAATGGAGTTCCTTGAATCGAGGCGTCCTAAAGGAGTGGTTCCACCGTAATTAAAAAAAGAAAACAAAATTTTCCTTTTGGCCCAGACCTTTGTGACAATCAAACAATGTTTGCGGGAATTGAAGCTGTGTATACAAAGGCTTCTTGTCCATACTCTCATCTAAACTTTTTGTCAGAATCTAACGTTGCATGCTGGTTGGTTTTTGCTAAAAAAAAATTAGACAACTCACTCTCGATTTCCAGTACATCGTTTTCACTCACGTGGTAAGCAGCTATTTTAGTACAAATTTCTTAGAACGAAAGAAATTTTTTTCTTGAGAAAGGAGTTCAATCCTTACAGGATTCTGTTAGTGCTCAAACATGGCCGGCGATTCATTGTTTTGTAAAACGATCTATTTGCTCAAAGAAGACTTTTAAAAACTCAGTCTAAAAGGCCATTTCCGAGTTCCAAAAATTCTCACCAAGTGCAAAATGTTTGTTGAGAAAACGAGTATTATTTGCATGAGAATACAAAGTCATTTTCTTAACAATGGTTTTGCACTTATCATCTCTTTGAAACAGAGGCCTGGAGCTACCCTGAAATGGCCTATTCTTGATTATAGTAACTGGCTAATCAGAATCAGGGTGTTCAAGTTGTAAGAGCCCTTGGGTTCAGGCATTCTCCTTGTAAATTTTTGGCGCGTCTCTTTCTTAAATTCAAGAATTTAATCAAGATAAGATTACGGATAATTGGCCTGAATGACCAACAAAGATCCGACACTTTTGATACATGATCCCTAGCGTTTCTTAATTTCGGATCTGAAAAGGGCAAATATAGCCAGCGGAAATAACGAGTAATTTTTCAAATTATGCACACATCACCTATTGAAGCAACACTAGCTGCTCATGTTTATGGCCAGATTAGTTTTGCCCGTTAATTCGTTCTCTGAGATAAAGTAGGACAAACTGCCACAAAATTTCTACGACTTTATTAATATTTAGCAAATAACACAGCGTAGCTATTGCAGTTACAGATGTATCGTTCGGCTTATTCGATAAATGAAAAGAGAGTTTAAAGTGCAAGTTCTTGTTGTTGTCGTGAACTAAACATATAAACAGTGTTGCGTCATCCTATCTCATTTCAAAAAAAAAAGAAAAATTGCGAAAGCTCTACCAACATCTCCAATTTACTGAATAGCATATGTTTGAAAAAGTTTGAACTTCGTTGAGGCTATTATATTAGGACAAATATCTAAATTATCCATAACAACGTAGTCAAGAACTAGGTACGAAATTTATGTTACTATCTTTTTAAACTGTAATAAAAAGAAATATCACCTTAAGATTACAGAAACCTTAACAGATTCGAAGACGAGAACGACTACCAGTATGAGAAAGTTTCTTTTGCGTATTCTAAAATAACGACACCCCGGAAGGGGTGTCGTTATTTTTCACTGGAGAAATTATCACTGTTATGTTCATTGAAGGACACTAAGCCCTCTCCTGATCGCAAAAATGATAAAAATTCTAACTTTTGATAACTTGTTTCCGCCACTACGACATTCTCTCTAAAAATCGTAAATAAATGACGACGACTATTACGTTTTCCAGCCAAAATTACGCTGGTCACTCGCGCATTACTTATTACTGAGAAAATCTCGTACTCGTAGTCGTCCTTGCCTTAGATTCTAAGCGTCTCTGTTGTTATTTAAGCGTGATAACACTAGCGTCTCTGTTTATGACGACTGGGCATCAATCATAAAATTATACAAAGTGAAACAGACTCAAAAGAATCTTGCCTATGATTTTATAGCATACTCCAATGCAATCTGTTTTAATCGAGTTCAATTTCGTCGTTACAGTGAAACCTGTATTGAGCGGACCCAAACGCCGTGCATTAAGCGGGAACGAGTTTCAGTGAGTTCCACAGTTTTCTTCTCCATTCTTCTGTGGAACAACGGTCACGTCAGGTCTACATATTATAACTGGACACTAGCAAGAATCCTTTGAGTGTCGGCAGACATATTAATACGCATATTTTTGTTCTCTTCCAAACTGGACAACTATTTTGACGTTTTCACAAATCCTCAGACCAGTTGGTAAAAGCAAAAGCTGTTTATTGATATAGCGCGTTTGTATGCTTCTTCTAGTCCCGAATACACTGGTTGTACCAGATATATTTCCATAGATTTCAAATTAATTCCGTCACTAGTCTGCTCAATCTGCCTCCTGATTTGGAGTCCCCATTGCTCTGAGCGGTGTATACTGGTGTTAAGGGACGGACGCATGGAAAATGCCAAGCACACCTTGTGTTCTCAATCTTAATTAGCAGCTTGGGCTGGCAGCACCTAACGCTGCTCCCACTTTTTTTTTTGCAGATGTTTTAATTTCCAACTTTTTTGATATTCATACATAGTTTACTTAGTTAGAACCCTGATGGCCGGGAGCACCACAAGACAGTTAAATATCTTATCTGATTATTTTGTGTGATCTCATAACTGCGTCAATAAAGCTAGAAACGAGACCAAAATGGAATTATTATTTTGGGGGGCCATATAAATATTTATACTCCCTAAGTAAAAAGCTTGTAATAACATTCTATCATCTTCTCTAGCAGCAGAAAACCTTCTTAGGGAATTGAACTTCTGTAATAGGATTCCTGTAAAATCTGCTGTCAGCATATTTTGTAGCTTCCTTTCTGCAGAGCCATTTACGTACTTCTTTTTAAAGAACCTTTCCATGACAGCTGGACGTCCTGCTCATACAACATGTTTATGTGCAGCTCTAAATCTTCTACGCAGCGTAGGGTTGATTCGCACACACAACACGATGAGCTTACTATTACATGGAAATTCTTGCTCGTCCAAGGCCGGAGTTCGCCCGTTTAAGGCAGAGGCCGAACTTAAGTCCTTGGAACTATTGCTCATCCAGCTGCGACAATTTTTAGGGTACTTGTTACCATCTGAATACGATCCATGCCAAATGTTCTTCAAAGGCCTATAGAAAGTTACTTACAGTTTACCATTCAACCGTTAAGTTTCACCTAAAGTTCCGGAAGTGATAAGGTTAACGACTTCCAGTATTGGCCGCCTTAAATTTCGGGATCATGCAGTTACTGTTTATCTCATCAAGTGATAAGCCGCTGAAAATGTTGTTTTTTCAGCCAGTTACGCAGGCGACTGGCGGAAGAAACAAACGGAGTAATCCAACAGGAGTCCAACCTTCCAGTCAACTAGAGCACCTGGACTAGTAACTAGCGAGTAGCCTAGTACCTCACAAGAGCCTCTAATTTAAGTGGTCGTCTAAAACAATATTGGTTTTTGTGTTGAGGGTTAGAGTTATTGTTTGTGTGGTTATCCTATTGTTTTCACAACCAATTGTGTGAGCCGTTCAGTGAGGTGCTGTTTGTGCCTAAATAGAAGGTCACAGGTTCGACTCGTGTTCGGAATACTCAGATTTTTTCTTCCAAGCCGCCTGTGTGACTGACTAAAAAACACTTTTTTCAGGGGTGTATTACTTCTGTAGAGGCACCGCTTGAGGCGAATATTGTATACAGTGAAACTTACCACATTGAACTTTCCAGGACGTTGGTCCCATTGAATGAGTAGATGGGTATATCGGGGTTGAACGCATAACGTGATGTGAAGATCGAGTCCCATGATGGAAACAGCTGATCTCCCTGAAAGACAAGAGAAAACGACCCACTTTAAGTTTTTGAAAACCTCCGGGTGGACACTCCAATAAAAAACGAGCAGTTAATCTTTTCTTCTCAGAGGCTCGTCGTACCCTTGAGGAAGTGAGTACCTGGACTGGAAAGGTTTAGAGTGATAACACCTACAATTAATTAATGGCCGCCAGCTTAATAGCAATTGATCTTCTGCACAGAGGCCGAAAAAGTATGCTGAAAAATGGTGCGACGATAACATCAGTTTTAAACTGTCAAACTTAAGTAACTTTTCAAAAAGTTTAGAAATTAAAAAAAATACTGATAATACCAAAAACTTTCAACAGTAATAGTAGCGACCTTAGCTTTGAAGAATTCTGTTAGGGTTGTGCAAATTCCTCTCGTTCGAAGAACGCCGCGGTGAATGTTCACGGGTAATGAGAAACTACTGTTCCTGGAAAAGCTGAGAGGTGATGGACTTCCAAGAAAGACTATCCCCACGTCAAAAGAGTTGTTATCAACTGTTACCTGAAGATTTCCAACAGGAAGACTTCTGTCCTGTCGATGGATGATAGAATATAAATGTTGGAACCTGTTGGAGATGAATGCTCTATATTTCCCAGTAAGGTTTTGCCCACGTGACTTCTGCCAACAATGTTCATCGGCACCTCTGACGCTGAGCATTCTGCCATTCATCGGTTCGTTGAGGGCCACTAAACGTAGCTGTTAAACACAAAAGTCACTTTACATTGGGACGCCCTGCCTTTCAACAGGTTAATTATACGTCGTAGCAAACTGGGAACAAAATGAGAAGCGATAACTTTCACTTTCACTGAGATGTGCTCGCTGAGGTGGTTCGCAGAAAAAGGGGAAGAACTTGCGTGTCGCAGCCTTTACATAGCTGATGACTCTCCACGAAACAGATAAAAGACCGTGTAATAGACCGCAGAGGCCACCCAGAGAATTGCTCGTCGCAATGCCGCTCCCTAGCTGTTATCTACTGATAAGCTTATCTTTGGTAATACATAATGTTGGCCTTTTAGGAAAATCCGAAATAGTATAGTGCAGTTCAATGAAAATACATTCCCTTTGCTTCCATAAATACGAATTAAGGAATAGGCGCAGTTCGGACCTGAATCCAGACTGACAGGAATCGTTTCTAGCTTAACCTCCGTACATGTGGAACAAAGAAAGAAATCCACGGGAAATCGATATTTGGTTGGAGTTAGCGCAAGATTCTAGTTAGCGAGGGTTCGAGTTATCGGGAGTTGACTGTAAAAGTCTTTCTTAGTAACGAATAAAAAAATTCTTTCACATTTGATGTCCATTCCGTTTACTTACGTATTGTCCTGTTAGCTTGACGTTGGATGGAGGAAGACTGACTCCCGAAGGCGTCTACAAGATATGAAACACGCCTCTCGTTAATGGGGCTGGTAATCTTCAAATCGGTTTCAGTTCAATTACATCACTTATTAGTTTAAGCTTTTAGTTGGGAAAGCAAATTCATGCAACTTTTTTAGATAATCTTGAGACATGAACGCAATTAAATTCTACCTGCGTAGTGGTAAGTCTTGTTGTTTTGGAAGCTTCTGTAGGAGCCGCAAACAAGGTTGGACCAAGCTGTAAAAAAGACATTATTGAGTTAACTGGGAACAGCAACTTTTCGTTAATGTGCAGTCTTCAAAGCAGCCCCAAGCTATGCGAACGTTTTACCCTAGAGAGTAAAAGAGGGTGCTATGGGAAAATTATTAAATCGTAAGTCCATCCGGTTTGAGGAGATAAGCGTGGCAGTACATGTTTCTTGTGACTCCCAAATCACTTTTTGATATTGGGTATTATGTTATCTCTGGCCGATACCGGTGACCGATTTGTTTAAGGCTGACATGTAACGTTTTTTCACACCTCCATCCAACACTTGATGACCACACATCCTGCAGTCATACTGCATATTTGTCGGGGTACGCTACAGTTTCTTTACTACAAACCCTGGTTCATGAAACAAAAATTCGTTCCTAAAATGCTTCCTCCTGTAAATCTCTACAAAAGAAGTGATTACAAAGTTGAAGTCATCAATAAAAGTATCTCAAGCATTTTTTGTCCATGCTTGTAGGTTTCATGATATTCGTACAAGAAATTATTAACGCAGAATGTTCAAAACAAAACAACAAATTTAAAGGTATGGTTTCTTCAATGCGTTTTTTTTAATGCCTTACCGTGATAGATCTCCAGCCTGGTGCGCTTCTGATGTACAGCATCTGATCCGATACAACAAATGCCAAAGTACCTACTTTGACCTCCTCAACTGCGTCGATTAGTGCTTCTTGTGTGTCAAATACAACCACCTTCGATAAAACGTTAAATTTCAATAGACTGTAAAGAGATTTTCTGTCGTGTAAACGTCTTCATAGACCTTTTTAGCCTGTATCTTTTGTTTTCCCAATAGTCCATTTTACAGTTACAGGTGAAAGCGAGGTTAGGGTTGACCTTTTTTTGATACAATCCTTTTCGCTTTATTATGAAAAGTATGTTGTTGTTATGCTAACTAGTATTTTGTTAAGCATAATTTCCGTAAGAATAGGAGCGTGGTTTGTATCAAAACAGGTCAACCACAGCCTCATGTTCACTCAAAGGCTAGGATACTAAGCCTAAAACTGTAAAACGGCCTATTCAGACATGCCCTTTGTATTTTCATAAATTATGCATACATATGCACGTGCATCTACACGCATAGGACGACATATGAAAGAAAGTATATTCTGGAGTACCATCACGTGGCCTGCAATGAGAAAACAAAACATACAAGCTGAAAAGGTCTGTTTGGAAACATGTTCCTACATTAACGTGGCGATTTCGATTCTATGACTATGCTCCCAAGTGTCACCATCTAATGTAAGTTGTTACTTGATTTTAACTAAAAATATTTTAAAACGATCCCCAAACATACCCACAGATATTACTACTTTCAGTTTACTCTATGCAGAATGTTAAAAGAAAGCGGTCACATAGTTACCCCGGGAGATAGTGGGCTCATTTCAGCTTCATCTTTTGGTGGAGATATATGTCCAATGTCACCATTTTTCCACGGAGCCCCCGGTGGTCCGGGTGATCCTGGAGGTCCAGGGACGTTACTATCTTTGCCAGGGGGACCAGGAGGTCCAGGTGGTCCTCCTGGCGGCCCGGGTGGTCCCTAGAACGAAAATAAATTCTTAAAATCAGTTTACTCGTTCGTAGTTGTTATTTTCATCGTAGACAATAGACAACGCGATCGAAGCAAGCTAAAAGCAACGTTTCTCAACTTTTTGTAGTCACGCAAGTACGTCATGAAAATTAAATTACTGATGATCTTATTTTATGAAAAACTCACCGGGGGTCCCGGATCCCCAGGAGAACCAGGTTGCCCTTGTGGTCCCATAGGCCCTCTGCTTGATGAACCGGGTTCGCCCTGAAGGGTGACATGAGTACGGCTTTTAAAATACTTACTATTAACATAGGGAACCCACGCTCTTATTAGTAAACTGCAAATGGAAATTAAATAAGAGGTAAAATCTTACCTGTTTTGTTCTAATCTTGAATTTTTGCTGCGGTGCGAAGTGAAATGGACGCTTTGACCGTTGTTGATTTCACAATGCTTTATGTGGTTTGTCTCGCATTTTTCTGTTGGTGTCAAGCGGTTTTTATTATCGTCTTGCATTTCATTGTTGGTTATTAATTTGTTAACAATTCGAATTAACGGTAATGAATAGTGACAAGGGTTAAAACTCGATAGCTGCTCTCGTACGATCCCTGCCTCCAGTTGACTAGACCAGTTTACCAAGCAATGCCGCGCGAGGTAACATTCCACGATGACCATTCCGGTTAAAACGAAAACAACAAGGCAATGTCTGGATATTTATGCAATCTAACTTGAAATAATCTCAGAACTAAATAAAAAAGCTCAAGAAAATCTCAGACGTCAAACGCGAAGTTAACTTCGCGTCCAGTCAAGTGGAGGCATTCATAGCTCGAAAAGTCAGCAATCAATTTCTGGTTATTTTGAATGCGAAAATTTTTATTTTTAATAGAAAAAAGTGACCCACTCTACATTTTATCCCTTAAAATGTTGTTGGAATGAATTTATTGAAAAAACTGCTCGTACTACTTGAGTACGGCTTAAAAAGTAAATCGGTCCTCAAATTAATTCCATCCCTTGTCTCTTTTCTCCCTCTCTCTCTCTCGAATTGATAATAAATTAATAACCAACAATGAAACGCAAGACGATAATAACGATCGCGTGACAAACCACATTGAGCATTGTGAAATCAACTACTGTCAAAGCGTCGACTTGAACATCGTTTTCGCATTGTAAAACAACTTTCATTTCACTTCGCACCGCAGCAGATTCAAGAATAGAACAAGACAGGTAAGATTTTATCTCTTTTTTAATTTCCATTTGCAGTTTACAAATAAGAGCGTGAGTTCCATATGCTATTAATGACATTATAAAAAATGGAAGCACCAGAAGTAATTTGATCTGTCTTTGCGATCAAATTATGGCCCCATTCATATCAAATCTTAAACACGTTTAAAAGTTGTTTAGTTAAAAACGGTTTAAAATTATATCTTTCATAAAATTGATAGCACATTTCGTGAAAATTACAAAACATGTTGAATTTTATTTGAATCCTCTGGAAAACCAGTGTTCTAGTTTTCCGTGTCCGTTTTTCATTTTTTAAAACCTGATATAACTTTGATATACATGTTTAGTTGGTGTGAATAAGGAATATAATATTCCTGCTGAAGGACCACACAGGTAAAGTCAGAGGCATAAATCATAAAACCGTTCAGTTTCCACCGAGTGTGTCTTAACAAGCAGTGCAAATCACAGAAGGCAGGTCCGAAAACCACCCATTGCTACGTGAAGCAATCTGACACATCGGCTCTTTATTCTACCTTGGGTCCTTGTGGTCCCGTTTCTCCAGGATTTCCCTAAACACCAAAGGAAAAAAAAAGAGCAAAAAAAAACTTTTAAATGTAGTGTTTTAGCCTTTCAATAATTTGTGTTAAGCAAATTGTCATTTTTGAACGGGTAATAATACCATGTTGACTAGTCTGAATCTTGGATTTTCTCTCAAAGGAGCCAAAAGATACATATCAATTGCATATCATAAATATCAATTACATATCAATTGCAATCAAACAATAATAATAAAAGTCGACTTCAACAGACGTTGGTTTTGACATTACATTACCGTCACCACTGTTTGGGACTAAAGGTTGGTTAAAAAAAAATATTACCTTGGCACCAGGCTGACCCTTCAGACCAGGAAAACCTATACCACCTTGTGCACCCTTATGAGAAGAAAAAAAAAACAAATTAATCGTGACAATCAACTTGGTAGATAATTTAGAACGACTAGTTTCACTCAGGGCAGCCACTTTTTAATGTTTGTTTTCCATGTTCTGAAGACTATGTTAAGCTGCCAATTCGCCACTTGTCCAAGAAAGGCGTTAAAAGGCGTTAGAATTTTTTACGTTTTTAAGATAGGACAAGCACGTATGACTCATAACTGCATCGCGCAGTCACATTAAGGCATATAGTAGAAGCAACCATCTAACCCCCAAGTGAGTCTTTTGTAAAAGTACAACATGATACATTTCACCCTTGCTCGCCATCGAGCCTCCAGTAGCTCAGTAGTTAGAGAATCCGACTAGATCACGGCGGGTCGTGGGTTCGAATCCCATCTGGGGCTCGGATTTTTCCGAGTTTCCATTTGATGTAAAAAACGTACCATGTTCTACTATTAATATAAGAGGCTTGTAATATTATGACTCATCCCTACCTAGAACTCAAAATAGCATAAACCCACACTCTCTCTACCCTCGCTCGCCACCGTTATACTTATTGACCGCTTCCAAGAGAGGTTTTGAGGGAATGAACAAAATGTTCGCCACTTAATATGATCGGTTTAAGAGAAGCATTAGACCTACATTTTCTTTTGTTCTTCTAAGAAAAGTTTCTGAAAAACGTTTTCTGTCTTGAAATAGAATTAAAGGCATGGTTATCTCTACTGAAGTGATCCTTTAACAGACTTCACTTTCAAATGAGGATATGATCGTCGCAGTAGTAATTGCAATTTAAGCAATTGCAAATTAACCCGAAAAAAATTTGGGGACTTCAACGGGATTCGAACCCGTGGTCTCTGGGTTAGCGCTGCGGTACTCTACTCACTGAGCTATGAAGATCCATACATTGGGGGCAGGCCAAGTTGTTGCGTTTACCTTTAACCCGTGAATGGAATGAAACTTTGTTCGAAGGTGGGAAAGAAACCCTGGGAGGGCCGCGTTTATGAGTATGAATTACAGGCGGTTTACCTACAAATTTCATTTAATACCACGACAGAATAAGGAAGTGTCCCACAACCTTTTGGCTAGGAATGTAGGAGAGCTAAATCGAGTACTAGAAATATATCATCCCAATAACAGGGCTGCCTAATCTCCTTAATTGACCACTACAGAAAATACCAAAACACACCATAATGCTCTTTGTCTGTCACCCCATAATTGAAAAACTGAAAAAAACTGAAACTGAAAACAATGCTTATGCAAAATTGTGGGATGACAACAAAGAGCATTATGGTATGTTATGTTATTTCTGACGAATGAGCCCGCGAAGAAGGCAGAAATAAATATTTTGACGGCACGAGATACAACAGGGCCTGGGTACTAGGCCGGGTGCACCATGGGTAGCCATATCGGGGGTATATAAGGCTGCGTATATCACGTGTTCGTCATCTAGGCTTACGAACCAACCTCTCCTTGGTTTTTCTTAACGTTCTTATCGGCTCTTTCTTGCGTTATATCCGTCAGCAAAGACGAAGTGTCGGATCTCATTGAGGAGAATAACAAACAGTTAATGGACTCGTTTAAAGTTTTGTTAACAGAAACCGTTGGTCAAATCAAGCGCGCTAATGAATATTTGGCCGAGCAGCAGATGAAGGAAATTAAGAAACTAAAGTATAACGAACCACGTAAGTTCAAGAAGAAGGCCAACGAAAACCAGTTTTAAAGGATCCACAGTGCAGAATTTTGCGGCCGTGTAGCGTATTAGGCCCGTAAGAAGAAGAAGACCACTCAAAAACAGATCCTCGCCAGTGGGAACGCCGGCGTCCACCTCAACTTCACATATGCAACCCCAGCCTCATGTCAAACGTTCCTGTTTTAATTTTCGCCTTCTCGACGACCCAGTGTCGGGACCTGTTTTGCCCGTGGAAAGCGTTCCTGTTACCCGACGATGGACGAGCCAAACATCCCAAACTCCCAAATGGCTAGATGAAGGAAAACAATCAGGTGCAGTCTATTCTAATTTAGTACTGAATTTTTTAGGCGGCAAGCCGTAATATGGATCAGGATTGTCTCGATATTATACCAGTTTCTTCTGACGTTCACCCCGCTAGTTTTAGGCGCGGTTTAGAGCTCTGAGTGTACCGTTGATATTTCTATTCTGCCTTCAGTTTGGGGAAGATTTTTCACAGTTATCTATTTCTGGCATACTTTGCTAGTTTCTCTGTTCATTTTTAATGTTTTTAGTCTTAGTTACAAATTCCCTTCTTCCAGCTTTTTATGTTTTTTTTTTTTTACAAATCCTACAATGCCTCTGCACGTGTTTACAGTTCTTTTTGTCCGTAGCTGTTAATGAGCTTCCCAGCCTCAACCTCCTTTTAAAAGTTTTTGCATTCCTATATCATTTACCCGCTTTCTGTTTGACGCGCCGCTCCGGCTAACAAAGGTTAATCCTGGATTTTAGGCACGTTTGCACTTTTTTCTTCAAACAGAAATTCAAGTGCGAAGACTTGTCCATGGCCACTTATATTTTTGATATGGGTTTTTATTTATTCATATTTTACCTCTAGTGCGGTTATCGTAATTTTCCCTGATCACCAGTATTTCCTTGCGTTCACCTGGGATCTCGGCACCTGGGTTTTTAGGTATTTTCTACTTTGCGCGCTTCCCTTTGGGTTCTTGTCAGCCTCCCTCAAACCGCTTCAGAAATCTAGAAGAAGCCAAGGTATCCCTATTGCCATTTTTCTTGACTATGGTCTAGCTATAGGAGGGGGAGCCTATCGCGTACAGGCCTTAATTTACAGTTTGCGGGCTGTCCATGCCGATTTGCTTTAGTCTCGCTTTGTTCGAATTCCTATGAGGAAAAGTCCCTGTGGGAGCCCGTTCGAATTTTCTAGTGGCTTCGCGTTCATCTCAACATAACACTCTGGATGGAAGTATTAGAGCCACGGATGAACGCATTGCTAGATTATCTCGCGACCTGGCGGCTTTGTCTTCATATTAGTCGTCCACCACAGTCCACGTTCTACGCGTCCCGTGTGTAGCCGCCCATAGTATTTCCCTCTCGAGTAGCGTGGGATCCGTCGCGTGCATTATGGCCCGATTTCTTTTCTCAGTTGTTTACTCAGCTGTTTCCTGGGATAGCTAGGTTTTCCTGTCCGTTGATTCTTTGTATGAAATTGAATTTTGGTCGAATTATGTTAGCCTCTCTACGGCAAAATTTATCGAGGGGTTCCAGTTCGCTTCCAGTGAGAGTAAGCTCCGGCTTCTCCGATGCTTCCGATTCAGCCTGCGGCGTTTAAGTGGAGTCTGAACCTGAGTTGATTTTTTATCGGAATTGGTCGGAAAGTGTTCGTAGATCGACTTGAAGAGAGCTCAAAGCGGTTTGTCTTGCCTTACTAGCCTTCGCGAGCCCTTCATCTAATTCCAAGGTTTTTTGGTATTCTGACAACCAGAACGTCGAATCCATTCTCCACGACGGCAGCAGGAAATGCGATCTCAAAGAATTTAGCTCTAGTTGCTTTTCAAATTTGCTCCCATCATTGTATTTCGTTCGAGGTCAAGTGGATCCCTAGGGACCTGAACGCTAGTGCGGTCTGTATCTGCAAGCTCGTTGACTTCGATGGTTACGGCCTCAACGATTTTGTTTTCCTAGGGCTAATTCACCTCTTAGGTCCTTACATTATTGACAGGTTCGCCTGTAGTTACAACGGCGAGTTGCCTTGGCTTAACTCTCTATTTTTTCAGCCAGGCTGTTAGGCTGTTTATGCCTTCGCTCAAAATTGGGGATAGGACAACAACTGGCTTGGCCCACCTGTTTGCCTCATTGTCAGAGTCATGTATATCAGACACATTGGGCTCTGCGCGCTCACGGGAGCCCTTATTCCTCACGTATGGAAGTCAGCTATTTTCTGAAATGTTTCTACTAGAGATGGAGTGCATTGGAATAGTTTTGTTGTGGACTGGGTTTTATTGCTTAAGTTCCAGGGATTATTTGTTCCAGGGAAGGTCCGTAATTCCCTTTTCAGAACCAGGCCTTTATTTTTTGGCGTCATAGCGCTTCGAGTTTATTTTCGGCGCCCCACACCTCCCTCTTCCCTGGCGGGCTTCTGCTCTACGCCGCCTGACGGAAAGTGTTGCCTGTGCCTCTACACGCGTGTTATGCGTACCTTTAGGTTTGGACCCATTAGGTTTTTGCATGTAGCCTTTTGACCCCCCACTTCCCTTTTCCGGTGTTTTTTCTTTTTTATTGCGTGATCCTCACATTTTCTTTTGTATTTTCGATTACTTTTCAGATATATTCCGCTCTGGTTTCTAGCGCGGGCCCCAGAATTTCCCACCAGAGGGTTGAACCCTGAGGCTGACAGACAGTCTACAATGCAATCGACGGTTCTCTCCTCAAAGGCAGTTAGTACGACAGTGGTGTACCTTCGTGCTTCTCGCAAGTAAAAATGTTTCGCTGCCAGTAAGCTTCCTTCCTGGGCCTGTCCTGCCAGTCCCTGCCATGTTGCCTTGTATTTGCAACACCTCATTGAAGAGTCGCACTCCCCATACGTCGTAGACTCGGATGTTTATGGTATTAAATGGGTTCATACCATGGCGGGTATCCCCTCTCCCAGGGATAACTCGATTATTGAAGGGGCTAGGTGTGTTTTCAAAACGATTTTAGGTTTGATGAGGTCTCCATAATTAGGGGGTATTATATTTTCTTTCATGAGGGTTTCATGATCATTAAGATTCTCAAAAGCAAGAACGACCAACTTTGTAAGGATGATGACTCGAAGTGATTTTTTCGGAAATGTTTGGCCCTGCTTGTCCTGTCAAGCTTCTAAAGAGGTACCTTGCTCTTTTTTCCATCCCCTTTAGCTCCGGGGATCTCATTTTTGCCCCATGTTTCGCGGGAACAACTCTTTTTAGTTAGTTTCCCAGAACGAGCCTATCAGCTATACCACAATTAGAGAGGCTTTTCGCAAGGACCTGAGACTTGTCGGGGTTGACTCTTCCACTTTTGGTTTATATTCCATGCGTTCGTGAGGGGCCACCTTCGCTGCTTATAATGGGGTTTGTGACAGTGTGTTTCAGTGGCTCGGCCGCTGAAAGTCCGTTCTAGCCAAGGACGCCTACCGATGATGACCTAGAAAAAAGGCTTTCAGTTTCCAAGTTTCTTGGGCTCTAGGAGCTTTCATTTGTCATTTCGCCCAATACTTTGTCACTCTACGTACTTTGTAGGGTTGGTTCTCGCCAAGCCGTCCCAAAATAAACTTATTTGACATTACGTTTTGTCTGTTGATGTTGTGTAGTGGAGTCAAAATATGTTATTTCTGACGAATGAGCCCGCGAAGGCAGAAATAAATATTTTGACGGCACGAGATACAACAGGGCCTGGGTACTAGGCCGGGTGCACCATGGGTAGCCATATCGGGGGTATATAAGGCTGCGTATATCACGTGTTCGTCATCTAGGCTTACGAACCAACCTCTCCTTGGTTTTTCTTAAATTTTTGTTTTATTTATTTTTAGGAGCAACATATTCTCGATTACATTGTAAAGTCCCGTAGGAAGGGCTTTGAGCTTGAGCCCTGGTTCCTACCCAGATTTCCTGCCCGCATTTTTTCCCTTCGGGGTTTTTTTGGGCAGGTTTTTTCTGGCCTCCGTCTGACCGCATTTACTTCAGTTTGTAAGCAGTAGCTCAGCTCTGCTAGTTTTCAGCCTTTTTCCCGTTTCTTATTTTATGTACTTGTACACTAGTTATCTCAGTTTTGCACCTGCTCCTTTACTTGATATATTTAGTTTCCATGTATGCTTAGGTCAGCTGTCCCGGAACCGCTCTTTAGGAGGCGATGTAAGTCTCGTTTGACGCAGTTAGGTTGCAGGCAATGTTACAGACCTCTAGCCAGGGTCGTTATTCATTGTTTACCCTCAATGTCCCGCCTTAGCCTTTTATGGCAGTCTTACTGGTTATTGGGCTACGTGCCTTGTTGGGTACATTAGTGGAGATAATTCCCAGTTTTCCTGGCACTCAGCCTCTGTGCTCCTGAAGTGTTCCCGGTCCCAGTTATACGTTGATCACAGTTTTATTAAATTTCCCCGGCCTAACTGGCACTAAGCCTGCGTGCTTATTTGGGGATTCAGGTCGAGATCGACCAGTTGTAGCAGTTTTTTCTTTTTGCTTAGCCTCTGTGCTCCTACCGTGTTCCTCGTGCCAGTTATGCGTTGTCTGAGTTTTATTAATTAGTTTCTCCAGCCTAACTGGCACTAAGCCTGTGTGCTTATTTGGGGGATTCAGGTCGAGATCGACCAGTTGTAGCAGTTTTTTCTTTTTGCTTAGCCTCTGTGCTCCTACCGTGTTCCTCGTGCCAGTTATGCGTTGTCTGAGTTTTATTAATTAGTTTCTCCAGCCTAACTGGCAGCCTAACTGGCACTAAGCCTGTGTGCTTATTTGGGTGATTCAGGTCGAGATCGACAAGTTGTAGCAGTTTTTCTTTTTGCTTAGCCTCTGTGCTCCTACCGTGTTCCTTGTGCCAGTTATGCGTTGTCTGAGTTTTATTAATTAGTTTCCCCAGCCTAACTGGCACTAAGCCTGTGTGCTTATTTGGGGGATTCAGGTCGAGATCGACCAGTTGTGAGGAGTTTTTTCTTTTTGTTTAGCCTCTGTGCTACTACCGTGTTCCGTGTGCCAGTTATGCGTTGTCTGAGTTTTATTAATTAGTTTCCCCAGAATGACTGGCAGCCTACCTGGCACTAAGCCTGCCTGCTTAAATGGGAGATTCAGGTCAAGAGCGACCATTTGTCGCACGAGTTTTATCTTTTTGTGAAAGCTAGTTTACAAGTGTTGTACATTAGGTATTCACCAGTATTCACCTATTATTGTATTTACATAAATACTTTGTAGGGTTGGTTCTCGCCAAGCCGTCCCCTACGTACTTTGTACGGTTGGTTCTCGCCAAGCCGTCCCAAAATAAACTTATTTGCCATTGCGTTTTGTCTGTTGATGTTGTGTAGTGGAGTCAAAATATGGTATTTTCTGGAGTGGTCAATTGGTATGGATACAAAGCAAGGTGTCCGTATCGAGGGAGCTGTTTAAATTTGACAGGGCGGACGCACCTTTGCAATGAGAACTGCTAAGGACTGGAATAACTTACCCCGAACCCTAAGAACTAAGAAGACTTTGAAATCCTTCAAGTCAGAGCTATGGAAAGTACTATTAAATTCCCAAAAGATTAAGGGATCTTTTGAAATTAATTAATGCCATCACTTCGCTCTCATGAGTATTAATCCTCACTGTCCTTAATGTTTAACTATTTTTCTCGTTAGTCGAATACTGGTAAAATTTTTGTTGTAAATGTTTTTATTGTAAATAGTAACCTATCGCTAGTTTTATTTCATTTCATTGTTTTTTAATTTACTTTTAGAGGGCCACAAGTTTATCAGTAACTTTAATTACTGTCACGTGTAACCTTCGCTTATCTTATCTGACAGGTATAGATTGTAACTTTGGTATCTTTGAGAGAGGATTCACGGCACTATAAAAGAAACACTCATGCGAACAATTTGATCACCAGTTCTTTGAACTAACCTGGCTACCATCAACTCCGTCCACACCATCCTTGCCAGGATCTCCAGTTTGTCCTTGTGCCCCTTTCTCTCCTAGGTCTCCTTTATCCCCCTTTTGTCCTTCTGGCCCATACTCTCCAGGGAACCCAGGTGGTCCTGCTGGCCCTTCAGGTCCCTGCATACCCTCAATACCCTGGGTACCTGGTAAACCCTGGGAGCCGGGATCTCCTTTGGCTCCTTTATTCCCACTCTCTCCTTCCTCGCCCTAAACGAAACCGGAAAAATTTGAGATAAAGGTGGATTTTTTTTTCAGGGAAAGGAGAAAAAAGAGCGCGTGATACATTTACTCCACCAGTCGTCTGCCGCCCCCTAATTTAGCGTCTGTCAGCATTTGTGTTATCGTGTCAGATCTTACCAGAAACTCAAGCGGTTCCACTGTCGCGTAATTTTTGCGTGCGTACTCACGTATATTTCACGTACGTAAATAAAATAGTAGTAATGTATGAATTGCCGCGTGTAAACGTAGAAGTTGAGCGAGGTTCAACTTTTACGATTACGCGCTGCCTTTCTTACATTGCCTCTATTTTATTTACGCGCGTACGTACGTAAAAATAACGCGACAGTGGAAATCCACCCTAATAAACATTTTATTCCTTTCAAAGGTGGTTGAGTTATAGCACATTCGTTATCCTTATCCTGGTATAAGGCATCTCTAGAGAAGAAAGTCTGCGATAAGGGTCATGCGGATAAGAAGTTCTAATTTAATAACGTAAACAAGTAAATGCGATCAAAAAGATCATCGCAGTTAAAGACACAACTTTTGCAGTTGCGAAAAGAAGACCTGAAAAATTTCAGGCTTGTAAGGGTGCAGCGCTGTACCAATTGAGCTAATAAGCAAACTACATGTATAACCCCTCAAGGGATGAAGATGAAGTAATGAATATAAGAGATCTAGCATTTCAAATATATGAATTTCATATATAAATTGTTTTAGCGTGATCTATATATAAAACATAACCAATGTGATGTGCGCTTGCATATTTAAGGGAAACTTTGGCAATGATACTGATAAAATGCAAGGGCAAACATTCGAGACTCCCATTTTTACCATGAAATTTTTGCAAAACCTTTTAAGATCAATTGGCTATTCTTACCTTCACACCTGGCAAACCGGGATCTCCTTTTTCACCCTACATAGGGAAAAAAAAAAAGTCAAATGCAAAGTATATAATATCGGTTACAGCAAGCAGCATGTATCTTTTTTGATCCATGTAAAATTTTGAACGTTTAAGATTCGAAATTACTTGTCCTTATTTCCTCTCCGCGTCGCAGTTATACATTTTGATCTGCGGTTCAACTGAATAAAAATGGTCGAGGACGTTTTTCATTCATCTTTCGCCCACGTTTCCAATTCAACGCGTGTCTACGCGTTAAAACTATTATGGTGGTCTAAGAAACAGGCTAGCTTGCCTCTAAACTAAGGATGTCTATCTGCTTTACAATGAGCCATGAAATGAAACAATTAGAGTTTAAAAGGGTTGTACAGATCAACTACCTTTCTTCGAGGACGTTAGTGAATGGCAACTTGATTGAGTGTGAAAAAGTCACTGCGAAAAAAGGAATTGCTGGCAGACTCTTAACTCATAGCCAATAATAAACGGTGTTTTCCTTACCTTCTCGCTAAATCCTTGCTCTCCCTTAAAGTAAAAAAGAATATATGTGATTGAGAAGATTTAGCTTTCCTTTCACATTGGGACGAGGAATATGAATAATAACAAGTAAAATAATCATTTTGTGGCATACGCAACGCCTTTGAAATTTCTTTACACATGAAAGGCAAAAGGACAAGAAGCGAAATTTCTCTCCTTAATCGTTGTTTTTTTAAAATTTACTCTTTTATTTGACGCGAAGGATATCTCTTCGCCATGGTCTTCCTTAAATAAAACCGTATATTTAATGCATATTTTTGATGCATAACTGAAAAAAAAAAACAGTTTAGTTCTGTTTACTCTGACATATTACTGTTGCATAGAGAAAACCAACTTTAAGGTAGATCTAAACAACGGCGCTCTGCAGAAAAAAAATAAAATTGCTTAAGTTCTCATACAAATGGCATAGAAAGCGGTCGTCACCTTTTTCCCTGGGAATCCGGATGGGCCAGGAGGCCCGGGTTGACCAGGAGTTCCTGCACTGCCCTTAAGTCCTTGCAAACCAGGAGGTCCATCGGGGCCAATTTCTCCAGGAATGCCAGGAGGGCCCATAGGTCCTTGAGGTCCAGTTGCTCCATCGACTCCATCTTCTCCCTAAAAAACGCACCTAACTTTAAAACGCTCTTACTAACCATCTGCACAATCAAACAAAATTTAAAGAAAAGACGTTTCGAGCCATTCTGCTTGGCAAGCTTAAGAGGGTCTGGGATTTAAGGATAGATCCTTTTTCTCCAATTTAAAGTCATGATCAATGTTCAAGTATGAAACACTTCAGATGTTGGGCCCCTGGAAACTCAACCGGTCCTCTCCTAGACTACGAGCAGTCTCTCCGTTTTTCTTAGTCCGTTGAGCGATACGCGCGAGATAAAAAACTAATTAACTGATTGCAGTAAACGAAATACTGACAAGAAATACAACCACATTTTGCGATGGAATTCCACTGAAGTTATTCTGTCTATTACTACTTCTACTAATCTCAAAGCCAATAAATAATAAGCCAGATAATGAATATTTTCCTTTTGGGTTTGTCTTAGCGAATTTACAGCGTGAAGTACCTTAGCTCCCGGCTCTCCTTTTAATCCTTGAAGCCCTCGTTTTCCACTTGGTCCGGTGGGTCCCTCCTCGCCTTTTTCACCTTTAACACCCTTCGCTCCTGTCGTTCCCTGCAAAAACGATTTATATTTATTTCTCTTTAGTAACATTTAATTGGTTGCGTATCTAAGGGCGGATGCTTAATGAAAGGATCGAAGGAAAAAAATGGGTAAAAATGGCACGGATAAGATAATTGAGAACAATCTTTATTGTCATATGACTTCAAATAACCCAATCTTGTACTGTGCACTTAAACAAACGAGAAGATTGATGCTTTATAACAAGGATGGGAAATAACGAAATCTTACGTTTTCCCCTTTAATTCCTGGAGGACCGCGATCACCCTGTAAGAAAAAATAAGAAACAATAAATAAAGAAAAGGCAAGTTGTTTTCTTGTCACAGAGTAGCTCAAATGATCTTTAACTGACATACCTTGTCCCCTTTCTGTGTATTGACCTGTGCTGCCGACTCTGTATCACCACCAACCTCCTACAAAAAACAACATACAAAGTACAGAATCCCTACTATCAAACAAGAGGGTATTTACTAGGTTATAAAACAATTCTTTGATATATCACTTGGAAAAAAAAAGTTTACAAACCGTTATTCCTCCAGGCGGACCTGGGGGCCCGGGTGGTCCTGGGATACCTTCACCTTGTTCGCCCTGACAATATATAATGAGCACTAGATTAAAAATATTATAAATATATAGGAATGCACGGCTTGTGGTGGTTGTCCGTTGTTCTCGGGCCGTGTTACTGGATAACAGTTGGCTGCATACAATAGAGGACTATTAACCACTCGTGTATATCACATACCGCATGGGATTCTAATGCAGGTAAATCATGGCCAAAGAAAAATCAATCTTTTTATTAATTGTCTAAGGACGAGGCTGAGACAATTAATCGACCGCACTTCACCCTCAGATAAAGGTTTGGTAATTAAAGAACATTTCTTCGCTTGAGAAGATAAACATGTACTTGCGAATTTTACTCAAGTTATTTTTCTATTTTTCTCTCGACCTGACAATGTAAGGATTTGTGGGGCACAAATAATTATAAATCTCACCTTTCGCCCGTCCGATCCTTTTTCTCCGGCATCGCCCTATAAATGAAATTTAAGACTAAGCAAGACAGTAATGACATAGTGAACAGGTACTCTAGAAGGCTGTGAAGTCTAGTTTCCACAACGAAATTAAAGGATACAATGGACTGAATTTCGGAGTCATCCGCCCCAATCCTCCTGATGCCCTACCTTCGTTAATGAATGGCTTTGCTGACCTGTATTTATCTATATTATAGCTGCTAGGTTGGTCTTTGCTTCAGGATAAGAAAGATTGATGTAAAGGTTCCAGAGAACTCATTGCTTTTAATATAAAAAAAAATTACTTTTGTGCCCTTTGTTCCTTTGCGGCCAGGAAATCCAGTGCTTCCAGAGACTCCCTAAGAAAAAAAATTAGATTTAGTAAAACAACGTAAAAGTGCTGCCTGTTCATAATTAAGTCAATTTCAATTAAGTTTTTCTCGCCATACGGTACTTATTTTATCAGTCATAGAGTTATTTTGCAAATGATATCATATACACTAATAGGGTTTTGAATAAACGTAAATAATGCAATCAAACGGCACGTAATGGACACTCATTAGGAACACTTGATCGGGTGATCGAATGGATTGTTTCTAACTGATAGAACCAGTCGATTTGGCGTACTTGGTGCATGCTGTCAGGTTTACTTGCAAGCTCTTATAGTAGCGGTAAAATGTCTCCCAAAGGATACCTGCTCTCCTTTGGATCCCATTTCACCTTTCTGTCCTACAGGTCCAGCAGGCCCTTGCTCCCCCTAGAACAGAAAAGAATGAACAATTAGGTCGCTTTTAATCTTGCCCATCTCTTTTTAAACAATCAGACGCATGGTCTCGCTATTGTGTCTCCTGGTCACAAAGGCAAAATATATTCGTCTTGTAAAGAAATAACTGGCCCACGTACTTCGCAAATAAACATTCTATGTACCACAGATAATGTAATTTTATATCGAGCCATTTTCTTGGCTATTTCCATTTTATATCTCAAGTTGTTTGGGTGGAGCTGAAAATGACATATCTCCAAGGAGTTTCGCCAGCCAATCAAATTAAAGTGGGCAGGATATTGCCGTCCCTGTTTAATATACGTGCACTATGATTTCGACCTCCTTACCACTAGATGAAATGATCATTAGGAAGATCATCATAATAAGCATTCCAGGATTCTTCCGATTCCACGGCAGCTTCTCATTGAAGATTAAGATCAAACAGACAAGGAATGTCCTTGTTGCCAATATGACCTTGAACGCACTTACCTGACCCACAGGACCTTCCGCTCCTTTTTCGCCTTTCCGACCAGGAAATCCTGCTTGTCCTTGATTTCCAGGGATACCCTAAAATTATAATGAATTATTAAAAAAATTCTTTTTGTCAATGTTTAGACATCGAATGACAAGCACAGTCAATGGCCCGTTACAAAATTAACTCAGCATTAACAACTTTCTTATCTATTCTAGTGTTGTTTGTAGGGCACTGAAAAAGAAATTTTCTTAGATAATTTGAAAAGATTTGTTAATTTGCTCTGATCTTAAGGACAACTAGACCATTTGCAATTTTCGCCAAAAGTGTTCTTTCAGAAAACGGCAAAAGAGCCGACAAGGTAGTTATTCAGTTAGTCAATACCCAGCTGTTGTGAGATAAAGTCCCTTTTTGAATACATTTTAGTTTTGTTTTAAATAGAGAAAGCCTTGTGGGGAATTTTTGAAAACGATGATCAACGAAAGTTACACACTCTTCGTCCTGGAAAACCAACTTCTCCTGAGTCGCCTTTGTCTCCCTGCATGTTTGAAACAAATTATTGTCCACTAATGATCGTATTATCCATCTTTTAAGATAAATGAATACTAAATTACAAATAAATATATGGTAGTGGAATAATATTATGAAAAACATGGAGAAAAATCATAAAGAAAGCTCTGTATCGATTTTGAGGAACATTCCACTCCCCTGCAAGTAAGAAGTGTCCTTCAGTAGTAGGATAAACTAACACTTTAATGCCAAAATTATTATGAACATCTAAATGAATAAAGTAAATTTGACATCGCAAGGGTATTCAAAGGCTGGTGTTTCCATTGCCTGCTGTACAGGCGTATTTTGGGTGATCGAAAGCTGCCTGTTCATGTTCGTATTGTTGTAGCCACCATCTTTGATTTTATGACAGAGGAAAATTGGGGAGAGTAGAAATAGCAAACCTTAGGGTAGATGCTAGGGCGAAAGTAGGAAAGGGGGGAGGGGGAGGGGAGAAAAAATACGCCTGCCCAATATCATTGCGTACGCTGGCAAACGGAGCTCCTGATTGGGGCGGCTTAAGGGAAGTAGATTGATGCCTGTCAATCAACTGTAAGTCTATATTGTTTATTCCGTTTTCGTTTGCTCCCTGCTGCGGGAAAGAATTATTCTGAGTTCAGAAATGGCGGACGGGAATTCGAATATTTACTCTGCTCTCGAAGAAAGTCTTTTGGAATTAAAGCGGCTGGGCTGGGAATAGAATACGTTTGCGGCTCTTAACCGGGTTACTTACCGTGGATGAACTGCGGCTTTAATGAATTGGTAAAACTGGTCCTAGTTGCGTTGCGAATTTTCCAGCCAAATGGGTTACAGACCCGATCAGAATACTGCATGGAATCTGGAACTAACGGCAATCCAACTTCTTTACAAATTTCGGCTAACAAAACCCCGAAACACTCCTTTCGTTTTGATGCCCTGAAAAGATTTTCTGAACAAGGATGGCCTTGTTTTCCAAGATTGCTTCCAAATTTAACTTTCAACGCAATCTTACCTAACCTACAATAATACTGAGAATCGAATCAGACGACATTACCCTCCTTCCCATAAACAACGCATGCTAGCAGCTTGCAGAATGTACACTGCACATGTGTTTCAGTTTATTTTATCAGAAGTGAAGGGACCTTCTGGTGCAACAGTTCTTCGGTTTTGATTTGTCAGCTACTCACTTTCGGAAGGGCGGTCAAGCGGTACTAATTAGGGGGTGTTTCTCATTTTCACGGTGTTTTTGGGCAGGCGTTTTCTCTTCTTTCTCCCCGCCCCATTTGACTGGCTCCATTTCCTTCTCTCTTTTGAAATTTCAACATGGCGCTTTCGCGAGCAAAAACATTTGCCCGCCCGAAGAAAACGCGTGCACCGCAGGCTAGTTCATCGAGCACTCGCCCTACTAAACTGATTCACCATCATTCTAACAAAACATGGTCATTTTCGCCAAACAAAGTTATTGTTTGGTAAATGTTTTGGGAACAACTGTCGTAAACAGTTAACGCACCTTAGGTCCAGCTTGGCCTTTAGCACCTTTATAACCCTTCTCGCCCTGTTAAATAACAGAGAAGTTCAGAGCTGGTCAACAAATGCTCACTGTCAACAAAACTACTCGTTTAAACAAGAGAGTCGTCATTCAAGGATTGAAAAATAAGAAATACAAAGCGTGACGGCGGCCATTTTGGTATTCCAAAACAATGAAACAGTGGCCATGTTGGTGTTCCAAACAAATCCTGCGCGAGTTGAACTCTTTTCTTACGTAAACAATTTGTTTTGTTCCCATACATTTGAATAGATACTGGCCATGTGAGTGAAAACGCTCTATAAGAATTTCAACGACTTCTTTAGCCCCGACATAGAATATAATTATTAAAAAATCACCTAAAGCAACTGAGAGACTTTCGTTGGGCTGAAAAACAACACTTTCAGTTCCGTGCTCACGATTTTGGGATTAATATGCCGACACAAAAGTTAACACCAAAATAACACATACAGTCAAACCTCGCCTTACGGACACCCGCTTAATACGGACAACGGACACTTGTTTCTTGTCCAATCAACAGATTCTCATAGATAGTCAACCTTGCTAATGCGGACACTTCATTATCAACTGTATGCTGTAATATATCTTTCCTTTTTGAAGGTGAAAAAGAAAAACCTTCAGTTGACATCATGTCGATGTTGCCTGCGCTACCGTACACCGGATAGGATGATTTGCACACGTCACTTTCAGACTATTTTGGCATCAAACGAGTTATGCAGAGAAGGGTTTTGATTGAGTAATTCATAGAGGAGTGATTTTTGAGTGTTTCCGTGGTTTAAGTGTGCGGAATGACGGCTTTGTGAAGGCGAGAGATGTTTAATTGATGATGCTAAAGCGCTCTTTTATTTCTTTAGTATTTTGTTCTAATAAAAGGTGGTTTTGGACTTAAATAACAAAACCCGCTAAATATACGGACACCCCGTTAATACAAACACGTTCTATAAATGGCTCCTTCAGTGTCCGTATTTACGGGGTTTGACTGTACCACAGGGAGTAACCTCTCATTAGCTTGTACTACAATGGTCTCATTCACAGACTCACAACCACCTTGCACAGTGTCATAAACAGCATAACAGGAAAGTACTGTCTAATAGTTCTCATTTGAATGCTTATATTATAAGATTTCATCCACAGAAGAATTCAAAAGTTAGAAGGCACCTTGGACAACGTAATAAACATTACAACAGAAAGGCGGCTTTTTGGAAATGACTAAACCACTTTACTTGTCGTTACGTTCTTTATGTAATATACCTTCTATTATTTGGACTTTTCACTTGGTGGTGATGCAGCCCTACCTTTTCAGGTTCTGAGATGAGTAATCGACCCGGTTGTCCTGGAGGTCCTTGAGGTCCAGTCTCTCCCGGCGGACCAGGTTCGCCTATAAGACTGATGCCTTGCTCACCCTAAAAATGTGACCAAAATGTACAAGTTAAAAAAGGCAACTGAGGTTAAAATTACTCAATGTCAATCTTAAAATCAAAGCTGTAACAAACTCTAGTGGGTAGAGTTAAAATTTGACACAAGTGGCGATTGAACCTCTCACACAAACGATCAGTAAACAAATAAGAAATTAGAATTTTTGAATACTGACCGCACCCGTGTGAAACTGGTTTTAAAGAGTTAAAAACACTACCTTTCTTCCTAATTTTTAAGCATTATAATTTTGCAGCATGAATAGTTTTGTTTCTTCAGGAATGAAATATGCTTTTTATGAAATGCGGTGATATATTCCCTGAAAGCCTAATACTTTGTGGGGTTAATTACAGCTATGAGAATAATAAATGCCCCTCTCTGGTAAACGCCCTTATCTATCAAACGCCCCCGCTTGGACTCCTAAAACCGGTCGTCTATTAATTCTTTTACAGTACCTACCTTTTCTCCTTTCTCTCCAGTTCCCCCTTTTAATCCCTGCCAAAAAATGGAATAAAATAACTGGCTACCAGAACGTAAACAGCGCAATGGAGCTTTCAAATTTGGTGGCCTCAAACTCAGTGAAAACCGTGCTTGAAAAATTAATAAACTATGAATATTTTACGAGCTTCTGTTCTCAAGGGCAACCATTCTAATGAAAATTCGTTTGTGAGTCCTCAATGCCGATTTTATTCTGTTGACTTCAAACTGCCATTTGCCAAAGTTTGTTTGAGGTTTGAACATGTTGCTAAATTGAAATTAAAGGACTTTCAAGGGCCAGCGGGTAGAACGAATGAAGAAGAATTTCAAGGCTTTAAAAGGACTCCAAAATTCAACGGCTTTCAAAAAGTTTCAAGACGCGTTCGAACCCTATACAAGGTTTAACTTGGAATTCGTTGAAATAACCAGCGCTCATCGTATTGACCTCTAGGAAACAACTCTGTCAAGCTTGTAACCTTCTTTTTGAGAACGGTCCAGCTTTACCTTGATCCGGTTGAATTTCGAGGTCGAAACAGGCTACACAAATCCAGCTATTTTCTCGATCCTTCAGTGACACATGTACGTAATGGAATTATAAAAATTCGAGCCCGCTTACCGGTTTTCCCTCTTGGCCTTTTTCTCCAGACAGACCTTGAGGTCCTTGGAATCCTATTTCACCCTACAGAAGTAATATGTCAAGCATGAGACGCAGTGTTTCAACACAAGATGAAACACCGAGAAGAGAGTTGAAAATACGACTCGCAGCGGAGTATTTTTGACGAACTTCAAGATGTTTCATCTGGTGATGAAACACTGTGTCGAATGCTTGATATTACTTCTCAAACAAAACAAAACGATTTTAGAGGGAGAAATTAAATGTGCAAAAATGCGCAGTTTTTCATATGATCTCCAAACACTCATTAAACATTAATTTTATTTCTCTTTTCTTTCTGAATTATTACTGAGTATGCAAATCGAGGGCAAGTGAAAAAAGCCGACCAAGACAAATATGGCGCCTAAACGTAGATAAGCATAAAGGGCGCTTAGGAGTTCATAACGAGGAACCAAATGTTCTCTCGACCAAGTAATGAAGAAACTATCAAATCACAGGTGCCTATTTGCTGTTCATTCATGGCGGAGTGACTTTGCAAATTACAGTTTGGTGAATTAATTTAATCGAATAAAGGCATCTTGAAATCCACTTTGAACGTTGGCACGCTTTCAAGGCCAAACAGACAATAGGTGAATTTAATAGAAAATAAAATACAAAGCTTTATCAATCTCAGTTTTCGAACAAGTACAGGTTAAGCGAAAAGTAATCGTCTACACATTAAACAGCGATAGTTAATGTCAGGGGATGTTCTCTGAATAAAATCTTATCTTTAAAACAAAAACCGTAAAAAATAGGTTAGTTCACATGCGAGACCTTTTTTATTTGCTCTTATTGGTTGGAATCTGTGCGTAATTGAAGGCCGCGCTTCTCAACGTTTTTAGATTTGGGCCGTTATTAGCATTGTTCGTCCTGTTAACCTTGTTGTTAAGGCCTGTGAACGACTAGTCTTCAAACATCATTTTGAGAAAAAAAAAATTACTTATTTTACCAACCTTCTGTCCAGCTATTCCTTTCTGTCCAGGAAACCCTACATTTCCCTGTTGACAAAAACATTACTGAGACAATAAAAAATGCTAAGCCTGATGTACCTAATAGGGTGCCATCAGAATAAAGTAAGTGGATGGACCAAACGTAACTTTCAGGCAAACCCCCTAATGCCTAATGCAAACCGCCTTACGCTTGCCCTTCCGGACCGGTGGTACATTAAAAGATTAGATTTCGATATCAGTTGTTATGCCCATTACGCTTTTGAGGTAACTATTAACCCCCTTTCCCCCATTCAAATGAAAACCAAAATTATATAACATAAAATGAGCTTATTTTACAAAGACGATCTATGGACCTTTTCTCCCTTGGACCCAGGTTCTCCCGGTGGTCCAGGCTCCCCGTCTCTTCCTCGTTGTCCTCTTGGTCCAGGGTCTCCTTTTGTTATATTGTTACCAGATGGTCCGGGTGGTCCTTGGGTTCCAGTAGGACCACGTGGGCCCATTGGTCCAGTATCTCCTTTCGTCCCATTGAATCCTGCAACTCCTTTCTCACCTTTTCGGCCTAGAATGTTAAAAGTAACATCTTACAAAATTAAACCTGTTTTACTCTCATTTATTTTTCAGAGTCAAAAACGTTACCCCATTCTATGGCTGCTCTAGCACAAAATTTTAATCACAAACAAGGAATCGAAGTCTATATTATCAGTCACGCTTTATTTATTCATATGTTATAATTCACAAAGGTTTCCCATCACTGTCAATGTGAAAAAAAAAACATAAGTAATAAATAAATAATAAGAGACAATGATGTATAAAATCAATGATATACTAAATCAATGAGGGAGATTAAAATAATTAGTAGATGGTAGTAGGTCGTGCAATTTTGTCTCAGTTCTAGTGAATGCCACTTCAAATCGTTCAGCGTCGGGTTGCACAAAATATCGTAAGATAAAGGGAACTCGTAACTATTATTTCAAAACAATAGGTTATTGTTCCAGAACAAAAGTTAAGAGCTCTCTTATCTTAAGCCCAGCAGATTAGTGACTGTACCGGGTTCCAGCTCGTAGAAGTTTTTTACAAATCTGGCGGCTGGCCGCTGTACTCCTTCTTTATCGTGGCAATGCTTTTGAGTATGTGGGTGCCACACATTGCAGGTGTATTCCAGACAAGGACGAACGAGGGTGATGTAGGCCTGACTTTTAACATTCTCTGGACAGGAATGAAGATTACGTGTAATGAAACCAAGGGACCGGTTAGCCTTCCCTTTAATGTTTTCTATATGAAAGCTCCAATTCAAATTGGAGGACAGCTCAACTCCCAAGAAAGGACGATGAGATACGGAGTCCAAAGGAGTTCCATTCATTGTATACTGATGAATGATTGGGTTTCTCGACCGATAAACCCTCAGGACCTTACATTTGTCACAACTGAGGGACATTTGCCATAATTTGGTCCAGGTCACTAGGCTGTCAAGGTCTTATGCTGCAATGTATTGGTGTCATCTTTGCTGCTCACGGTTGCAGTATAAGAACGTGTTGTCGGCAAAAAGTCGAATGTGAGATTCTATATTACACCTATATCGTTAATGTAGATGAAGGACATTAAGGGGCCAAGCACAGTGCCCTGCGGGATGCCAGACATAACTGATACAGACGCAGTGTCATTACCTCTTGCACTGTGACTCTCGAATTGGTGTTTCATTAGCGTACCATCATTTTTAGTCTTTAAACTCCACAAACCTGCAGGTTCGCCTTTCTGTCCTTTGACTCCTTCTTCTCCTTTATCTCCTTTAGAATTTGGGTTTTGTGGCTCTCCACTGAGATTAGCTGGATAACTAACATTTCCTGGTAGACCTGGAGGCCCAGGAAGACCGGGCAAACCTCGGTCTCCTTTCTCGCCTTTAAATATCACGTCAGTCATGGATTCATTCCCCATCACTCCTGGTGGACCAGGAGTTCCCGGTGGTCCAACAATACTCTCACCCTTTTCGCCCTGACGATCGTAGATGGTAGTTATTACAAAAAAGAAGACAAAGATTTTTATGAGCAAAGTCAACATTACTAAAAAAAGAACTGGTATATCATAAAATATAGCTTTTGAAAGGCTTTTATAATTTAAGGACATACAGTCAGACCTCGTTAATATGGATCCTGAGAGGGCCGTAGAAAGTGTCCGTGTTAACGGGGTGTCCGTATTAAGCGCCTAGAGAAAATTTAAGTGCTTACTTCCCCCAGGGACAAAGCAAACTGTCCGCAATAAGCAGGTGTCCATAAAGCAAGGTTTGACTGTAGTGTTATTTACTCTCTTTGCAAACTTACTTGATCAACTTGATAAGTTTAAACATAGAAGACAGACATTAGTTATAATGTAATTAACTGAAAAACCTTTGGTTTTTTATTGTGGAATAGTTACTTTAGGTCACCTTATTTCCTCTTGGTCCAGGGGGTCCCATATCTCCCTACGAAACAATTTCAATCGGTTTCATTACTAGTGATAGACATCAAATAAGTGAAAGGTAAATAGGGCAGTATTTACTATTACCGCATCTTGATCAGATAAACGTTCAGCTAAAGAAGAAAATAGCAGTTGCTGGGGTACGCATGCGTTTGATACACTATAAAAAACCCTACAAATGTTTTACTGTATTGTATTTAAGACAACTGCACAGGCTTAATACTTGATGATAACGTTTCCTACACAAAAAGTTATTTGGGACTTTGCTTGCACTGAAACAAGTGAAATTAATGCTACATTAAGAGTGCATATAACCTGCTTTCGTTTATTGTACGAAAACGGACGAGACTGAAGAGTAACTGACCATGTGGGATATATCAAAACGAGTAGGAATCTTTCACTAAGCGTTACAGTCTCTAAAAAATAAGATAACGCAAGACAATTATCTATAAAAATATTTTGCCTCTTCATGGTGCCAGCGCTAACAGTAGTTTTAGTGACAGTGGTAGTGACGTAAAGTGATAGCAGAAGTATAGTGGTAGCACAGTATGATGGCTTACCATCGGTCCATCCTCGCCTTTTTGACCAGGAATTCCTTGCTCACCAATTTCTCCCTGATGATTAGAGATAAAAGAGCCAAAAGAAAACAGTGAGATAAAAATATCATTAAAATAGACAAAAAAGATACGAGATGAAACAGTACTACTTACAAACCTTGTCACCTGTTGCTCCAGCTTCGCCATCTTTCCCTGGAGGTCCTCTAGGCCCGGGAGTTCCCTACAAAAAGAGAAAAAATGCTTTAAACTGTTGAACTGTTTAAGGTCTATTTTATTGTACTCCCTTGCGAATGAAAAAAAATCAGTATAACCAGTACAGTGTACGCGTTTATGCAGCTGCGTGTGCAGGATATTTATCAAAAAACAAATGCAAACTCACCATACCCTCTGCTCCCTTCATTCCTGGCATGCCTTCCTTACCAGGTGCACCTGGCAGTCCAATAGGCCCCGTGTCACCCTGGAATATTAAACCGAGATCGTTAATAAAAGTAGAGTTGACAGAAATGTAGAACTAACGAAGTGAAGCTTACATATAAAAATAAACGATGAATTTTCTATAGGCCAGATAACTGGGCCTTACTTACATCTGGGAAAGTTCTCAACAAAGAAAGAGAAAATGGAAAGACAGTATGGTGAATAGTTACGCTATAATTATGGTTTCCTGCCTGTGACATAAAAATGTCCAGAATAAGTGGTATGCAGCCAATAAGAGTCTCATAACATTCTCCACCTTTTGCCCGGGAAGGCCAATCAAGCCACGTTGTCCTTTTCGACCAGGTTCTCCCTGCAAAAACGAAAAGAAAGATAACACATACGATAAGGCATCACGTAAGGGACAACTGCCTCTCATATGATAAAAAATTGTGCATACCGTTTGTCCCTCTGTACCATTAACTCCTGGTTCACCTTTGTCACCTTTTGGGGAGTCGACAGGCTAAAAGGAAAAAACATATAAATAATACACCTTATAACTAACCTATCAAAAGAACAACCTTAAACACTTTCTTTCATGCCCTTCGATGTTCTTGAATGACAATAACCTACATCGCTCGAAGAAGTCATCATTTGTAAAGAGTAGGTTCTGTAGGATTATCAAGTAATGAAAGAGAAAACTCATATAGCTTTTTTTCGGCTTCATCCTGACACTCATCCACCCCCTGACTAAATAGAACCGTACCAAGTCATTCACAACTAGACAGCTGTGCAAGCGCACGCTATAAACATGTAAACATATCTATTATTTATTCAAAATATTTCTCCGTCCCTAATTAGCTTATATCCACCAGATATGCTACAAAACCGGCTATAGCGAGCGCTGACAATATTTGGAATAGGACGGTTTTTTTCCTCATAAACTTACCAATCCAGTTTTTGGATCGAGAATCACTCCGGGTTTACCAGGGGCACCTGGAGGACCGGGTAGTCCCGCAGGTCCAGGAACTCCAGGAAGACCATTTTTACCAGCTGTTCCCTTTGGTCCTTGAATGAACTGGCCACATTCACCCTGCAGATGGAGAAGGAAGCTTCGCCTGTTTTTCCTGCTTCTTATAAATTTGGTCTTGGTACGTATTATCCGATTTAAGGTAATTCACAATATTTACCAGCACTTTTAGCTAGCAGCAGCTATAATTTTGTAAATCAACACTAAACGGTCTTTGATAAATTTACGTTACGTAATGGTATCAACCGAAGGCCCACGTTATGGTCATTTCAACGAAAGGTTGCCAAAGCAAAGGAATTTCATTAAGTTCATCAAGTGCTTATCGCGATCGCTCAAAATCCCAGCTAGGAGTCGCTATCTTCTGGAGTTGAAGTTAACGGGAGAAAAAGACGCAGAAGAAAGGCACGCGATTCTTGAGATGTTATAGCTCAGTAAAGGACATTTCACAGGTAAAATAGAGCTAACTAATTAGATCTTGTTGCAACGCCTTCATTTTACCATATATACTCAGTTTTGTTGGCTTCAAACAGCCGCCTATATTTAGAGATTAATAAAAGACATTGCGTGACTTTGCTCTTATACAAGAGCGCCCTCTTTATTTAGATTACTACAAGAACTGACCTCAGGTTTATAGCTTCTTGATAAAAACGCTTCATTGCTAGTAGCTGTAAGTGATACTAAGTTATGCTTATATCTATCATACCAGTTGAGTGCTTCTTTGTTTTAGCTTTGCATGTTAACACTGTATTTGTATTATAGTGCTTAATACGCATAGTATGTTTATATTTTCCCTACCACACCCTCCCCTTGCTTCAATAAAGCTGGACCACTGGTTTGAGTGCACACCTGCCAATCCTACCAGTGCATAGCAGGCTGGGTGGGGCTCTCACCCAATCTTAGTTTACTCACTTCCGTTGCCTGTTTTATTACCGTGTAGGGTGTGTCGCTGCCACCCTCATTCAATTGCGTATTTTACTAGGGTGTGTCGCTGCCACTCTCATTGCATTACCCAGTTTAGGTTGTGTTGCTTCCACCCTTACTGCATGCACTTTATGGGGTGAGTTGCTGCTAATCTCGTTTTCACCTCATGGTGCACCCAATAGCCTTTAGTCCCATTTACTGTCGAAGGTTTGTATTTGAGTATTTTTCTTTTAGTCTACATTATTAAGCCACGAAGTTCTTTATAGTTATTTATTTTGATATTTTAATAACGTTTATTGGATAAAGTTGAGTATGATAACGATAAATACCTTTGTACAGTTTACGTCTCGAACAATTGTATAGCCTGGCCCTGGTTCTCCCTAAGAGAGAAAACAGTAAGAGAGAAATTAAAAGAAATAACGAGTGGTTGTTGACCAGTCGGAATGGAAGTCAATCACAACGGTAAAAGCCGTGGGAACATGGAAGGCGATACGTTCATTTTTGTTTTAATTTGTTCATAGACAAGGAAATCACCAATACCAAAGCTATGAAAATTGAACAAGTACGGCAAAAAAGTGACATACACGAGTTAAAGAAAACTTGTCTGTAATTCTCTGCAAATGAAAGCCAAATCTGTAACCTTAATGGGACGGATGAGGGTTTATCAACTAACGATGCCTACTTCTCGAAATTTTCTTTACCAGGAGTATGTTTTTTCCACAGTTAACTGAATAACAGTATCGATCAATTAGGCACATTAAGGTACCCAAACCTCCTTTTACTAACATCCAAGAGCTATTTAAAGAAGGTTTGTATGGGGATGCCCCACCCCGACTCTAAGCCCCTACCGTTTCATATACCACGCTGACAAGAGAGCTACGTCTTTTTCACACCTTCTAAAGAAAATAATACCCACGTCATGACTACTTTTAGGCTTTACGACCCTTTTAGGTTAATAACTGAGCGACCTCAACCAATTCTACTCTTTACTAAACTCTATAGACCTTAATGGGCCGTGTGTGTTTCAGGGCAGCGGAACACCTCATACAATTTATTATAGTGTGTAAATCCACTCCGACGAATAAGAGAATATGATCAAGACTCATAGCAACACAAGAATTATTATCATTTTTGCACTTTAAAGGAAATGCCCGGCTCTGTAGTTCTATAGTTACGTTGACGAGAATACTTAACAAGGACAGGGTTACAACGGGTACCAATAAACGAGACGTTGGGCATTAACGTGTCTTTAAATACGCAATAATGCCAATCTAACCTTCTCTCCCTTAATGGTTTGAATTTCCTCTTCAGAATCAAGAAATATTGCTGGTCCAGGCCGTCCCGGAATGCCTTTAATGCCCTGAGGTCCTTTCTCCCCGCGGTCGCCTTTGGTTCCTTTCTCTGTCAGTAATAGAAGAACAACAATCCCTTGTTTATAAACTGTTACTATATTAGCTCAGTAAGACTCTTTTTTAATTGCCTGGTCCTTCACTGACGAAAAGTCGAACCATGTACCCATTGCAGTTTTAAAATTTCAACAGGGGTTAATAAATCTATAATACTGAAACTGGGTTGGTTAGCAATGGTATTATTATTCATCAGTCGTGACTAGACAGGTTTTAAAGAACTTGTGAGAGTCAAGATCAACCACAAAACCGGCAGCTCTCTCAGCTTAATCTATCATTACCTAGCAATGTGAGAAGGATGCCTGAAATCAATTGTTTTGTACCACAGGGGGTGACTATATGCTTCTTACCTCCTTTAGGTCCCGGGAATCCGAGTGATCCTGCTGGCCCCCGAGGCCCGATAACAGAGTCTCCCTTGTCACCCTTAGGTCCTGGCAATCCTTGGGGACCTCGAGGACCTTGTAGCCCATTTTGTATCACGGTGGGAGTACCGATACTGGGCGCCTGAGAACGAAAAAATACGAGAAAGGGTTATATTGAGGAGACAGAAAGTTCCTCGTAGAATGACAGTTCGGTAAACTTTCAAACGTTTGTGAGTGATTTCCTGTAAACTCTGCAAAAACCAAAAGTTACCAAATCACAATAGAACGAATTACAGAACGAAGACAGCGTACCTCAGCCGTAAATGTGTGGGTCTTCACCTTTGTAGGAGATTCTTTAGTGGTATTCTCTGCTTCTCCTTCAAATCTACCGATAATTGCATCTGTTACGTCTATGTCATCAATGGGTACAACTGTAGCCTTCGTTTTAGGCTTGTTGCTGGTCGCCGGCCTGTCAGGGGAGGTCTGAGTAATGTCGGTCAGACCCACCGTTTCTACAGCGCTGGAGGTTGCGATGGCAGCAGTAGATGGAGTGGAAGACATCTCGACACGAAACTTCGTGGTGTCTTCGAGTGGCGTTGAAGACGAAGTAGTTCTCGAAAAGACATATCTGACTGCTTCACTAGATGTTAAAGTTTCAACTGTTTCACTCCTTAGTGAAGCTTCCACAGTTGCACGTTCTGTGGTCATTGCTTCATTTGTCGACAATGCACTACCAGATGTAACTTCTGTTGTAACTGCTTCACTTGTTGACAGTGCTTCCTTGTTAATACTTTCTGTTGAGACTGTTTCACTTGTCGTCAGTGCTCCTTCTCCTTCAGTTGTAGTTTCCGAGGCAACCGCATCAATTGTAGGTAACGCTTTTTCGTGAATTAGAGCTTCTGTTCTAATTGTTTTACTTGTTGACAATACTTCGTGAGTTGGAAATTCTGTTGTAACTGCTTCACCCGTCGACAAAAATTCTTCAGTTACAGCTTCTGTTGTAAATGTTTTACCAGTTGAAAATACTTCGTCAGTTAAAGCTTCTTTTGTGACCTTTTCTCTTGTTGACGATACTTTATCAGTTGGAACTTCTGTTGAAACTGCTTCACTTGTTGACAATACGTCATCAGTTGGAGCTTCTGTTGTAACTGCTTCACTTGTCGACAAAACTTCGTCAGATGGAGCTTCCATTGTCACAGTTTCATTTGTCGACAATACTTCGTCAGTTCGAGCTTCTGTTGTAACTCTTTCACCTGTCAACAATACTTTGTCAGTTTGAGTTTTTGTTGTAACCATTTCTCTTGACAACAATACTTCCTCAGTCGGAGCTTCTGTTGCAACCGTTTCACCTGTCGACAATACTTCGTCAATCAGTGTTTCTGATGTAACTACTTCACTTGTCGACAACACTTCGTCAGTTAAAGCTTCTGTTGTAACCGTTTTATCTGTCGACAATACTTCAGTTGGAGCTTCTGTTGTAACTATTTCACTTGTCCACAACGCTTCCTCAGTTAACTGAGTTTCTTTTGTAACTGTTTCACTTGTCGACAACACTTCTTCAGTTGCCGCTTCTGTTGTAACAGTTTTACTTGTCGATAATTCTTCGTCAGTTAAAGTTTCTGTTACAACTGTTTCACTTGCTGACAATACTTCGTAAGTTGGAGCTTCTGTTGTAACTGTTTCATTAGTCGACGATACTTCGTCAGTTGGAGCTTCTGTTGTAGCTGTTTCACTTGTCGACAATACTTCGTCAGTTGGAGGTTCTATTGTAACTGCTTCACTCGTCGACAACAAGTCTTCTTTTGCAGTTTCTATTGTAACCGTTTTACCTGTCGACAATACTTCGTCAGTTAAAGCTTCTTTCGTAACTGTTTCAATTGTCGACAGTACTTTGTCAGTAGGAGCTTCTGTTGTAACTATTTCACTTGTTGACAATACTTCGTAAGTTGGAGCTTCTGTAACAACCGCTTCACCCGTCGACAATACTTCATCAGTTGGAGCTTCTGTTGCGACTGTTTCACTCGTCGACGATACTTCTTCAGTTGGAGTTTCTGTTGTAACTGATTCACTTGTCGACAACACTTCTTCAGCTGTAGATTCTGTTGAAACCATTTTACCTGTCGACAATACTTCGTCAGTTAAAGCTTCTTTCGTAACTGTTTCACTTGTCGACAATACTTCGTCAGTAGGAGCTTCTGTTGTACCTATTTCACTTGTTGACAATACTTCGTAAGTTGGAGCTTCTGTAACAACCGCTTCACTCGTCGACAATACTTCATCAGTTGGAGCTTCTGTTGCGACTGTTTCACTCGTCGACGATACTTCTTCAGTTGCAGTTTCTGTTGTAACTGCTTCACTTGTCGACAACACTTCTTCAGTTATAGATTCTGATGAAACCATTTTACCTGTCGACAATACTTCGTCAGTTGGATCTTCTGTTGTAACCGCTTCACTTGTCGACAATACTTCATCAGTTGGAGCTTCTGTTGCAACTGTTTCACTCGTCGACGATACTTTTTCAGTTGGAGTTTCTGTTGTAACTGCTTCACTTGTCGACAACACTTCTTCAGTTGTAGCTTCTGCTGAAACCATTTTACTTGTGGACAATACTTCGTCAGTTGGAGCTTCTGATTTAACTATTTCACTCGTTGACAATACTTCGTAAGTTGGAGCTTCTGTTGTAACTGTTTCATTTGTTGACAAAACTTCGTCAGTTGGTTCTTCCCTTGAAACGGCTTCACTTGTTGACGATACTTTGTCAGTTGATGTTTCTGTTGTAACTGCTTCACTCGTCGACAACAGTCCTTCAGTTGCAACTTCTGTTGTAACCGTTTTACCTGTCGACAATACTTCGTCAGTTAAAGCTTCTGTTGTAACTGTTTCACTTGTTGACAATACTTTGTAAGTTGGAGCTTCTGTTATTACTGCTTCACTGGTAGACAATACTTCGTCAGTTGGAGCTTCTGTTGTAACTGTTTCACTCGTCGACGATATTTCGTCAGTTGGGATTTCTGTTGTAACTACTTCACTTGTTGATAACACTTCTTCAGCTGCAGCTTCTGTTGAAGCCGTTTGACCTGTGGACAATACTTCGTCAGTTGGAGCTTCTGATTCAACTATTTCACTTGTTGACAATACTTCGTAAGTTGGAGCTTCTGTTGTAACTGTTTCACTTGTTGACAATACTTTGTCAGTTGGTTCTTGCGTTGTTACTGATTCACTTGTTGACAATACTTCGTCAGTTGGCGATTTCGTTGTACCTTTTTCATTTGGCGACAATACTTTGTTAGTAGGTTGTTCTGTTGTAACTGCTTCACTGGACGCTGTTTTACGTGTCGGCAATGTTTCCTTCGTTAGAGATTCTGTTTTAACTGTTTCAATTGTTGACAATACTTCGTCAGTTCGAGTTTCTGTTGTAACTGCTTCACTTCTTGACAATACGTCGTCGGATGGAGCTTCTGTTGTAACTGTTTCACTTGTCGACAAAAGTTTGTAAGTTTGAGCTTCTGTTGTAAGTGTTTCACTTGTTGACAATACTTGATCAGTTGAAGCTTCTGTTGCAACTGTTTTACTTGTCAAAAATTCTTCGCCAGTAGGATCTTCTGTCGTTCTTGTTTCACTTGACAACAATGCTTCATCAGTTGAAGTTTCTGTTGCAACTGTTTCCCTAGTCGACAATGCTTCATCAGATGGATCTTCTATTGTACCTGTCTCACCTGTCGACAATGCGTTTTCAGTGGAAACTTTTGTTGTAACTGTCTCACCTGCCGACAGCGCTCCTTTAGTTGAATCTTTTGTTGTATATGTTTCACTTGTCGACGATACTTCGTCAGTAGGAGTTTCGGTTGTTACTCCTTTTCTTGTGGACGATAATTCCCCAGTTGCAACCGTCGTTACTGCATCACTCGTTGTAACTGATTTTCCTTCTGATGAAGGCTCTTCAGTTGTAAGGTCTGTTGTAACCGATTTACCAAATGAAATGTTCTTGACAGGAGACTCTGTTGTGAGCGCCTCACTAGTTGGTGACGTTTCGTTATTTAGGTGTTCTAATGTAACAGTTTCACCCGTAGGTATCTTTTCGGTATTCGGCTGTTCTGTTGTTACGTCTTCGTAAGTTGTTGAAGTTCCTTCAGCTGACGTGGCGATCTCACTTGTTGATGTTGGGCTATCTGTTTAATTGGAAAAAAATGGTTATATCAAAATTACAGCTTTTTTTCCTGTTTAACCTGGTCTTGAAGCCCAGTGCTTAATGTTGAAGGTCCCGTGCATTACTTAGTGTTATGCAAAAGCCTTTTCCATCGCCTTGCAGTGTTTCTTGCTTTTGCATTTCCATATTAGGTAAATCTGACTCCACTTTTTCGTTCCCCCTTCGAACATCTGTCGGTTCAGAAATGTACCATGCAAAACAGCAACGACCGAAATTTTTACGTTCATATTGTCATATTTGTATTTCAAACAGAAATATGCGAAGATTTAATATATATACCTAACTGGGCCATAGAATTAATGCTTTCCTGTGGGATAAACAAACCTCAATTATTCAAACGTTGCATAGAGATATCCATCGAATAAAATTCTTTCTACTGTATATGACTATTAAGAGAGACAATCGCCCCTTCCACTGTATAGACTGAGATTAATCCATTGGATTGCGCTATTCAGCTTTTGAACTGACTGGAGCGTGATTATAACAATGAGTTTGGTTTTAAGTTAGCGAAAGGTTACCACCAATTTAACGCGTTCGTCTACTTACCTTTCTCTTTTTCTACTCTACTTTGCTCTGTTCCTTCTGGTGTAATAGAAGGAGCATTTCTTAGGGTCGGTGCTGCCGTTTGTGTTGTAAGCACTGCCTTCTCTTTTGTTTCCCTCTTCAGTGTTGTGGGCATCAAAGGCGTGCTTGTGGTTGAAACTGTTATCTGAAATACAAATTTGGTAGGAATGTTAGATTTCCTGTACATACGCTTGTATTTTATATGCTATTATAGGCCATGTTGCGGAATGGAAACTGGTTTTCTAGCTTTATTGACCACGTGACTTTCGAATTTTTTTAATTATTAGATCGGACGTCTGCCAATTTGGATGTATTACTAGAAACAAGGTTGTACAAGGTTATGAGTAGTAATGAACATAACTGGATTCATTTTTGGTGCCTACAAGGTGACACCATCTTTTCAATGCATTTTTCATCAACACAAAAAATTCTTGTGTTGTTTGGATGTCAGCATGTCAGGCATTGAGCTAAAAAATGATAGCTACTCTAATGTTTGCCAGATTAGAATTCACTTTAGTTTTAAAGTTCTGATTTGTTTGAAAATCAGATTTCCTTCAGTGACATGAGTTAATGGCAAACTTTCTTCCTGAACCGTTTTTTCACGCTGTGCATAGTAATTTGAGTCATCAAGTGTGTGTACCACTATGCCACTCTGAAATTTCCGCGGCTTTAGTGTCGATCTCATAATAAAGATATCACTTAAAGACCCAGAAGGAGTCTGTTTTGAACCCCAAACTGACATGACCTGTTACCTGCCTTACACTCCTGTTGCTGTGCTTTGTTTGCATCTTTGTGCATAGCCAATTCTGCTATATCACCCTAAATAAAAGGAAGGAAGCGGAATTAGTTGGTTATTCTCAGAGGTTTCCAAAACCTTTTTAAAATATCAAAAGGGTTTGACGCAAAAAATCTTAATCTCCAGCATATTTCCAATCTATGACCACCGTGAGGTGCTTGGCACACTAGACATCAAGAGATCAGAGGGCTCATGGGAAAGTTTGTCGTGCTCCCTTGTGAATGAGAAAGACTAAGCTAATAATGATCTCTCACTCGTGACATGTCGATTACGTGGCGTTGTCGTGTTTTGATTGGTTTTCATATTCCTGTCCAGAGTTAATGTGGCAGCAGATGTGTTTAGACCTCGTCATTTTTTTTACTTCTTTCCTATTACTTGGGCCAGTCAGTTTCCAAGTACCGCTACCATTACTCTCACCCTGTTAGCACAGCCTTTCTCTCACTTGATCGATTTTGGCTACTCGAGAAAGACCCTGAATGGATCGAGTACGATCTATGTTGGGCATGTTCTGCTTGTCTCTGGGATACAGTTTCCTTTCAAGGCCTAATCTCCGTGTGCTTGGTACAGCGGATTCAGTTACGAAGTTCAGTTTATCAATAAACTGATGCTTATACTCGGAAAACCAGTTTGACGAAAGAGGACAAGATTGAGTAGTTTATAAGTTCGGGCTTCGGTGACTTCGAAGGCTTGACGCGATTGACGAAGAGCCTCCTTTTCTCCTCTTCACTCAAAAAGACAAAAAGAGGCTCTAAGGCTCTAATATATTCCCAGAAATCCTTAAGGCCCGCATAGCTCAGTTCCGATTTCCAAAAACCCTCACTTTCAGAGCGAGGCTTAGTGTAAAACCCTTTTTTGTGATATTGAGTTTAATTTGAAAGAAAATAAAAAAATCATTTTCATACCCATGGCTTCGCACTTTGCCTCGCTTTGAAACAGGGGCTTAGAGCAACTCGGAAATAAAGAGAATTTCTTATACTGGTGAGATGCCATTTCAAGAATGTACATGAAGAAATTATGACCGAAATATATTCGGTAGCCGAAAACCACCATAATAATTTTACATAGACGACCTCAAAAACCAGGACCCTACTCACCTCAAAAGCGTTGGACTGGGCTCCCGCAGTCCACCCCGCACGGCCAATATACAATGCACTGTAAATTGGTATAGTGAGAGCACCCAGAACAGACGGCTTAAACTTTGTCTCAGCTGCATTACAATCCAAATAAAATGTGACGCCGTCTTTTTTAATGCTGAATCCCAACCAGCTCCATTTACCGTTTATATCTGGCACCGTGAAGTCGAACACAGTTTTCGTCTCTTCGTCAGGTGCATGAGTCAGTCGGATAATAGAGTCTCCAGCGACATTCTGAATTTCAAGTCCTAGAATAACGGTTCCTCTTCGATAATGTGACAACAAAGCAAACACCACGCTGCGTTCAGATCGTTTTGGGCGGATTACCAAAGAAATGGAGAATTCGGTGAAAAATTGTGTTGGGAAAATGTAACGTGCAAAACGACCCACGTTCGCTACTGGTCTGAAGTGAAGGGCAGGTTTAGTATGTGGCCCTTTTGTGAGGGTAACGCCTAGCGGAAGTGGCTCTCCTATCGTCCCAAGCACATCAATGTCACTGAGACTGCTGTCTGGCGCACCTGCAAAGAAATTAAAGGGGAACCTGTGAATTTGCAATCTAAGGGTGCTTCCCAAAAGTTAGAATTGGCAGACCGGACCAAGGCCGGACCAGTCATTTGAACAAAGAAATAGGCTTTTGAGTTTTTGCCGAAAAACCATCCCCTTCGTGCATACTATTTAAGATTTGACTGATCTGGCTGGATAGTTTTGATTAAAAGTGAAACGAAATTCTCATTACGAAGAAAATGTTTTGGCCGGTCAGTTCGGACAAGTGAATAGCGCCTAAAGAAGATAGTACGGGCGCAAATATTTTGCGGTCACGCGAAAGCGTAAGGTATTAAGCACGGAAATAAAGGGAAAAGGATACAATGTTCTCCCCGTGTCGTATCTTTTTCATCCCTTTGCCTCTCCCCTCCCTTGTTAACCTCGTTTCTCCATTCTACCCTTCAAATTGTAATAAATACAGACTACAGTCGTACAATTTCTTCCCACCCCCACTTTCTTTCAATGGGTCTCTGCAAAAGAAAATGGTCTTCCAAATAAGAAGAGGGGAAATGTGCAGCCCTTGTAAGAGTCTATGAAAATATTACTCGAGATGACAGAAACAAGGATGGTTTCCAGGGATTTTTGCAGGCAATTTAGATAACCATGTAGCAATCTGTAGTTTACTCAAACTCAGCTTCCATCGCCTCCTTATTGTGTTGAGCCGTATTGTGCGCCTCCATGCATGCATGTCGGATGGAGTTTTTAGCAGGCGCTGCGTTGAGCCCCTCACAACAAGAGAGACCCCATGAATAGCGAGGGCCAATGCCAACAGGATATCCTCGAGTCGACAAAGCCATCAGCCTGGAAAACACCAGCAAGATTGGAAAAGCCCTGTGAAGGACTGATGCGTGACGTGGACGGAAGCAAAAAAGTGACGGTGGAAAAATACAAAAAAGCACCCTACCAGCAGAACTTTTCTTTTGCTTTCTCGATTTTGGCGTACTCGAGAAAAAAATTGCATGAATCGAACAAGATCTCTTTTGAGCATGTGTTGCATATTTCTAGGATACAGCTTCGAACCCAGGCCTAATATCCGTTTGCTTGGTACTATGGGCTCCGTTATGAACATCGGTTTATCAATAAACGGATGCTCGCGCACAAAAACTCAGTTTGACGAGAGAAAACCAGATTGACTAGTCCAGAGCAGGCTTTTAGCCAGACATTGAAAACTGGCCGTCCAGAAGGAGGCATGCTTTCCCATAAAATTATAAGAGATTAAGTGAACTTTCCTTGTATTTTTTCCAAAAACAGGCGTCCATAGGACGGCTTGACACCCTTCTGGCTAAAACCTTGGTCCAGAGGTTTGGGCTGCGGCGACTTCAGAGGTTTCATGCTATTTATGCAGAGCCTCCTTTTCTCCTCCTCGATCAAGAAGAAGACAAGAGGAGGCTTTGCTCGCAGGGTGACAAAAAAGTAACTGGAGACAAATAACAGTGATAGGCACCGTAAAATTCCGAAACTAAGCTCTTCCATGTATAAGCCCCTCCAAATATAAGCCCCCCACACTCGTAACGCAAAAAGACCCTCCGTTAAATCGCCCCTCCAGATATAAGCCCCCACGGGGGCTTGTACTTGGAAGTTGCACTCAAATGCAAAGTAAAACAGAGCAAAAACGGTAAATTTCCTTCCAACTAAAAGGCTAGCTCAATCGATTTTAAAACACAAATTTCCCTTCGTAGATAAGCCCCTCTGAATATAAGCCCCTCCAAAAATAAGCCCGTCAAAAAGGGCCTTTTAAAAATATAAGCCCTGGAGCTTATTTTCGGAATTTTACAGTATTGCCATAAATTTAGGAAGAAAATAACCGCGGATCACTTTGGTTCACGAATCACAAGTGGTTCGAGCAGACGCCACAAAGACAAACTGGGAATAGCCCTCAAGGCTCAAATTAATTACTACTTAGATATGTCGTGGGGATACCAACCACCAACCCATCTGGCCCCAGTTGTTGAAAAGGTGAAAAACGCTATTCACTGGATAGCGCAGTTGGTTTCCCTAATACTTATCCGCTGGATAGTGATTTATCCAGTGGATAGAGCTATCCAACGTTTGAACAACCGGGGCCTGATAATCACTGATACCTTAAAAGGAACAAGATCGATTCAAAGATTCATGACATACGAAAAGAAACTTCAGATAATGCGCTATTGACATGAGATCAACTTCTCAATGAAAAAAAAAAAGACAACTCAAGTATCGACACGAGACTGCCTGAAAATACCATTTAACAAATAGAGTGACAAAACATGTAAGTACTGCTTAAAGCTTCTTTTCATTTTCGTTCCAGCAAAGAAAACCTTTAACGTAACCATAGAATGTCCATTTTAAAGAGCAAGGTAAACAAAGAAAAAGTGGTATTTCAGAGATAAACGACAAGTCAAGATAAGATTATTTTCAGTGACTCATGCTGAAAGTATTTGCTATACTTAAGGACATGACAGCGAAATGTGATCTGAATATAACAAGGAGGGACTGAAAAAGCTGGATCTTCTTGATAAAAATTTGGAACAGATGCAAACCCCTAACAAACTTTGACTTAGCCCTGCCCCCCAACAGATCGCTAGACAGCCACTCCTAGGATTAATCCTGAAAGTACATGTAGTTTTAGTCTACCAATCAAATGACATCGAAAATATATGTAGTTTTCTGTATGGTGTTCACATTGATTGTGCTGCATGCGAGAATACGTCGGAAGCTTACTAATAATTATATCCTCCTGTTCAGTATATATATTGCGCTTTTGAGTGTGTGCTGCGCCTAGAAGGTGGCATGTGCTTGCCCATCAACATTTCTTGATGGATGAAAACTTAACCTCTTAAGCCATACCTCCACAGCAGCCTCTATACTGATATACAGTAAAAACAGGCCACTAAGAACCTGCATCTTCCCAGGCTACCTTAAACACGTTCTTAGATAAATGGTAATTAGCACAGATGTTAGCTATTTAGGTTATTTAGGTTCTTAAATAGATTCTTATTTTCTGAAAGGAAAGAAAACATCGTAGCTAAGAGCATTTAGTATACTTTATATTAGCATTACATTTCAGTTGGAGTGATAAGGCACCTTAATCTCCAAAGAGGATCCTGAATGTTGGTTTATCTCACTTGCCCAAGTGTCCTGAATTTTTCTTATAGTTTTTAGAAAATAAAAGCCTTTTTCAAATTTTAGGCTAAACAGGTACTCGTATAGATGAGCCTATTTGACAAATTTTTAGCCTAACAGGTTCTTAAAACAAGGTTCTTAGTCGCGAGTTTTTACTGCATTACAAAAAGAAATTTGGAAGTTTCTGTGCGAGTTTTGGCAAGTAATCTCGTTTTGTTATCAGAAAGCCTCAAGATTTTACGAACCCTATAATAATCCTATAATAAAATTATCTGGACATTTCCGTTATCTTATGTTAACGTCGATTTTGATAAAAGGTTTGCGTTCACTTTTTCACTTTGTCACATGTTTTCCGACAGTTCCATAAGCAACAATGCGCATTGACAATTTGAATTTCTCACGCTACTTCTCCAACTGAAAAGATCCAAAACATTTGAAAATGCGTGGATATCTTTTATTAGCTTTTAACGGCATCCTTGTTTATCATAAGCCAATAAAAAAGGTCAAATTTATATATCGTATTGCTCGCAGTTTTAGAGGACGGGGCCTGTGATGTTGTCTTTTTTAGATAAGAAATTGCCAAAACCGCAACAAATTTTTTCAAGCTTTGCTTTCCATTTGGTACATGATAAATGAGTCTCAAATGTTTTCTTTTCAAAATGTTTACGAAAAAGAGCACCTTATCGCTCATGGATCAATGGCTGTCGCGTTAGATGGGATCACCATAAGACCACAAATCGGCGGATTGGTTATAGGAATATTCACATAAATTTTGACTTTATGCCACTTTTCGTTTGTTTATCTACTCTTTAAACGATGCTTCGATCAGAAACAAAGCTACTTATCTATTCACCAGAAAATCGGAACGTGCTGAATAACAATTTACCTACAATGTTCCAATCAGTTAATTTAGGCAACGGGAGTTATTTATAAACAATTGATTAAACAAACGAAGCCTTGTTATTACGCATCAATGCAACATATGTTTACTTAACGAAAAGAAATGAGAAATGCAGAAAGTAGTTTTATAGTAGCAATGAAAACGTACAGATTTTATAACGCACCTTCATTTTGTAAGGTAGAAAAAGAAGAATGATTCGCACTGTGTAAAAAAACAGCTAAGAAATCGTTGTTTGTACGATAAAAATCAAATATGTGCGAAAACTATGCGATAAATCTATCTGGAAAACCAATTACTTCCTAATAGATATGAGAAGTTTGTTTAACCAGACTTCTGCTTTAAACTACGAAATTACTATATACATATGGGAAAATCCGCATCATTTTCATTTGCATGTTCCTTCATTCACTAAGCTGTAAGTTGTCGAAATGCCCGTTTTTAGTCGTAATATACTCTACTACCACGCACTCCTCCAGCTTAAAACACAAGTTAAAACAAAAATTCTCTGACCAGGAAAACAGATAAAACATATCGAAACGCTGCGCTCGAAACGGAGGCATGTGCATTGTGCGACTACAAATGTATGATGTGGGACACTACCTTTTTTTATATTAATCCCTATGTCATGACATTCTGATTGCATGTACTGTCTGTACCTGCGAAAGTTAAGCATGTTTTAATCTGTCGAGTTTTAATTCTCCTTCGAGAGCTTTCTTCTGACTTAACCTTTCTGAACTACTTAACCTTAGGAAACCTGAACGGAAACCTGAACAAATGAAGTTGTCGTACTTGTAATCATATCAACAAAACTCTTACTTTTGATCTTTCGTCCAGAAAGAGCTTGTAACCTTTTATCGTGGCATTTAAAACCCATAGTGTACAAAATACAGTTAAAAATGTGGTTGATGAAAGTTAAACATAATATGAAGACTTGCTATAGAGGTAAATATGCAAAGATGACATTTTTAAGACGATGACCAGCCACTGAAGCGTGTCTATTTTTTGGTTACTCATTAGGTTTAAAAACAAGCCAAATAGTTAATAAAAGTGGAATTTGTTCAAAGAGGTATTACAGATTCCAATGGACTTAATCACGAAAGTTCAAAACGGGAATCAAATCAATATATGCACAACATATGAAAAATCAAGGAAGCCTTTTCTGTGAATTATAAACTGCAATAAATTTAGAGAATGAGTTTGTAGGGTTGAAACTTTGAATTCATGTATGTGGACTTCATGTCAGTTGCAGTGAAGCTGTCTGTCTTTCGCAAATGGAACCCAACTGGATTTTAACAAATCTTATAGCTATCCACCTTGGCATTCCTTGAAGGTAAATAATTTGGGTGAAGGATTGTGTACTTACGTTTTAAGCGGACACGGCGAAACGGTTCAAGTGGTCCTTCTGATTTAACATGGAAAATTCCCCCAAAACAAACGCAACTGAGTAATAATAGAGAAACAAGAAGGTTGCTGGATTCATACTTCCACACTACGATCTTCATTGTTCATTCTGATCTCCAGAAAGTGTAGTCACAACGCAAACGTTTCAAACAGACGAACGATGACACCAAGGACAAGAATCGAGGCAAGCAGAAAATGGAACGATGGACATTTGATATTATCATTCCATTGCCGCTCCCCACAAACAATTCCTTGCCAAGAGAATTGACTTTGTTGTCTAATACCCTGGTCCAGATTCGGTGTAAAGCTCTGTACTATGGAAGACGTTGCTAAAATATCCACAGCTTATCCCTTTCTACTAAAATGCTAAAGGTACCTTTTTGACTGAGCATTGGACGTTAAGTCCATAAAATTGTGACAGATGTTAGCTGTGGCGGAGACAGGAAGGTAAATTAAAAGATCCGGGAGATTAGTGTCTACTCTTAAAATAGACTGAAATGCACTCTACAAAATAGTCTGTAAAACATTTCAAAGTAAGCAGAAAGACAGTATTTTTTCTGATTAGACTCGAGAAGAGTAGGGGAGTTGCTCCATTTCTTTCAAGGAAAAATATCAGAGACGTCGAATCAAGCAAGTGAAAATCACACTAGCAAAACGTGTTTCTCATAATTAGCTTTGTTTCAACTTGATGACGGAAGACCATGGAGCGCGACAACAGGAAAATGAGAACAGCATTTACGATCATTTAGCACTTTTTTGCAAGAAGTTAAGACAATTTACGCTCCAAAAGAAATGCCGAAGAGTGAAAAAAAAAAACAAAACAAAACAAAACAAGAAGAGAGATTTTGACTCGTGCTTCAAATTTCAGCCCATAAGGAAAGTATGGCACAGTCGCAGAAAAAGAAATGATGCCAGCTAAATATTAAATATTCTCATTGTTGCCTATTAATAAATAGTAAATTCTTCAGTGTGAGCATATCAGGGAAAGCATACCATATATATGTCTTTTGCGTTATCTACCGCCAATGAACTGTCACAGAGCTCTACAAACTGAAGCACTTGTTCAACTGAAATACGGAATTGCGGGAGGTCTGTTTTGAATGCTGCCTTGTTAACACTTTTGGAGCCATTTGAATTAATCTGTTTGTATTTCATATGTTTGGTTTTTGTTTACTTTTACGGGCGTAGAGAAAACAGACATTGTAGTACCGCCTGTTAATGACTTAACAACCAGTGACGACTAATTGCTTTCAAACTGGAGGTCAACCGATGACCAAAATAAATAAACAGACAATTCCTCTCGGAAATGTGGTCAAAAAAATGTTCCGAAAAGGTCGGTTGTCAATTTGTTAAATGACAATACCCCTACATTTAACACTAAAGACGCAAGGTCAGTCAAAGCAACTAATTTTTTTAGTGAATAGTACAGTCGACTCCCGATAACTCGAACCTTCAAGGGAAATCAAAAAAAGTTCGAGTTATCGAGAGTTCGAGATATCGGGAGCTCGAAGAAAATAGCCGGGAGTGAGGAAAAGAACAATTTTTACTGTACAGTGAACATTTTAATTACATTTAATTATAGAAATGTTAAGTGAAAATTAAAAGATACTTCTATTCTAGTCTAGATTATAAATCAGAACGCAACGTAACAAGAACATTGCCTAAATTAAGTAAAGCTGTTTCACGTTAGATTTGTGACCATCAACACCAGCCTCCACGTGTAAACTATATTCCTAAAACACGTTAGTGGGAAATTCAACATCCAATGTTTCGAACGCTGATAGACTGTTTTTTTTCCCGACTTTTTAAGGGCTCAAAATACTGTTCGAGTTATCGTGGGTAAAAGTATATAGCAATGATCTGAGGGGAAACAAAAACTACTTCGAGTTAGCGGCAGATTCGAGTTATCGAGGGTTCGAGTTACCGAGGGTAAAACTACAGTAAATGTGTGATGGAAATCCGGGGGAAATCGATTTTGGTTAGCGAGGGTTCGACCCGGGGGGTTCGAGTTATCGGGAGTCAACTGTATTTAGGTATTTTTTAGTTTGACGTTTGTACGTTTGTATCCGCGCCGATCATTTGATCCACGTTTTTTTTTTTTTTTTTTCACATTTTGATAAATAGTAGTGGTAGAATATCTATCGATTTAACCGTTTCAGTCCCAATACTGACCAACATCAATTTTCTCCTAACAATATCCATACATTGTCAAGAGATAAGGTTATGAGAATTAACAAATGATCACCCTGATCTTTGATTAAATTCTCTCAACTAATTCTTAAAGGAACTGTACGGATATCTGTTTGGAGAATTTGTATGTGGATATTGGGTTAAAATAAGGTACACGTAACTTACTAAGTTTTTAATGATGATACGTCGAAAGAGAGAAAAGATATTACTCACAAAGTCGCGGAATTTTACAGACGTTTGTATGGTGGGGAGCAAGTTCAAATTCCGCGACTTTGAAGAGCTATATATTAATATCCAGAAATTCACAAGGGGTTGAAACGTGTAACTCGCGTTCAATGCTCTTGAATATTCACTTTAACCATATTTGGAAACATTAATGAAGGATATCCATTTCAACAAAATGGCTGCCGCGCGATCACCATGCGGTGATTTCTCTGATATATCTTCGTTAGTTTTCAACAAATCACTTTCAAACTTTGCAACTTAACTGATTTTAAGGCGTTTATTTAAGCCATGTTGAAGGATTTTCGCTAACTGGTCCAAGTCAAAAGTTGAAAAACATTGGAAAGTCTATCCCAATTTCTAGCCGCGAGTCGTAGTAAAAATTGGAACCTTATTATGGGATACTACAATGTGTCTGTTTTATTACAAGGAGAAAAGTCTCGCTCAGCCATTTTAGGCTCTTTCACTCCTGGAATAAATAAGATACTCAATAGAACTAGACACCGAATCGAAGTAGTGTCGATATCCAAAAGTTTAACTCCTCCTTGAAAGTTCATGCCATTCCTTAATCTATAAAGGAGTTAGTTTTAGGGATGTTTGAATACCTCGTTACAAATAAAGAAACAAAAAACAAACAAAAAAAAAACAAACTGTTGTTTCCTTGCACTTATAGTTGACGTGGGGACGCTTACATTCTCTTTTTAAAAACTTTCACTCTTCTGACTTCATCGCTATATCCTCGGCAAAATGAAATAGTACAAATTAACAAAGGATTTTCACAGACACTCGGAATACCCCTGTACATTGGCCCCATGTTATATACAGATAAAATGCGCACCCAGAGAAAGGTAAAAGAACGGTAAAAGAACTCCTGAGGAAGATAGTTTGTTACTTTGAAATTTTCAACAAAGTGAGTTTTCAAACGAAAGGGATGCGCCTCACAAGACGACGGAAGAGGGGGGTGGGGTCTAGGTCACCCCAGGACCTTCCTTGTTATGTCCCTGTGCGGTATCTATATGACCATGACCAAGAGTACAGAACAAACTGGTTTGAAAAATGCTTAAACCAAAGGTGAAAACTGAACTACAACAAATGAAACTACATTAAAGTACACATAGGCACCCTTTTGGCGCAGCATCCTCGTATCTATTTCACTTTTGGTAGTTCCATTAGTATTTGTAAGTCACCAACCGTGGAACAAAAACTGGTTCTCTTACCTCTATCTTCACATTTCCATCTGTATATGCCTTCTGCTTCTAAGACGAAATAGCACAACGCGGGCTTTGAGGGACCATCTATGAGAAACAATATAACATTTTTCTCTTAATATGGAGATGAGATCAAACATATTTTATTGTATTCCTCCCATGATGGCTTTCCTAAAGGTCACTCGACTCAACATGCAATTCTAGACATTGTAAACGCAATACAATCGAATATGAATCAAGGTCTTTTCTCGTGTGGAGTCTTCATAGACCTCCAGGAAGCTTTTGATACTGTCGATCATAACATTTTGCTTGACCAACTAAACCACTATGGTTTCCGTGGAACTATAACTGTAAAGACTGATTCTCTTAGTATTTTAATTATCGTATGAAATAAACCTAGATCGGACCGCACATATCAATCAAAGCCAACGTCAGATGTGGTGCTCCCCAAAGATCTGTACTTGGCCCATTGCTTCTTTATTGTATGTTTATGACAGGCATAAATTGCTCAAATAAACTAAGGTTTTATCTTTTCGAAGATGATACTAAATATCCTTTATGCTGATAAAAACTGATAAAAACTTAAAGTCCCTAGAAAATATAGTAAATATTGAATGCTGGTTGAGAGGTTAACATCCAACAACTACTCAGTACCCACAAAAACTACATTCGTAATCTTTCATCAAGAGCAACTACAGAATAAAGGGCCATATTTCAAGGTCTTAAACAGAAGTGGCTCGGTCGCTCGCTAGTCATGACAAGTGTTTAAAGAACGAAAAAGATAGAAGACATATATAAGTATAAGTCAGAAATAAAAAAAGACGAAAACGTGTAAAATTTAAAGAGCAACTAACGGTATAAATTTTTGTCGCTCGGTTGCTCGATGACTCGTTAGTCCAGGTTAGGCCCGTTTCAAACGTCGTGCTACTGCCGTGCAGAACTCAACTGATCGAATTAAATTCGACTTTAGCACGGCAGTAGCGCGACGTTTGAAACCAAGTCGTGCTATTGCTGTGTAGCACGGCAAGCCTTGCCGTGCTACACGGCAGTAGCTCGACTTGGTTTTAAACGTCGTGCTACCGACGTGCCGAACTCAATTCATGAATTATAAATACATTAGAATAGATTTAAAAGTTTGCTAAACCGTTTCTTTATTTTTGTGTAGTGTTTTCGGCAACAGCCGCTCTATTCGATTGAATTAAATTCGACGTCTGAAACCAAGTCGAGCTACAGTCAAGCCAGCTTAGCAGGGCAGTAGCACGACGTTTGAAACAGGCCTTAGTTGCATGTGAAACAGCGGCTCCCTTAAAACCAATAGAGGTTAAATCAATACAGATCCCCCCGTGTGGGGGGATGCGCACTACTCAGTTTGAGCTTAATCCAAAGAAAAACATAAACACCCAGGAGGCTCTCAATGCCCCATTGAATTCAAAGATCTGTAAAACTGGATTCTGAGTAAACAGTATCTTGCGTCGTAGACGTAATTTAACCTCCGTTAGTGACATTTGCGAAGCAGCGCCGAGATGCTTGTTTTCTGCCCCCAACATACTCAACGAATTACGTGAAGGGCGTTTCGAATTTCCTTTCATAGCGGACCTCCACGCGCGCGCGAAGAACGCGCGTGGGGAGCCCCATAGCTAAGTAAACCTACCCATCCCAGAAAATTTGGTAATCACGTGATCGTACACCGCCCGACCGATTGTCCGACCGTCCGCACAGGCATACCAATGTAAAAAAAACTTAATCAACAGGCAATAACAACCCAAATGCAACTCGAGGTTTTTCTTAAGCGGGAAATCGCATAGCCACCCGAGTCTTGTAAAGCAGACACAACTAAAGATTCAATAAAGACGAAAACGGAAAGCGGAATTTGTTTCTGTATCCGTGTTGTCTGAAGTTTTAAGCTTAGTTTAATTGTCATGTCCACAAATTTGGAAAATAGAGCAAGAGAAAGATAGAGACAAAAAAGAAAGAAGGCGGCAGGCCAGCGAAGCCCAACGAGAAAAGGGGCGACAGAGATTTAGAGTGAGAGATAAACAAAAAAGGAGACATCTTTTTGTTGGAAGAACAACATGACAATTTTGTAGCGGCGGTGAGAAAATAAGAAATGCTACAGGCCACCAATGCAAGGTGAAAATAAACGGCAGTGAAAAAAAAAATGAACGAGAACACGTACAATATTTCCTCCAAGCAGGAGCCGGCTCCTGGTGTAACTAAGACGTTTCTGGAAGTTTCACATTGTAGTCGTACAAAACAACGACAAAGAAATGTACAAAAAAAGTGTGCTGCACCTGCAAAGTTGCTTTTTTGCTACTTAGACATATTGTTGTTTTTCACCGTTCTGCGGTTGGTATTGTTGTTTTTCACCGTTCTTCGCCGCTTAGCATTACACGATTTTATAAATATTATCGAGAGCTTCGCTTGTAGCCCTGGCCAAGAGCCATAATAGGACTGTCCTATTATGGCTCTTGCCCTGGCTAAATCTATTTAGTAAAAGCCAACTAGTGGTCTATAATCAATGCTGCGTTGTGATTGGTTGAGCTACCATCAGGCTATATGTTATAGCCCACTAATAGCGAAAAGTGTCAGCTTTGAAAACCAATGGCGGCTGAATCGCTTTTCGCTAGCTAATGTCTCGATATTTTTTACCAACTAGTTCGATTTTACAAAAACAATTATTCCTTTCGCCCTCATGGCCTCTGAGTAAGGCCGAATGGGCTATTGACAAAGAGCCCATTCGTGCTCGAGTAATAATTGTTAAATATTACTGATTGGCAAATAATTATCGAAAATAACTTTCTGAACAGGCCAATCAAGGCGTGTACTCAAATCCTGGTACACGGGTGGTTGCCCTATGAACATGGATTTCAGCGATGTGTTGCAGACAGACTTAACCAGAGTTTAGTTTAGACTGTGTTGCAGGCTAAGTGAACAATGAGGAACTAAAGTAAGGCCACTGGGAATACTTATGTATAGAAAAAAACCTAAAAATGGCTTTATACCACCTGGGCCCAGTTGTTCGAAAGCCGATTAGCCCTTAACCGGGGGTTGAATTTCACCCGGGTTTCTTTTTATTGTGTTTGAAAGCATTTTCTCAGATAATTTTCCGTCCTATTTTTAGAGCTACCAATCATCAACTTGTAGACAAAAAGAATTAAAACTGAAATGCTTTTTAAGCTTTCAAATCTGAATTCAAATCTCGCACTAACCCTGGGTTATCTTAACCCAGCTTTGAACAACTCGGCCCTGGTGTCAGTAAGAAAATAATGGAGGTCCTACAAGGAAACGCTCTAAGAGTTTTCCCTGCATTTCCTGGTGGGAGGGTAGACTCAGTACCCCAAAACACGTGGTACTCCACCAGGAAGATTTTAACTCATCCATAACCTATTCATGAACAAAGGGGTCCATAGTGATTGCAATAACTGAAAGGACATCTTACTCCTAAGCACTCTCCTTTTTCTTTGTGAATAAACAGTTATTATTATCATTACTATCACTGATTGTAAGGTCTCTTTAGGTGGCCCTTGCAAGCCCACAGCTCCTTGTGCTTGTCTAGAATCTCAGTGTTCCTTTAGATCAAAAGCAGACTTGATTTTTTTTTGTCCTCTTTCATTTATTGATCAGCTAATCTTCTTAAATATATGCTACTGCTTTTACGCCTTCAGAGACTGCCAGGAAATTTGCACACTACACACTGGGATGAATTGGAAACTGCTCAACCAAACCCACTTTCCAGCAAAAAGCAATGTTATAAGATCCACCAGGTTCTCATTGAGCTTCTCTTTGATGATGATACAGCTGTACATGTAGCTACACACACAAAGTACAAGCTGAAAACCACATTAGAAGGTTCACCAACACATCTCCCAAAATCAGAGATAGTAGAGGAGAAAAACGGACATCAAGATTAAAAAAACAACAACAGTGCTGCAGTTTAAGTTGGGAGCTCTCTAACAGTGCACAACCCTTTGTTCACAAATTGGGACATGATAAATTGATGCATTGTTTTTATTGGTGGAAAAGATCAAAATGATTGGAATACTACTGAACATTGTACACCGTCAAGTCCACGAAAACATTATACACGTAACAAAGGAGTCTGACAGGCTTCATAATCATTCCACTCTATTAACTATTCAAAATCAACAACATCATAAGCCATGTAATCTGAGATACACGTAGTCTTGTATTCTGCATTTAACACTATGGATTCTGGATTCCAGGAACTGGATTCCAGATTCTTGGTAAGTAGAACCGGGATTCCGGATTAATGGAATTCTGGATTTATTAAGCTGTATTCAGGATTCCGAAGCAAAAATTTCCCAGCATCCAGATGCAATTGCATGGGGTGAAGATTCACTTATCTAGGAACTGCCATCACCAACACTCTGTTACTAGATGCTGCAGTTGACGAGCTCCAAAATGCCTAATACAACAAGCCAACAATGGTGTCTGCAAGGTCAACAACTTTTCACCCCACATAAGCTAATCCAAGACAGTCTTGGATTCTGAATTCCACTCCGCTGATTCCAGATTACAGGTACTGGATTTCGGTTTTTTTGTCAATGAAAAATGGATTCTGAACTCCAATCGGTAGTGGGATTCCTTGAGCTGGATTCCAGATTCCAAAACCCAGGATTCCGAATACCACAATTAAAAAAAATTTCCAGGATTCCGCATCCGACAACCAACAATTCGTTTTCTTCTGGAATCCGGATTCTCTTGAGGCGAAAGTTAGAACGATTTAGAATCACGATTTCGTTAAAATTGTCACAATCAAGTTGACAATATGTCAAGTTACGAACTAAGGACCTAGAAACACCAGGCTCCTAAGCTGAACACAGTACAAAGTTCATATTTACAGCTTTTATACTGACATACCTCATAAAGAGCTGTCTTTTTTATGTTTTCTTTCTGATTCTTACCCTGTGAACGCCATTTTAGCAGGTACTTATGTTCTTATGTCTCACCAAGCCTATCTGAACGCCTGGAACAGGCTAACCAAGCCTTGGCTTTCCTACACTGCCCTAGGAAAAAGCTCCAAAAATCACCTTTGTTTGACTCCAATCGCACCAAACCTTTACTGAAGAATAGTTCGAGGAGTCTTTATCTTAAAAAACGTCAGTTTGATTCCAAACATTAGGCTTGGGCCTCAAGAAGACGGGAAAAATTGAACTTGGCGCTTCTGTTTCGAAAAAGCCTTTGCTATAGGCTTAGTAGCCACGCTGCACTGTCAAAATACTAGTGAGGGATAGGGTATATTTATGCCATCCCTGGGGGAGGAGGCTTCCCATTTATCAAAATTGGCTGGCCAGACCAGTCTAACCAAGGCGGAGTTGTCCAAAGCTGGGTTAGTGCGAGATTTTAATTCAGCATTTCAAATTTAATTCTTTTTGTCTACAAGTTGACGATTGGAAGCTCTTAAAATAACAGAGAAAATTATCCGAGAAAATGCTTTAGAACACAAGAAAAAGAAACACGGGTTAAGCGCTAATCGGCCTTCGAATAACTGGCCCCAGAAGAATTCCACTATTAATCAGGACTATCTAGCCACATCAGTTAATTCCTAAATGGCATACACGGATGTGATGGGATTTCAGTGTAGATGTAAAAACCTGTTAACGACAAGGAAAGGATCTTAATCGTCTAGTTCACGCAATAAAAAATGGCGTTTATCGTTTCGCCCCAGGGGAGGGGTACTCAACAAAGTGTTATACGGGGAGACCCTACCCGGGTCTGACCCTGTACCCTTTTATCTTTTATATACCGTTTTTGAAAGAAAAGGGTACCCCTTTCACGTACCTAGCTTAGATCTTTGTATCCCTTTTTGTAGCTGTAAATGCAACGCCTTTTAAAGGATGCTGAATAAACCACAAAACCAGAACGCTGTTCAAACTTTTTCACAGCAATAAAATGCATAAGCTAGCCCTTTTCGGCCTTTTTGTAGACCAAAATCACGCATTTCCATATCCCTTCATATTCTTCAACTAGCGAAATCCCGTACCTTAAGGTACCCCTTTAAGCAGTAGTCTCCCCTTATGGGCCATTATTGAAAGTCCCGCCCCTTGCCGTAAACGTGATTCTTTAGTAATAATCTCAGGAAAAGTTCATCAGCTTTTACAGACCATGTCAAAACTACCGGAGATAATTCGTCAAGTGGGGAAATTTTGAAATTTTAGGGTTTCCGCGCAAGTATGAGTATCACGGTAATTAAATAAAGAAACATTGTTTCAAGACCATAAGCGATCTTCCAATTTCAGTATTAGCAGTGAGTTCAGCTTTATTTGTTGTTATCTGTTGTCTTAAACGCAAAGTTGAAGAACTTGAAATATTCAGTTTCATTTTTTTCAGGTTGGAACAACTTTTTTTTTGCCATCAGCCACAGAGACACCCCGGGGGTACTTCCAAGTATTAGGCCAATGGGGCTGTGCTGCTGGATGTACTTTTTCGAGCACAATCTATCAAAGCCTAAATATAATGGGGTAGGGGGGGTTCTGAGACACAAGCGGCATATACCCAGAAAAACGTTATCGTACTACCCCCCCCCCCCCCCAACCCGGGCAAGACACGCATTCGAAGTTTCCGCCACCTGGTGAAATAACATATCTTGACCTGCCTTCCCCGACCCCTCCCTCCTCGCACACTATGTTTCCTTTACCCGCATTTGCCGAAAAAGCAAAACAGCAACACATGTCTTTATCAGAGCAGGTACTGCTGATAACGATGCGATAACTGCGTACTTAACAATTGAAAACACACCGCTATCATTAACGGCTTTACGCCCTCTGAAAAGATTGTAGCAGGGGGATCACGCACAAAAGTATTTTCGAAGGTTTTTAACGCCTGTTGAGTTTTGAGGCAGAGAACATTAATATGTGCTACCTTGAAAGACTTCTTAGGAAAAAGTAATAGCTGACGATGCTGAAAAACCTGTCTTTCGGACTATCGTTTGTTGTCAAGAACGTTCGTGAGCACGCTGCCAAGAAACAGATGTATTGTCTAAATCACTTAACTGACAAGTGCTGGCTGTTGTCCTCAGCGTTGCTTACCACTTTAGCTGTGGGAGTGAGTGGTAGGGAAAGGCTGTGTATCCCCTGGGGGTGGGGGAAGCACTCCTTTGATTTGCCTAATTGAACAGGGTATGTTTTTCGGGGGGTCTGAGTCTTAAAAAGTTCTACAATTTCACTATTTAGCGTCTTGAACGTGGAGTATCCGTTGGACCAAACCATTTAAAAGAGTGTGAAGGTTCGCGATGAGCGGTCTACATTTGTGGTACCAACAATTTTTTTCCCCCAAATCTACTTCCATGATGTTAGTTTGAAAAATAGACCTTTTTAGCTTGTTTGCTTCGTTTTCCCAATTCAGTACTCGTAATATTCTCTGGGGAATTTGCTTTGGCCTTTTCATTAATTATGTAATACATAGGCGCGTGGATGCACTTGCATAGGACAAAATTTGAAAGAAACAGTTCTCTTAGATACCGTCACGTGCTAAGTTAAGGTCTTTTGTCTGAAGTAGGGTAGGGTCAAGGTTTGAAGGCCTTGGTACACCTCTACCCAGACTTCTCTAGAGTGCCCCCCCCCCCCCCTTTTTGGGGTGTATCCTCAGGCTGGTTAGTTCTTTCGCAATAAAAGACTTGACCGAACAACGATATGGTGTGATCAAACCAAAAAGGAGTAGAAAGGTTTACTTTCTTATTGAAAATTATTAGAACCACATACTACAGGTATCAGGTTCGAATTTTTTGATCTGATCAGCTAGCGAACTCACTATCCATTGCGTGATAACAAGAGAGGATGAAAAGGAACCCCGGGGGCTATTCCTGGGAATTCGTGGTGGGATGAGACCTCCGGTTCTCCAAATCCTGACCCTATTTCAGACCAAAAAATTATCATTTTCCACACCCGTTTTCAGATCTGGACTCTAAAATCCATACCCTTTTTCAGACTTGGCGTAGGCAGAAATTACATTATCATCACTTAGGTTAGAATGCCAACAAAAAGATTTTTTAACATCCACGTCGAAAAAAAGGCGCATATTACTCTTTCTTCCTTATTCATTCGGAATTGAAATGACAAATACGTTCATGCATTCCCTCGAAAACCGTACCCGCTTTCAGTCCAAAACGGCGCAAAAGCCATACCCTTTCGGGCGGCATATACCTATAAGGCAAATGTAAGGGAGTACCCCCCCCCCCCCCCCCACCCCACGGGACAAGGACCCGGCCGAGTGTTTTGAGCACGGACAAAACGGAATGGCTTCCTCTTATAAGAAATTTAACAAATATTTTTAGTGATGATCTTTGAGAAAGAAGTAGACAAACTCATTAATGAGTGAATAGAAAAACTCAACAAATACGAACTGAACCGTTTCAGATGGTAAGAAATACAAACTAAGTTGTTACTGAGTTTGAGGCGAGTCCAAACTTTTCTTTCGTAAATTCAAGTTTTATAAACAAAGCGATTTTTTTTGTATATTTTCACCTCATAAAAACTTGGAATCGAATCCAGGGTAGGGTGCCATTTGGCTAACTCGTAGAAAACTCTAACTTGTTGCCTTATTTTGAAGTATACATATTTCAGGAAAAAAAAGAAGTAAAAACTAAGGTCCTTTTCACTGGTCGAAAGTTTTCAACAAAGGAATGCCTGTGAATTCGGTACGTCATTTACCCTTCTCTCAATCTGGTCCGCATTCACTAAGTGCATGCATTCAGCCAAGACCGGAGGTGTGTGAAAGGCGGAGCCACAGTCCACCCAGCTTTATGAAATATTGAGGTTTTCGACCAGTGCAAAGCCAAAACCGCTTTCGATTCTATGAAATTTAGCTCTCACCCACCAAATCCTCTGTGAAAGCATACAACAGTAACATGAGAAATAATGGATCATGTCATTAAAACTCGCGCTGAACTTAGGAGAGGACTGAAGCAAGGCTTAATTATTCGTCTTCCGAAATTCTGGAAACAAGCAGCACAACAGCAGCAGTAGTTTCATCGCAACTCTCCGTTTTATCTACATGAAAGACTTAAATAAAAGTTTTAAATCACAAAACGTCCGCGGTATTAATGGAATTCAGGTTTGATAAATATATCTGAATGAGATGCTTTACATTGCTTAACACTTATTTTGTTATCATTCTAAACAGTAAATGCGTTTAAAATTCGCGTTTATAGATCTTCTCTCAACCAAACAAAGTTTCATTGATCGAGTTAAAAAGCCAATTAAAATTCTTTGTGTGGAAAATTAATGTGAATATTTCCCCTAACATCGTCGCCTCAACAAGGATTTTCCTCAAACGACAGCGTGGAGATGACTACTTCTGGCACGAACTTTATTCATAGAGCACATGATTGTAAAAGTCATTGGCTACACTGGTTTTTGTTTTTATGTTTGGTAGTTCCCAACTATCAACTAAAATTATAGCTACATGTAATGCGTACTAGAATTAAGCCATTTTGCTTTGCCAATTTTCTGTTATACACAAGGTTTTCCCTCTTTGGTCTTCATATCTTTCAATGTCGTGGCGTTCTTGTAGGGAAGGAAGGGCTGTAGACAAGCACTGTTGTCAAAGATAAACTATTAAAGGGCTGCAGTTCAGTCTTCTAAATGAGCTAACAGTATCCCCCTTGCTATCTGCTAACCCAAGTTTAATCCTCATCATATTCGCAGTAGAAATGATAGATAGTGATAAGGATGAAGGCTAGAGGGCAAGGGTGTGAGAGGTACTCGAAAGAGTTTGAGGACAGATTTGAACAGTTTGCACCAAGTCAAATAATTACACAGTTTGGCTGATGAGAACTAAAATGGAAATTATATGACTGCGAAAAATACGCAATTCTGCAACTCTAAGGCAAGGGTCAGAAAAAGTTTTTCGAGAAAATCTTAATGAACTGAAGCGGTGTAAATTCAAGGAACTTTCAGGGTTCATTGTAAAGCAACAGCCGAATGGATTCTAGAATTCAATGATCTTTGTAAAACCAACCGAACCTCCTCTTCTACACAACATTTGACGGACGGAATAGTGCATTCACCAAAGCCTACATTGTGTGTACGATCGTGTGCACGCATGTCATACGGGTTCGGTCGACGGAATGGATGGGCCAAATTACATCCAAACCTTGAAAAGAACAGGAAATTATACTCATATTTACGCTATTTTTTTAATAACTCGTATCAGCCGCTGTGATAGAATATGGTTCATTATCAAACCATTATGTCAAGAATTATTAACTGAGTTTGGAAGCCCCCTAGATAAAGGGGGGCTTTGGAACAGAATCATGGCGCTAAATTAGTGTGAAAATTCTCTAAGGCCCAGTCTGTAGGGTTCAGAAGGTCACAAAACAACTAAATTCTTCACCTCGATCTATCCTAAATTGCTCTTAACCGGTCACGAGATAAAACAAGCAGAACAAGTTGTTCGATTTCTGACTGAACTCGAAGTTTTATGTTTCTTTTTTTAATCGCAGGGTAGTGGCCCTGTCCTCAGTGTCCTATGTGACTTCTGTTACTGTAGGCTGTAGTTCATGTCACTATAGGCCTTATACGTAAATTGAACGGGTCTCAGTAAACTCTATCTCATGCGGCTTTTTCTATACGTGTCCTAACATATGCCAAGAACTGAAATAAAAAATGTTTTTTCAGGTTCATTTTTTTTGCTTGCAAGACATTAAGTTATAGACAGATTCAGAACATATCATCTGGATTCATGCCATACACGCGATCAGTGAACCCTCTTCAGTCACCGACTCTCAATCTCAAGTAGCATCTTGATAGAATCTTTTTAGGGTCTAAACTTCCAGCTGTTTTCTATGCTCTCTGTTTTCTATGTTCGCTGCGCCATGGTTCCTTTGAGCATCTCTTGAGACAGAAAGCATTCTCCTTTCCGGACAAACAAAAATTCACTTATATTTAATACTTAAAAAGCACTCAGAGACTTTTTCATCCAATAAAACTTCAAAACAAACCGGATACTTAAAAAACACATAATTCAATAAAGACGGTATAGATTTCGCGATTTATACTTTTGGGCATTCCTGACTTAAATCCCCAGCGAAATCGACGTTCCTTTTCTTTCTTTTGGTTTCATTATGAAAATGATGAGTCATCAGGAAAAATGATCCATCAAAAAGCTCCGACAGGCGTTTAATCACCTGAGGTACATTTCAGTACAAAAAAAATCTTTTTATCGCTTTCAAACCATCTCAAGGAACTGAATAGGCGTTTTTTAATCCCCTCACAATTCTTAACAAAATATTTTTGACATCGTGGAAAACGATGCTGATTGTAAACTTTGAGATTTGTAAAACCAAAAACGAGAGTACACGAATCCCTAGTGCGAGAGTATCGCAAGATCCTAAGCCCAATGTACAACAAGCACACCCGGGGGGGAATCTTATCGTCCCCGCTTAGCTAGGGGTAAAAACTACAGACGTAGCCTTCTCCCTTAGGGTGTTCAGGACGGAAAGCAAAAATCTTTACTCCGTAAGGTATCGATTAGGGTTTGTGTAAAAAAATATCTAGGTAAATAAAACAAATGCCGTCAAACGGTATTAGAGTATCGCGCGCTGGAGAACGCTCTCTATAATTAGGGGTCAGATAAAGCGTGGCCCACGATGGTCTCCCTTAGGAAATTACTCCCCGTCTTTTCCATGCGGGCCGGACTCCCCCCTCCGGGTCAAAAGGGCTAGAACATGCAGATATAGAGGTCAAATTATCACAGAGCCGTGCATTCATACAGACGGCGCAGATAATACAATGTATTCTACCTCCTGGTAATGCCGGCAATAGGAACCATCATTCATAAGATGCGGAACAGAGGGAAATGAAAACGGGAATCATCACTCAAGAGATTTATAAACGTAATTATCACCTCATACTCCAGTTAATAAAACCACAAGGCCATACTTAATTATGGTTTGTAAATATTTTTGACTGATCGTTTGTTTCCAAGTCATGTACTTTGGGTTACACAGGGGTTCGGTTTTAAATGGCTTTTCAGCACTTTAATGCCCCCATAACAGCTCCGCTGATCTGAGCTTCCTAAAGTCTATATTATAACAGTTCATAAACATATGGATCGGCTAATAAGGATTTCTCATTAATCTCAATAACCATTTGAAGTTTCCTAATCGTTCCATTAAATGAAATACACAAAAGAGTGACTGTAATAAAGGCTGATTACTATTGGTCCTATTGCTGGTGGTTGACTTTTAGTATTCGATGGTCAGTAAAATAATAGCAGTGTTTTCCATGTCCGCAGTGTAGAAAGCACAAAGCCGTCTGAATAGGTAAAATTGCTCAAACTGATAAAATGTTTTTGAAACAGAGTGATCAGTTTAATTTTGATATTTTTAAAGTCTAGTGCTTACCTTTCGTTGTGTTATCTAACCGTTTTATCCTGTGTTTGTTATCGGAAATTCCATGCAAAGATTTTGCGACTTCAAATTCCACATTTCGTCGGAAACCATTCCTGGAGTAAGCGGCCCCACAGAGCATCATCGCTACCATGAACAGCATGCAACAGGTCCTGCAAAGCCACGATAAATATATACCATGCAAAAAATGAAAATAAAAGTAACAAAATTGCGAGTAAATTCTTACTTGATGGCCATGTTTTTCTAGAGGTACAGCTTCACGTCTCTCCTGGGTCAGGGAGTCGTCGAAACTAATTGAGGACGGTCTCGTTTTCAAAGACCAGTTGAGTGAAGGCAGATAAAATGTCACATTTCTGCAACGTTTCCTATAAAATATCGGAAATTCATGCTGAGCCGTGATTGGCCAATTTAAGTGCGAAATACCAGATGTCGCGTGCCAGGATCACTTTTCAGGACCTAATTTTTTTGTGCTCTACAACTGTTTACAAGGGCTTCCTTTGTTCTTTTTGTTGTTGTTTTTGCTGTCTTAGTGGATCCATGCACCTTCTAATTATTTCATAACACATTCAAACTTTTCTGAAATGTCAAGGGCATTCCCTTCTTTATTTGACCCTCTTTACTTTGTATTTTTGTCTCCCACAGTATGACACGACGACAACAGTAATTGGCCCATTTGCAGTTCGCAGTGTCGCGTGACCTGCTTAATGCATAAATTATGCGATACAACTTAAACAATACTAGAGACGGAAAAAGAAGAAGCATGAGAAAATAAATAGATTCAATTTTGTGATTGACAAAAGATTTTATAGGCGTTGGAATGTCCACTTTAGAATTATAAGGGTTTGCGAGTTAATCAAGACATTGATCTTTTGTAATTGGCATGAAGGATACCAATCAAAATCGATATCGATACCAATATTTCGACCTCTCCCCTAACCCCTTGTACCCCAGAGCTCTTCTGCGCATCTGGTGCGGAGTCAGAGGCGTATGAAGCACTACCTGAGATCAGGCCCAATTTTAGCAGTTCTCTGACAAAGCAAAACGAAAATAGAGCCTGGTCTCAGGTTAGAAGCACTGTGATTAAGAATGCCATTGACACCATAGAGGTTTATCAGTAATACATCACTTTATTACCCACTACTTGCTTACTTCTCTTCCAATCTCTATGGTTGTACCCCAAAATTTTTGCATCAAGCCTCTAGGGGGTGGCTCTTCAAGCTACCCTAGCATGCTTCAGTTTTAGACCACACATATTACTTTCCAAATATTAAGCAAGGGTGCACTCTGTTTAGTTGGTCAAGTCACTAATGGGCAAAAAAATTGGCCGTATTAACGGGGTGGCCGTATTACCGGGGCAGGCTCAAATTTCATGACTTGCGGGCAGTAATAACAAATACACCGTACATCGCATTCACCGTATTGTTCACATTAGTAAACAACTGGAATGTAGATATCGCGTACCAGCAGTAATTGAAAAAGCTACTCAAAATTTTCCTCCAGTACATGAAACTCTTTTCAAATTCGGGCATAAATCGCCACAACTGCTTTTTAAGGGTACCGTAGTCTAAAAACAGTACAAGAATACGCTCAGATTATTATCGCCTAATTTTTTCCAGTTACGGTTAACAAAAAAGTTAAAAATTAACTTCTTTTGTTTCAAAAAGTTAAATATTAATTAACCTATATTTTTTGTATCTTTAAAGGAAATAAAGGTCTTAAGATCATCTCGGGATGTGAAACAAGCTACTCTTTTGAAAAATTTTAACATTTGATAAATCGTACTTTACAGTATTCCACTTCTAATATTATTTTACACATAGAAATGTCAAAAGTCAATTTTAAAAAAATCTTTGTGAAAAAGCAAAGCACACACGCGAACGCCCAACTAACGGGCCGGGGCGCGACATTCATTACAACAAAAATGGCCGTTTTCACACTAGAGACGGATTATTCGTGTGAGACGGGTTATAAGTTTGATGATTCGCGTCATATAGGTAAATACGTCTTAATTTGAAAATCTATGGAGTAGTTTTAATTTTGAATGAACAATCCGCGTGACTTTATCCTTCAATTTCGACGGACAGTTTGAAGACGGGATTATCCGTTTCAGATAGCCTGTGTTGAGTCGCCCCCTTCCCTCAGAAAAAAAATCGGAGAATGGGTGTCTGTCGCGAAGGGACCGACTGTACACAGGCTAGTCTCAGACGGATAATCCGTTTCTAACTCTAGTGTGAAAACGGCCAGTAACAAAATTCCCGTGTCCAGTGTTTTTAATGATAGCGAAGGACTGTACGGAACCACTGTCAGCCGTTGCCTTGTCCGTAGGCCTCATCATTTCGCGCGGCTAATGCGTTTCGGGTCACCCAGTCCGAGCGAGTTCGCCACCGAAATGCCTTGACCAAGACTGCGTGGGAGGACGCCGTACAGGGACTAGGCATGGCAATGTCTACTGTAGCGTCAGAGAAAAACAGGGAAATGTTGTTTATCGGCAACGTGCTTTACAAACAGTGAGATCTCTGCTTGTTGTTTCACTAGTGTTTCGAGGGCACGACCTTCTGAAAATCGCAAATATTAATTCCCAGCAAGAAGCCGCACTTTCGCTATGAAAAAAAAATTAGTTCCCCGAGAGAGCGGCGGAAATGGAACCAGGGTCTTGGTCAACACCTAAAAGGCGCTTTACCTAACGTGCGTACTGAGCCACGCTAGCCGGGAAATAAAAAACGCAACCATCAGTGAGGTTAGTACCTTCCTTAAAAGTAGCAAATCTAGGGAACAATTTCTTTTACGGTCAACTCTTTTTTACCCTAATTACGGCTAACGGTTAAAATTTTTTAATTTTTACGGCTATCGACTAAATCTTTGGCCGTTTTACGCCTATCGGTTAACCCCATTGAGACCCTCTATTATCGGGATGAAATTATAAGAGATTCTACTGTTTGGGATTTAAAATTTGGCCTTTGGCCGTATTCACGGGTGACCGCATTAATGAAGGAAGTGTATGGCCGTTTAGCTGGGCCGAAAAAAACTGGCCGGAATAACGAGGTGGCTGTAAGGCGGAGTTCCACTGTAACGAACGTTTACAACGACCTCTTCATAATAAATTATCTACTTTACCTCGTATGATCAAATTCAGCTCCAGTGAGCAAACATAAAGAAATGAGAACGATCTCCAATGCACAATTTCGTACAAATCACTTTTTACAATAACTGTGCGAATCCTCGCGCGCTGATTAGTTGAGATCCGCATGGTCTATGAGAGTTTATAAAATAACTAAGATAGTACGCGCGTTTTGATTGGCCAAAAAGCCATGGTTTATTGTGCCAGTAAACTCATAGTTTTACTTAAAGTTATTTTATAAAAGCAATAGACCACACTTTCTATGGGTTTACCGTTCGGCACGAGATTTGCAAGCTTTTCCAGTGTTCTCCCAACATCGCTCGTGGGTTATCACGCCGGTAAACCCATAGCAAGTGTGGTCTATTGCTTGAATAGACCATGGAAATGACGTAACATGTCACGCAGTGGCCGTTGTTTTGTTTTCGGTTTTTCGTAGAAAAAATAAATGTTATTATAAAAAACAAATCGACCACAATTTTCCATGCTATACACTCTTATAGGCCATAGAAATGACGTCATAAAATGTTCAAAACTTTGCAGTGAAACCACTCGCCTGCAGCTCGTGTTTCTACGTGAGTTTTGGACATTATATGAAGTCTCTATGGCCTATAAGAGTGTAGACCGTGGAAAATTGTTGTCGATTGGTTAAATATTTTGTCCACTCGAGCGTCGAGTTGATGCCTTTGTTTACAGGAATGCGGGGAAGGTCTATTTATATTCTTTATTCTTCTAGTTTAAGGTTACTTCGCTTCGACTTTTGCTTCTTGAGTATCCAATTTCGCGGAGCAATTTCTTAATAACCAGCGCACTGATCTCCCAAATCAGGGGCACCCAACGACAATTTTCGGAAAATACGTGTTCGGAAGACGATTTGAGATCTAGAATTTTGGGAAAATTTGCTGTAAAATTTCTCGCTTGCCTGCCTCTCCTGGGATTTTCGAACATCTACAAAAGGGTATAATTACCAATTTTTAACGGATTTTTACCCTTAAAAAGGTCACCTAGAACTTTCGGGAGCCTTTTTTCTGGCTGAAAATTTCGAAAACGTAAGTTTTGATCTCTATAATGTTCGGATCACTAGACTTTCACCTAGGAAATCCGAACAGATGAAAAATTTTTAGAGCATAAAAATATTCCTATGTCTACCATTTAAATACTAAAATACGTTTAACAATGCTATGTTTAAGTGGTTTTCTCTTGAACTATATTCTCGTTGGCTGCCCCTGCCCAATGTTTGCCAGCTCTTGCTTTCGGCTTGTTGTCTTGTTTGGTTGAGGATCTCACGTCACTTTTTCAACCAAAAGTGATCAGTTTGTAGTTACAGATGAATACGAGGTTTAATAGAGTCCCTTGTTTCGATACAAACCTCCCTGCTTTGTTATGTAAGTCACGTTCTTCTTATGCTAATAACTAGCATTTTTTAAGCAGACTATTTCCATAAGAAAGGAAGAGGTTTGGAACAAAACAAGTTCATCCTCATTCAGTCACGTTCTCTCTGCAAATGCATGATAGAATAGTAAGCCACAACTGTAAATTGGTCTGTTAGAAACAAACCCACCCTGGCCAGCTGGTGTGCATTTCTCAAAACTCCTGAATAATTTTCGTTCCTTGAAATTGTTTTCTCTAATACATTTTAAAGATCCTTAGGAGTTTTGTGCAAAGTTGGCCAACATACTTCTCGATCTTGTGAAGTTGCCCAATTTGTCTCCATTTGAAATTATCGCATTTCTGCTGATGAACTTTGTGCATTAAAAAAAGTTTTTAGGAACCGGAAATGTTTAATTTCGGGAGATTTTGAGAAATGCACGCCTGGTACGTAACAAGCCGCTTGTTGTTGTTGTTGGTTTGGTTTTGTTTGCTTGTATGTTTGTTTTTTTCTAGTTGATACCCATAAATAGGCCAGATTATTTTAAAGTTAAATATCAGTTTCACTTTAAATTTTACCTTAAAGGAAGGTTAAGACATACTCTTTGGAGCGGAAATTCTAAATTCTAAAAATTGCCACCGGAGTGGTTGTAGGATAAATCGTGACCGATTACGGAAACACATAAGAGCAATCTTCTTGAGATGCCCCCACCCCCCCCCCCCCCCCCTAGAAATTTACTTTTATTTTCTACTCCGTAAAGTTCCCTCCTAGGTTCAGTTGTGGATTTCTAAGTCATTAAGACAGTACAATACGGAGTCCAATTTTTGGCTTTGCCCGTGAAATAATTAGTGTACTAATTCACAGTATTACGCTGTAATTTCATTGTTTTTGTGTGGTTGTAACTATCTGGCAAAAATTGTTAGATATTCTCTCACGCGGTTGAGTAAATTTACTCGATAGCTTCCGCCATTTCAGTTTGGGAATTTATTTTTTTGACCAAATATGTTTTTTTTTATCAAAAATCAAACGATTTCCTAAAAAAAAGGAAAAATCTGTATAATGGATCCGCGCCTGATTGTGATGTCACATGACAATAGTGAACTGTTGAGCAATGGACTGCAAAATGAGCCGAACATTTTTAATGATATTTAATTTAGTTATTAGAAAAGTCAAGCTTATTTATATCCTCGTTAACGCTAAATTTAGAAGACTTATTTTTTCACCCTAGATGACTCCCAAAACTGACATTTTCAGTGAGAAGTGGTTAAGCTACTGGTGCACACAGTGTTATCAATCACATCATTTTCCACAAACTTGTTTTTGCTTTGAAGACTCCATAGGAATGCTGGTAAGCAAATTAGAGTAACCTTTGAAACAAGAAAAGAATAACATTGAAGTAAAATCGCAGAATATTGGAATATTTATAGACTGCGCCAAAGGAAGAGATGTATTGCATGTGCAGTAATTACAAAGTCGACTTGCTTATTCTTTCTACTCTGATTTATTCATTTACATGGTTATTTCAATATTGTTATTATTCAATATATTCGATCAATTCTACGAAGTTAAGGGTGCAGTTTTATATTATTCATCCTTTTCTTCCACCGGTTTCCTTTCCGTTTCCACACCCTGTTCCATGTTATTGCTTGTTGTTGCATGTTGTTGCTCAAAGTTTGAAACCGGTCAAACGTTTAGCTACCTGCAAACGGGCGCAACAACTCCTAACAATGTTGGGCCAACAATGTTGGGAGTTCTGGGAGTTGTTGCGTCCGCTTGTACGTAGCTTTATATACTAACTGAACTTATGTGACATGTGTGTTATTTGACGGCGCATCAGTCTCTTGTTAAAGTTATCTGGCCAAGCTGTCTCAGCTGATCAGATAAAACCCTTATCTTTCTCAACTGCCTGTTAAGAACGAAAATTATTCAGCTGGTGTTAATGTCAACAAAGGTAATATCTGTCGTTAAGAAGGTCATTTAGTAGAAATATGGTACTTGTGGAAAAAACGAAACAAAGAAATAACTTTAATTGAAACTTGAGGAGGTATTGACTCGCTAATAACAACAATAACAATAACAATAGCAACAGCAATAATAATAATAATAATAATAATAATAATTATAATAATAATAATAATAATAATAATAATAATAATATCCGCCGCTTATGACCAAAATGCGTCTTCTTGTAGTGCAAAACTTTACAGTTACCACTCAGCTATCATGACTTCTTAAAAAAAGCTCAGTGGAAAGCCAGAAAGCTCGCTTGACCTTTAATCTTAGCTAATCTTAGCCTGCGTAACCGGTGGAACTGTTTTTGCTTGTGTGAACAGAATGCGGAATTGATTTTGCTCGCGCTAAAGGCGAGCGGGACCAAGCGTCTCCTACCTATTCTCCGCACGGCCTTGCAGCTCCTCGGCTAAAACTTTGCTCCCGCCAGCTACGTAGGTTACCTTTTGTATTACTTCTTGTTTTTGTTGTTATTATTATTTTTTTTGTTTTTTTTTGCCAGATCAGACCTCTCTTCATATGTTTGTGTTTTGCTAATGCTTGTGTGTTAATTACCAACGAGCAAGCCGAGCCAGATCGGTCTCCTTTAGGGGTTTAATTCAAAATTTCCAACGAGCATTCCCACCCCTTTCATATGTGAAGTCCCCCCCACCCCCCGGGGGCTCAATGCCACGCGAAGTATTGCAGCAGGCAGAAAAATTCTGGATCGTACTGTAAAAACCATAATGTAAGGTGTGGATTCCCTGGGAAATTTAGTGGCGTTAGATTTCACCTGTAGTTTCACGTGACTTTTGATGACCTTTGTTGTAAACAAACCTTCAAAGTTTGGCCATTGTTCTATGCCACACTACTGTTCACCCCCGGGGGGAGGGCACTTGGGTATTTCTTGGGTAGGTATGTGCCGCCTGGGACTCCAAATTGGCACCCCGTTCTAAAAAAATTTCCCCTAAAATTGATACCCCGTTTTAGAAATGGGCCAATTTTTTATACCCTGTTCTAGAATTCGCCCTAAAACTGATACCCCGTTCTAGAAATGGGCCAATCTTTTATACTCCGTTCTAGGGTGCAACAAGAGTACAACAGTTTGATTGTTAACGCATTGAACCGTATTTTTAAAAGCAATCTGTCCTTGAATAAAAAAATTCAAATGGCTGCTTACAAAACTGGAGCTTTCGCACGTTCGAAATATTATACCCCGTTCTAGAAAACGCCTCTGAAATGGATACCCCGTTCTAAATCAGGAGCTTCAAAATCACGACCCCGTTGGGCGGCACATACCCGTATAGGTAATGTATGGGAGTACCCCCCGCGGGTGTTCACCACTGTACTTGTACGAACTACAATTTCGCTATTGCAAGTTCGCGCAAACCTATAAATGTTATTTCCCTTTCGCTGTTTGAAACTCGACAAGTTTAAGGTTCCAAATGTCTAAGCAGAAGAATAAGAGCGATTTTAAGGCCAAGAGCATGGTAGCCTGTAGGAACGAAGAGTGCTCGTAGTGGAAATTCTCGCCTCAGCAGCTGAAATGGTTTTATAAACATTGGAACTAAAACCGGTGATGTAGGCAAATTCTTTTTCTTTCGTTGGCACTTAGCGAAAGCTACAACTAGTCTAATAGCAAGCGTAAAACCGACTGCGTTACGTATACCTTATGGTGAATTTCAATCCGATTCGTCTGGCTATATCGTAAAGTGATTTTCGTCCTTAAACCATGACTTCATTCAATAGTTTTCCCGATTTATTACAACTTTCTATTCTTTTGACTTGAAGAGAAAGGATTAAAGTTTTCCAGCTTTATAAATTCCAAACTGCAGCCTGTTATCTATTACGGCATGATTGCTTTACCTTCATAGAGAAAATAGACAACCGGAAACCGAGCCCAACTGAAACACAAACTGAAACGGAAGTCCCTTGAGAACCCATATATGGAACTGTCGTGCATGCATTATCATTCTTTTGAAGTTCTCGTAAACATGGCCGAAATAGCGGAAGACGGTATGCCTTCTTCGGAAAATGAGGTAAAGATGTCAATCTCTTCCTTCTTTAAACAGTAGTTATTACCGAATTAGGTTTACAGCGTGAACAAATCTTCAACGTGTTCTTTACTATTGCCTTAATACAGCATTTGTTTGTAGCGTTAAATGTGCATGAAAAATTCATCACTCCGAAAAACTTGATACCGGTTCTCAATTGTGTGCGTATACGATTTGTCAGCAATATGATAGTGATTAAAACTCGCCTTAGATAACCCTAATTTGATTTTTGCTGTCCTTGTTTCGTCGTAGACATTTCATATGGCTTGTATTTGAGCTTAATGTTGTGGATCTTATGGCTGTTTATTGAATATCATTGTTTTCATCTTTCACTCACAATACAGCCCAGGCGGTTTTTTGACAGGCGCGTATTATCCTTGCACATTGTCTGAAATTGGAAAGAAATAGCTCAGTCTAGTCTTCATATTTGAAATGTCTCTTGTCGTTCTCAAATAGTGAACTTATTCGCCGCCCTGGATCGGAGCTATAGGGAAATAATATATAGTCATGCTGGGCCAGCCAAATGCGTTTAGCACTGTCGGAATCTTCGATGTGAACATTATTGTTGTCTCTCTTTGTCCTTTGACTGTCTTTGAGGATGGTGATAAAACGTGATGAAAATATGTCTACCGTTCAGTACTTTTTTATTAATAATATTTAATCTCTCATTTTGTTTGTTTAGAGACCCGTAATATAAATTACAACATCGATCTGTTTCTATTTCGTAAGAAAAATGAAACAATTGTAATTCTGTATAAAAAAAGAATAATTATTACCGCTGTTGTAAGGACTGTAATCGAGCTTATTGTAATAAAAACCCCGGGTTAACCGGATTTACATTAAGTGAAAACTGTGGAATTTTCCTTCAAGTTTAATTTTTCTTTTAAATTGTGAGAAAGAGTTCTGCTTTAAAATTGTTTAGATTTTGAATTTCGTAGTCTTCATTGAGTGTAGCCCCATAGATATTTGGATAAACTGTAAGCTTAATTTGCAAACCCTTTGTAGTGTATAGGTTCACTATGGACAGTAGAGTCTTTTCATAAGTAGAAGCAGACTACTCTTCCAAAGCTGACTCTTGTGGATGCAATGTTTACGTGGTGTATGCTCACTCATTTTATTGAAATGTTTCGTCACTATTTCTTTGTTCTTGCATGTTTATGGCAAGGCTGGTCCAGGTGATTGCTAGTATCATTGAAAAAATTCCAGCAATATTAATTTTGTAATAGTTATGTGCATTAGCCAGCCTTACACAAAGATCGACTCGTGACAGAAGTCTATCTTAGTCATAGTCAGTGATTGCTGAGAAGACTGCATTCCTTGGTGGAAATTGTTTCCACTTAATCACTGAGGTCACTGAATGTTTCTTTCAGCAACCCTGCTAAAAATAAACGGGTCTTACAGTGTCCAGCTTAAAAAGGGTTTCGTAGTTAGCCCCAGTGATGTAACCTCATCGAAAACAAGGCCAGAGTGAGTGACAAAAGAATAACATCAAAAAAGTAATGCTGATCAGGGTCCTGCTTATTCATACATTGCATGGAAGGTGCCATTCACTGGATAAATCACTGTCCAGTTAATAAGTGTTAAGGAAACCAATTGCATTACCCACTTGTTAAAGATTTATCCAGTTGACTGAACTTTATCTACCCTGTGGCCATGGTCCTTGCAGTGGAGCATGCTCTGTGAGTGATCCAGGCCTCTTGGTGAAGTTTATAAATAAATAAATAAGCATACATGCACGTACAGCTCTGTGGGTCCTCTCTCCCCAGGTCCTCCTCTCCTAAATGATGTAATACCTGTTTATATAAACACCAATGAAATACCAGGTGAGCTTTCGCACGAAAAGTGAAATCTTCACATGTGAAAATAACATGTTAACTTCAGTTGCTATGGCTACATAATAAATCGCACTTTTCACATCAAAACACTAATAAAGTGAAATTGTTTGGTATTTCATTGGTGTTTATATAATAATTGCGCTCACACGTGAAATATTTTTCAACACAAGAAGAGAAATTTCATATCTCTGCGCAGCCATGTTATATTCGCCATATAATGAGAAATTACAGTTGAACCTCTCTACAATGGCCACCTTGGGGACAGAAGAAAGTGGAGGTTGTGGAGTGGTGGCCGTTGTAGAGAGCTGGTTTTAAACAAGAGTCAATGTATGGATTTTTTGTCCACTGGGACGAAAAAAGTGGTTGTTAGCCGAGGTTCAACTGTAGCATGATGATGTTGATCACATGCAACAGAACTGAATAAGTCATGTGAAGGCTGGTGTTTCAGGGGCACCCAACAACAATTTTCGGAAGAATATCTGTTCGGAAGACGATTTAAGATCTAGAATTTTCGAAACATTTGTTGTAAAATTTCTTGCTTGCCTGCCTCTCGTAGGATTTTTGAACATCTAAAAAATGGTATAATTGCCTATTTTTAACGGATTTTTACCCTAAAAAGGTAACCTAGAATTTTCGGGAGCCTTTTTTCTGGCTGAAATGTTCGAAAAGGTAGGTTTTGATCCCTATAATTTTCGGATCACTAGACTTTCAGCTAGGAAATCCGAACAGATGAAAAATTTTTAGGGGATAAAAATATGCATATATCTACCGTTTAAATACTAAAATATGTTTAATAATGCTACGTTTAAGTGGTTTTGAACTATATTCTCGTTGAGTGCCCCTGGTGTTTCTGGATTTGCCTGACATGTAATGAAAAGTGTGTTGATAAAACTTTGTTTATATAAATTTTCTTTTTTTTTTCAGACAACCTCTGGAATATCAGGTTCCACTGAATCTATTGATTTGTCTTGCATCCATGTAAGTTATGTCAGGTTATACATTAATTATTTTGGTGGTCTCTGAGTTAGAAGAATGACTTTTGAGTACTCAAGAAAGAGCCATCTGTAAATGGGTTAATGAGATTAAACATGGAAGATATACAGTATGTATGTAGAAGCAAACATATTGAGACATCGGCTTGTAGGGATAAGCATCCCTCTCTCCTCAAGGATGTTACACTTTGGAGGGCTTGAATTCAAGGAGTTTAGTTTACTAAAATTTGGAGCACTTTAACCACGTTGACATGGTAATAATTAGGATGACACAGTACAACAGAGCTTGGCTATTAAGTGTTGCCTGAAGTTTGCATACTTCAGACCACACCACCATGGTCTACCTCCCCAACACTTTGTGAACAGTAGTATGTTATCATGGGAAAAGAATGAAGGACGCAAGGTCAATATGGCTTAACATCACCACCCAGTGACCCAATCATCTGAATTGGTACAAGGTCTTAAATCACGGTCAGCATAATCTTACCGGATTTTAAGACTCTGGTTGGTGGTCTGGCCATCGTTGGTACTCTAGGCTCCTACTTTTAAAACAGTTTACAGTGTATATCTGGGGAAACATTTGGTTTGTGCCATTTCATTAATTTTGGAAATCGTCGGAAAGTGGGGGATGTTTTGTTATTTTATTGGTATTTGAGTCTCTAATTTTCTCTAGTGGTCAACACATTTGTAAATAACTAGAATTAAGGAAAAAATGAAGATTATTGTTGTTATTGTCATCATGTCAATTATGCATAGGCAGAGGGTTTCAAATATTTCTTTATTATTAAGGTAACTCAAGGTTTTGATTAACTGGCCTCAGATATATTTTTCAATATCAATATACTTAACAGTGTTGTTATTTTATTTATTTATCATCTTTCAGTGGGGCTACCTAAACTGCACATTGCTCAATGATCCAAAGAAAATAAAGGTATAAAATATTGTGTGGAATATGTATTTATAACCCCAATATGTTTTGACCTTTTCTCATAATTACTTAATTTAAAACATATGTACAGTCGACTCCCGATAACTCGAACCTTCAAGGGAAATGGAAAAAGGTTCGAATTATCAGGAGTTCGAGTTACCGCAAGTTCGAAAAAAATAGCCGAGAGAAAGGTAAAAAACAGTTTTTACTGCACAGTGAACATTTTAATCACATTTAATAGTAGAAATGTCAAGTGAAAATTAAAAGATACTTTTAGGTTATAAATCAGAACATAACGTAATGAAACATAGCCTAAATAGAGCATGCGTTTTACTGTTTTGAGAAGAAAAGCTGCTTCACGTTAGCCTGTGACAATCAACATTAGCCTCCACCAGTAAACTTCACTCCTACAACACGTCAATAGGAAATCCAAAATTCAATGTTTCAGACGCCAGTAGACGACTTTTTTCCCGACTTTTTAAGGGCTCAAAACATGATTCGAGTTATCAAGGGTAAAATTATATAGAAAATGACCTGAAGGGAAACGAAAATTGGTTTGAGTTACCGGGAGTTCGAGTTATCGAGGGTTCGAGTTACCGAGGGTAAAATTACAGTGAATGTATGACGGAAATCCAGGGGAAATCGATTTTGGTTCGAGTTAGCGCGAGGTTTGAGTTACCGAGGGTAAAATTACAGTGAATGTATGACGGAAATCCAGGGGAAATCGATTTTGGTTCGAGTTAGCGCGAGGTTCGAGTTAGCGAGGTTCGAGTTATCGGGAGTCAACTGTATGCCCTTGTAGAACCAGACATATGCAAAACCTATGCTCATGCTATTTGTTTACTATGTTGGACTATGTTTCAGCTATGTTATGTTCACTACTGCCTATGTATTAACTATGTAACACACCAAACAACATAGTCCAAAGTATGCAAAATCTATGTTGAAACTATGTTTAGGCTATTTGAAAAGCACATAGCTTTTGAATAGCTATGCAAATACTATTCAAAATCTTTTCATAGTCTTGACATAGCTATGTATTTACTATGCAACAGAAAGTTCTGCTTTTCCTTCCGATTAGCATCCTATGTATTCACTATGCATGAAAGTAAAATAGCTTTTACATAGCATTTCGATCTTCACTTTTATTTCCAACAAGTTTCTTAGCTTTTACATAGTGCTATGTATATTCTATGCTATGTGATGAAACATTTGCAGCCTATGTATTCACTATGTGACATTTTCATTTAGCTTTATCATGAGATAAAGGCTACATAGCTTTTACATAAACATATTTTTTCCTATGTCACTCATATGAAAAATATATGTAGTCTATGCGTTTCCTATGTGATATTCCAACATAGCTTTTAAGTGACTAGGCATGTTGATGGTAGCGCTTACAGGAGGCTAAGCATACTTCCAAAGTAAAAAGCAGTGTTTTAAACTAAAACTCTGAAAAATCATGTACTATAATTTTCTTTTGTGCTTGCAGATAGTTTCTTAGTGAGAAGACTTTTGTTAAGCATTGAATCGCTACATCCATCATCCCTGTCTTAACTTTCCTTTCTAGCTTTTCCCTAGAGTTCTTCACTTGAAATGATACTTCCATGCATCATTTTCTTCTTTTACATTGGGTTCGATCCTTCGTCTTGATTGTGGACGTCTCCTGAATATAACTGCATGGTCAAAACTGCGAAACGCTACCTGCCTCGGTGGATGTTTGTCAGCCATTTTGTTTCCACTAGTTCCCAGGGAAGCCCGTGAGTTCAACACATGCGTATTTTGCGTTTTATTGTCACGTGGGCCTTTTCAACCAATGAAAAGGTGTGAAAATTGTCTGTTTCCACGCGGGCGCTTTCAAGTCAAAGAAGACGAGCTGTAAGCGTGCATTTTTACAAGAAGACGCTTCTTTTTACTTCAATCTACAGTCTTTTTCCTGCCAGGTTCAACAAAAAGTATTCCTAACGTTGGTAAGTGATGTTTTTCTCAATTAAGTTTCGATTTGCCTGTGTTGTCTCCCCTTTTCGCGTATCTACAATACAATACAATACAATACAATGTTCTTTATTTTGAGAGGGTAGATATACATGATTAACCCAGTTAAGAGTTTTCTAACACATGGCCCTCTAAAGGTATCTGAACAAGGATCGGTCGATCACGCTTTGATACTCCTTCGTTTCAATTCTAAAACGTCAGGTTGTTTTTATGTTCATTTGCCTTAAAATCTCCACTTTTCTGTTTGCAGGTACTTATTCGTTGCAGTCAAAAGGAAACTGTATGGCACTGAAGAGCACGACATCAGCAAAAAGTCTACACGATAAGCAAACTTAAACTTGGGGTTTCGATTCTGAAACCTCCATGAAAATACTGCATTTGTGTTACTATTAGTGTTCGTGGTATTATATTGCCATAGTTTTTCAATTTTTCGTTTCAAAACCTATTTCTTACCAATGTAAAAGGTATTCTAATTCATATTTTTATACTATTTTTACTATTTTGGTGATTTTTACGAACGTATTTTAAACACTACATTTGCTTAAGCAGATCGAAACCTACATACACAAGAGACTATGTCAATTCTATGTAATTTCTGTTTGAACCCTAGTTAAAGCTTGTGTATGTGATATGTTTTACCTATTCAAATACTATTAAAATCCTATTTCAAACCTATGCAAAGACTATTTGTTCTGTGATTTCCCTATTTTAATGCTATGCAAAGTATATGTCGCCTTTAAAAAGGCTATGTTTTTCATATGTTTTTTCTATTTCTAGGCTATCTAAATTGTAAGCAAACCCTATTCAAAAGCTATTTAATCAACTGTTCCCTGTTCCATTTTACTATGTAAACTCTATTTCAGTCCTATGTGAAGGCTATTTATTTTCTATGATTTTTCTATGAGGTTGACTATGAAGTCTAAAATCTCTTTCCACAAGCTAAGTAAACTGTATGTATAGGCTATGTGGAAACTATGTCATTTCTTCCTTTATTCCTACCTTTAAAAACTGCATAGCTTTTAAGTAGGTTCCGTTTGACTAGCGAAAACATAGCATTTTCGATACAAAAAACATAGTCCTGGCATAGAAACAACATAGGATCTGGTTAAAGCAATGTATGAGTGAGTAACATAGGTTTTGCATAGCTTTGTGACATAGCATTTGCATAGATTCTACATAGTGTATGATTCTACAAGGGTGTGTACCTTAGATGATGAATACACCTTTTCTGCTTCTATTTAAGACATAATTGGCAATTATGTATTCTTTGGGGAACATTTTTTCTTGTAGCAATTAGAAAATTGGAACACCTTACAAGATTATAAAGGCATTTTAATATGAATTCAAGAACAATTAAAAATAAGAAATTTTACATGTATCTATGAAAACAAAATACATGTATAGACATATCACAGTAAAAGTAAAAATCACATTTATTATTTTATTCTAAGTAGTAAAAAATTGGAGATTTTAAAAAAAAATCCTACCACTGGGCTCAGTCAGTTTTTGCTCTTGACAAATGTTGCATTGATTTTGTTACAAATAGTTACTGTATGGAGAGTCCTGCAGGGACTCATCTTGTGAAAAAGCATGATCCTCACTGCATAACCAATGAGTCCCAGTTTAAAAAACATCGAGTCCTAAATTGAAAATGCTTGGGCCTTTATGTAACCAGACAGTTAGTCTGAATACAGACTCCAAAACTCTTCAGTGCAGTTTAAACGGAAATTAAAATATAGCCCTTCTATTTAATTAAAGCATAAAAATTAATGACTCAGATAAATATGCATCATTCATTAAACAACAGCCACAATCACTGCCACAGAAATCACATGAACAGGACATTCTACAAAAACATCTTCAGATCGATCAATCGATCTTTGTGTTCTACGGGACGGATGCCATGACTTATTTTGCATCTTTGGGGTTTTTTATATATCAGAGATGCAGAACGCAGAGGTAACAAGATCACTGATGTGAAGCATATATGAAATAATTCATTTCTGAACTGCAGTTGTAGATGAAAGTGAAGAATGATCATCGCAGTAAATTTTCCAATTTAAGCAATTGGAAAGAAGAAGCCTCAATGTGTGTGGCTTCTTAGCTCAGTTGGTAGAGCAATGCACCGGTAACGGGGAGGTCACGGGTTCGAATCCCGTTGAAGCCCTGATTTTTTTCAGGCTTCTTCTTTCCAATTGCTTACTGGTAAATTGGAAAATTTACTGCGATGATCATTCTTCACTTTCAAAATCACTGATGTTGGTGATAAAAATAGTAAAATAGTGCATAACATGTATGTTAATTGTGCAGGTTACGAAATATATTTTGACTAATGTGTTCTCTTGCTGGACTGTAGGACTGCATTTGGCAGACTTACTGGGTGGACTTGTGCGGATCAACACTCAGACTATATAAGGTGAGATAAAAAATATTTTTAACAAAACACTCAAATGCCTATAAACTAAGATAAGCAGACAGCTATACTTCTTGACACTATATTGAAAGGTTATTTGAATTCTTCACTTAAAAAAATCATTATTTTAAGCAGACAGGCTGGAATGGAGCTTGGCTGACTATTTTCTTGTGGTTTCAGTTTTCAAGCTTTCAAATTATCAATTATGTCTAGAGTGCAGAGACGAGGGTTTTGGGTTTTGTTATTGATGTTGCATTCATGTTGCTCTCTTCAATATGCGTGTACATGTACCTGTCAAAGAGATAGGGTAGGATAGGGTGTGGCAGGGGTAACTAATATTGGGCTTGTGGTTCCTATTATGATGTGTAGCTTTCTATAAATAACAGTTAGAGCAAAGAGAAAGGGTGGGGCAGTCAGGTGACTGATATGGGCTTTTGGGCTCTAATATGATGTGTAGCTTTCTATCAATACATGTAACATGTACACTGTATCGGCAAAGAGAAAGGGTAGGGCAGCTAAATGACTGGTATTGAGCTTGTGGGCTCTATGATGGTGCGTTAAAACTTGCTATAAACTATAGTAATAGTTGACACTACAGCTGCCCCCGCTCTGTGTGTTGTCGGTCAATAGTGTTCTTGCTCATTGTGTAGCTCTTTGAAATATACTGCAGTGTGCAAAGAAAGTAGTGTCCAATAGCCCAGGGCTAGTGGATTTTGCTATCGGGCTAGTGAATTCTGTTCTTAACTTGCCCGACGGGCAAGTGATGTTTTTTAAGAAATTCGAATAACAGAAGGACTGTGAAATAAATTCTGCTCATCAGAAAGCTTTTGGGGCTAGTTGAAATGAAGTCTGGGCTAGTAAATGCTAGCTTCAGCTTGCCCAGATGGCAAGCTGTAAAAATGATTTTCTTTGCACCCTGATACTGATTCATGATGAAGATTTTCAGAGCAATATTAATTAACTGTTATAGGCTTAGGACTCTATTATGTTGTGTAGTGTTCTATAAATAACATGTAGAGCAAACAGACAGGGTGGGGCAGGCAGGTGACTGGTATGGGCTTTTGGGCTATATGATGTGTAACATAACATAACATAACATAAAACTTTATTTATGCTAGAATTTTAGAGTAGTTAACAAGCTAATATCTTCGAGCTGACACTACATGAAAATAATATAGAAATATATATATATATATACATTAAATGCGTTATAAGTAATAATAATAAAATGATATTAATAATAATAAACACATAAAAAAAGAAAAGAAAATATTGTTTACAATTCACAATTTTAAGTTTAAGTATGTATGTATAGCTTTCTATAAATAACATTTAGAGCAAAGAGAAAGGGCGGGGCAGCCAGGTGACTGGTATTGGCTTTTGGGCTCTAATATGATGTGTAGCTTTCTACAAGGAAATGAAGTACAATGAGAGAGGGTGGGGAAGTTACGGTGTAGGTTACTGATATGGGCTTTTGGGCTCTATCGTAATTTGTTGCTTTCTATGAATAACATGTAGAGGTAAGACAGAGGGTGTGGCAGCCAAATGACTGGTATGGGCTTTTGTGCTCAGTTATGATGTGTAGCTTTCTATAAATAATGTGAAGAGCAAAGAGAGAGGGCGGGACAGCCAGATGACTGGTATGGGCTTTTGTGCTCAGTTATGACGTGTAGCTTTCTATAAATAATGTAAAGAGCAAAGAGGGCGGGGCAGCCAGGTGACTGGTATGGGCTTTTGGGCTCTATTATGATGTGTAGCTTTCTATAAGAAAATGAAGTACAATGAGAGAGGGTGGGGAAACTACAGTGTGATATGGGCTTGTGGGTTCTATCATAATTTGTGGCTTTCTATGAGTAACATGCAGAGGTAAGACAGAGGGTGGGGCAGCCAACTGACTGGTATAGGCCTTTGTGCTTAGTTATGACGTGTAGCTTTCTATCAATAATGTGAAGAGCAAAGAGAGAGGGTGGGGCAGCCAAATGACTGGTGTGGGCTTTTGTGCTCAGTTATGACGTGTAGCTTTCTATAAATAATGTGAAGAGCAAAGAGAGAGGGCGGGGCAGCCAGGTGACTGGCATGGGCTTTTGGGCTCTATTATGATGTGTAGCTTTCCATAGATGACATTTAGAACAAAGAGAGATGATTAGTTTTGGAATGGAAATGTTTATTACTATTATTCTCGTTTCTTTGTTTATTTACATATTTTTGCTTATGTGTATTATTCCACATCCCTGATTGAAAGGAATAATTTTCATTATAGGAAACCAATGTATTGACTCGTTGACTAATCTTCAACTTTTTGATCATAATTACTTTACCAGGATTTATCTCTACCTGCAAATTCATCAGATAAACTCCCCCCTTCACGTCTCACTGGACCAACAAATGAGGTATTGCTCTTAACACAGTCATGCATGACCTAGTATTTATGATCTTTTGGAACAATCTGACAGAAATCTCTATGATAAAATTAGCAAGGACAAACAGCATCCGCTGTATTCTATCTTACCAACTGTAATGGACTCTTCTCAAAGGCTTCGAAGGAAGACATTTCAGTTATCACTTAGTGCTTTAAGAACTGCTTTGTAAATAGGCTATACTTTACTTATAACTAATAGCAATGTGCTTTTTCTTTAAATTTTTACTTTAAAATTACGATTATTATAATTTTAATTTAACTTTAATTTTTATGACTTTTGTAACTTTCAATATGCATTTTATCGATTGAATTAAGGTATTATTATTATTATCATTGGTAGATCCAGGTGAGGGGCCCCCCCTTAGTTTTAGATCAAACTGAGGCCCAAGGGGCCGAAAAAGTTTTATTCTTGAGACTGCCCCCCCCCCTTATCTCAGGGTCTTGATGACTACTCCCCCCCTCCTATCTCAAAGACAGGATCCAGCACTGATTATTATTATTATTGCGTACTTACTCTTAGGATATAATACTAATGAATAACAGGAACATTTTCATTTTCATTTTCACAGTCTAGCAAATAGGCAACACTCCTTATAATAGAAGGGTTTTCAAGAAAAGGGGCACTTGTAATGACCTAGAAAACAGTCATGACCTAGTAAGCGGCCACAAGCACCCATTTTCTAGGAAACCCTTCAATAACAAATCGTCTATACAGTTGAACCTCCTTGAAGCAGCCACCCTCAGGGTATCAGCAAGTGGCCGGTTAATGGCCACTCAATCGAGGGTCCCCATAAGTTAGCATGCATTGTAACATGAGCATATTCTTTAGTAGAAACATCCCTTTATTTTGAAACACCCACGGGACGGGAGCAACGTTGCTGGTCCACAATGGGTCATCACCCTCTATCTTGGACTGTATTTTCGTTCGGCATATTCTTGAAATAAAGCCAAACTAAGTGCATCAAGCCTTTGATGGCGGCGTAATAGAGATTACAACAATGGGAGAACTGTTGTTAGGATGGCCAAAAGGTGGCCGTGGCTGCTTAATAGAGGTTGGCCACTTTAGACAGGAGAAGTCGTTACGTCATGTTGCCATGGTAACAAAATTTTCTGGATGACAACAAACCGAAAACGTCACTTAAAGCGCGAATTCGCACAGGTTCAAACTTCATCGATCTTATTCAGTTTCATTTAATTTGGCAAATGCTGGCGAAATTTTCTAGTGTTGAATCCGAAAGGACTGTATCTAAGTTTAGAAAAGGAAAAATACAGCTTTTGTGTTGTGTTCACCTACTCGGCCATAAAGCGAGCGTCTGAAGTTAGGAAGTTTCATGTCGCAGGGGTGCAACAACGGCAGAGAAATGTACCAAATAGCATGATGGACGTGCAAATTTGTTATTTTGTGAATAAAAAACCTTTTACTTTTCTACCTTTCTCCTTCCGTGGCCGTCGTCGTTGGTTTTGTTGTCCTCCAGAAATAGTGCTACCATGGTGACGTGCCGCCATACTTCTCCTTCCTATAGGTGGCCGCTTAATGGAGGGTTAACTTTATTACTTATTGTGTGCTCAGGAAGATGCGAGTGAATGTCGAATTTATTAAAAACATCACTTTTGGTGCTAAGGTAGTAATGATTGACTATTTGCTTGTGATTTTCTTAGAATGAAAAGAAAGAAGCATTTATCATTTTAAAGAAAGGTGCAGAAGTCACAACGGTGGATGTTGGTTATGAGGTAAAAACGCTATGTACCCACGTGTAAGGCTCGTAGTTATTTGTTTGTTTATTTATTTGTATATATTTTTGATTGAATTTTTTTTTTTTTGAGGGGTTCTCAAAAAATGTTTGCATAATCAAAGTACGCATGTTGTATGCGTCTTACCTATTAAAAATCTGGAAGACAATTCAAGCCACTTTGCTAACCACGACGTAATTGGATAATTGGATGGGATAATCAGGTTCTTCGTAGTCTAATGGCCTGTTTACATGGATGTGGGGGACCCCAGTTAGGTGAGGTAACTCGCTTAGGTGGGTAACCCGCCTGTCCATATAATCTCTCATATAAATTTGATCACGTTTACATGATAGGTGGGTGACCCGCCTGGCCGGGGTCGGATTCGTGATACATCAAATTCGCGCAAAATTCACTTTGGCGGTGGCTTTGCATTATTATTAAAGTTAACAATAGAAAGCCATTGCACTGAAGGTTGCAGCAAGAGCAACAAGTGAGTGAAGAAGTGCATTAATCGCCAAAACACGTGGTTTGCCAGCATTTTTCTTGTTTACGTGCTTAGCGACCATTCAATAATCTTGAGAAAGTGCACCCCAGGATGGCGGGGTTGTAAGATTGCATGTAAAGGGGTTATTCTTTTTGCCTCACCTAAGCAGGTTACCTCTCCTACCTGGGGTCCCCCACCTCCATGTAAACCGGCCCTTAAAGTCAATACTCCTAGGGTGTGTTTACACTGTACCGGATAGTAGCTTTTGACGCGCCACGAAAATCACAGCGGATATAGGGCTTCAGTTCACACACAAGAACGGTTGTGGCGGCGCGATTTCAGTGACGGAGCGATGCTGCACCGCGCCGATCTCTAAAATGGAAAGCCACATATCGGATAGGGGCTCACTTTTTTTGTAGCGCCACGTAAAGCTATGCGTCATAGTGTGAACAAAGCCTTACAGACTGTAAAAATGACGTTAAAACGTTGCAGGCCTTTGTAGAAACCACAAGTAGCGCACCAATGTTTTAACTGCAACAGTTGTAAAAGATGACAATACAAAATTGTGATCAGTTCGTCTTTAAATTTTGGCATAGTCTCAGAAAATCGCGTGTAAAAGACAGCAAAAGGAAACATAGTGCACTGCTATTGACAATGGCTTTTGATCATTTATCACGTGAGGGTTACACGTGCGTGTCGCTATTGACACAACGTTATTCACTCGTCGTACTCGTGAGACTCGGGCCCATGCAAGGCATGAGAGTTTTTTAAATATTCAAGAAGGCTAACAGCCTGTGGCGCACATCACGGCTTAGTGTTGCAGGGGTTTATGTTACTGGTTATTGATAGAAAGCAAATCTTTATAACAGCCGTGTGTCTTTATTGACAAAAAAAAATTCCGTGTTCAAACTTTTTTGTAGAGTTTTTACTGCAGGAAGCACACTAGAAATATTTCTGGAATGCTATTATGTTGCAGGGAGAAAGCCAATCAGGCGAGAGAAAACTAAGCCGCAAGCAGCGACGGTAATTAGTTTGCGATTTTGGCTTGTTCGCGTGCCCAGATCTTTGTTGTGATTGGTCACAACAAGACCGCGGCAAAACGTCTACGCATGCGCCGGGTTGAGCATTTCCGGTCACTTTTCAGTCACGCTTTCCTGTCAAAGTCTCCCACGCTTACTTCGTGAGTGTAGCCTGCATTTTGTTGGTCTGCTTCATGTTGTCATTTGGTTGTTTTGAAACTGCTTTTATGGATGACCAGGAAAAAATTAGTCGCTTAGATTCAGAAAAGGTATGATACATTGTCTAATTTTGGCTAATTTCAGGAGTTTTTATCACAACACGTACACACAAATTATTCCTGAGATATTTTAGTTGTTCGCGGTTTTCAGTAGTCTGCTACACAACCGTTCTTTGGGTCGTCACGCAACGCTCCTCCCTTCCGTGAGGAAACAGCAAACAGCTGCTTAGCAGACTTGGTTTTCAGAGTTTGACAGTTATTTTCATTGCCTTCTCTGAACTTAAAATAAAAAGTCACTAACTTCTGGTTCGACACCCACATTTGTTTCAGCCTCGCAAGTCCAGGAAAAGATTAACTGTAAATAGAAGACATGTAGTTAAACTGTCCTTTTCCGCCAAGGGATCATCAAATTCTCCATGTTACCTCTTTCAAGCACCTTCCAAAGGCGCCATGTATAGATGGTAGGTCTCTAACACAAACTTAATACAATACAGGATCTTTCAGTTCACGTCCGGAAAGTTTTACGTCAAAAGCTCTAGACTAGAAATACAAAACAAAACATTCAAAAGAGTTCTTCGTAAATTGCTTTTTGATATCTTAGATGAAGACAATTATAATGAAATGCCCGTGGTTATTAAAAAGTCAGTCTATGTAAATAGATATACTTGTTAACTTTTTAATTTTTGCTTTTCCTTTCATTGTTATTTATCTTCACGAGTGACTCCTTGTCTTAGTTCATTATTAAATAATTAATTGAGTACGTGAGTAAGTACTGAGTAGTTAAGTAAATCCCTGAGCTTCTTTGTTTTTTTTTTATTATTAATTATTTTAAGTTGCAATCTGCAAGGCTCTGTAAAGTGTAGGGTTTTTTGATGTTAGTAGATATGGTACTCACGTAATTGTCTTGCCCCGCCACGACTAGCTTTCAAGTTATTTGAGGGGCAAGCTATTTAACTGTTGTTGTTGTTGTTGTTGTAACGTTGTTGAAAAACAGAGTAGAGAAGCGAAAATAACTATGGGGTAGGGGGTGGGTTGGTGTTGTTGGAGTTGAAAGCGAAAAATCGAAGTCAAGCTTAATGTATTCTCTCACCATCAAAGATGGAAAGCGAGCTACATGTTATTTTAACAATATTCTTCAAGAAGCAAAGTCCCGCAGCGAAGTTGATATCAGCTTATTACATTTTTATGCATTTGTTTCGATAGGATGAGCAAAATTGAAGAGGGCATTGATATAGCAGACAAACCACAGGTGTGTGACACAACGTGAGCTCTTATACACTTATAACTGGTCAGCGTCAATTTATGAACGTAAACTACGTAAGAGTCAATTCTGACCACCAATTTTTACCCCTGAGTAAAAACCTTGCCGATTTTTAGTCGAAAATACTCAATCTTTCCTCATTATACTATCTCATCAAGCATTCGACTTATCGTTCTAATAAGATAAAATTGTTAGTTAGGAAGATAACAACCGGGAAATCTAAAAGTTAGTCGCCATCAGGTGTTCAGGATTCGTAAGTTGTTTAGCTTGATCAAGGCGTTCAGATAATGTAGCCTGAGTCGCAGACATTGAGTTCTATGTCTGGGTCTTGAGTGACAAGTCCGGCTGCCACGCAGGCTAACTTAATGTGGACGGTGCAAAGTAAAGTGAGCAGGAAAAAAAACACCGAGGGGGTGGGGCTAGGGGAAAGAGGGTGAGGTCTGTCACCGTTACTTGATTGACAACGTTCAAGAACAAAAAATATTTCAAACCCTAGCAGAGTTCTATCTAGGATTTATCGTTTGGGGGAGAAGTCCTGAGTGTCCAAAGGCGAGAAGCTTCTAAGGGGGGTCTCCTGGAAATTTTTTGAAATGAAAATGCGCTGAGATGCAATCTGGTGCATTTTGAGACTAATTTTGAGAAATGTTATAGTGTGTGCACTGATCTCGTTACGTCTGGATGATTTTTCCGATATAATTACTCATATACTGTAATAATAACAATATTTTTGGGGGGAGAAGCTGGGCATTTTGGGGGGGGGGGGGGGCGGGGAAGCTTCTACCCCTCAAATACACTAGATAGAACCCTGCCTACGGTCGGATTACAAACCGACAAAGTGGGCGAAATGAGACTTCAGCTGCTCTCCATTTTGCGCCATTCGCCACTGTCTAAACGCCTGGAACAGGTTACATATATATAGTGTTGTTCAGTGTTAACTTCTTGAAATGTTATTTGCTATACCGTGTTTACTGCACTTCATGATCAGCTATGTTCACTTTTTCTGTTCTTTTTATTTCATTACTGACTGGACTGACTTGTATTACGGCAGAATGAATCAGCAACAGGTATTTTTTTCACGTCAAATGAAACTTTTTTTAATAGATTGTTATTGTACTATCATAGTTACTTTCGGCTTTCAGTCAGTAAATTTCTTGACAAATGGTGTTTCAATTTTGTACAAAATTGTAACCTTAGAAGTAGGTCGAGGGCGGGGGAGGGGAGGTTAGTTTAAAGCGCAGGGTTATGAAGGATAAGTAAGATTTCTGAGGGATAGGGGGTGAGGAGGGATCAGGGAATTCTTGAATTCGATCTTGTCTAGGTATTTCACTTCCTGGAAACTCTAGGCCCCAGCACTGGATAATGCAATAAAAGTGCTCCATTGTGTTAGTTTCTTTATTTTGCCTCAGTTGAAAGTAGTTCAACCGTAGATCATGTGGCAATAAATCGTCCAACATTGTGGTCATACTTGTCAGTTCCATTTCATTGCTAGTATCCCTGGGTTATTTTTGTAGTATTAGTAGCGATCGCAGTGATAGGCTAAACTTTGATTTCTTTTCTTTCAAAACTATTGTTAACACTTGTAAACCGCCCTCAGAATGGTAACGTGCCTTTAAGTTCAGTTGATGTTGGCATGTTAGTACACCGTAATAACTCAGTAGTAGTAAACGTTGCAGTGAAAGGTAATTAAATAACTTTTAAACTCTATTTTCTCTTAAATAAACTAAAATAAGACAGAGAGTCGGAATTTAACAGTTTGTTGTTATCTAAATTCAAGACTCGATAAGGAGATACTTCATTACATTGAATTATATACACAAAGTGGAACAGTTTCTGTGTCTGTTAATAATTAATGCTTTGATTCTTGATCTTGTTTTTAGTTGTTTCGGCTTTAACTTCAGCTCTAACCTATTTGAGAGGTTTTTCATTTAGTAAGTTATCAGTTCTTTTACGAATGAAGGTCTCAAAGTCACTCTTTGTGTAATAGAAACCAACCATTATATTTTCAACTGCACTTTTCGGTCAATCCTAATCAGTCTAAGTGTACCCCTAAAGGTTCTTTAAATGACTTGATTATTTGAAACTTATTCCATTGGTCCTTGACGAAGTCTGTCACTGATGTCTGATTCATTTTTGTATTCGTGTATGGGAAGTGACAGTGAATCACTGCCCTGATCCATCCATGAACGTTTCAGTCTGAAATGCGGGGTGCGCGAAGAGACGGATGATATTTCAGACTATGAAATTTTTTACGAGGTTGATTTTTCTTGAATTTTGGCATACTTGTCTGAAATATATCTTTCAAACTGACCAAATATTGAAAAGTCGTAGCTTGAACCGCTTTACTTAAGAATGCTGAGTTGAATTCAGTTAAGTTGCATATAATCGTTCAGTCAATGATATAATCAATGGGGGTATGCTCGCTTGACCGGATTTGGCTTTAAACTCAAATCGCACAGGTCCACCTTCTAACAAAATATTGGTTCATTTAAACTCTCTGAGTTTGCTCTTTTCTAACCATCTAATTTTCTAGGTGCAGACTTCTGTACCTTAAATCCTCAAATAAGCGCCCAGAGAGCATGGTGTTGGCATAAAAATAATCTTGCAAATAGCCTGCGTAGCTGGCGGAAGTGTATTTGCGCGTGTGAGAGTGCTGGTGGTCAGGCCGCCAAGCGAGCGCTCTCACACGTGAGAAAATTCAAAGAGTCTACCCCCATTCTCCGCACAGCTTCGCAGCTCCTCTGCCAAAACTTTCCTCGCGCGAACGATCCCGCCGGCTATGCTGTCTATTTTGCAAATGACGAGCCAAAGAGGGTGGGATAAAAACAACGTACTTATTTTCGAGGCGAAGAGATTTTCTCTTTGAGTTTACCCGTGAAATAGGATAATTCGGGATTAGAGCTCAAGATACCACGACGGAACCACTGGCTTAAGTAGGGGCCTGGGCGTAATTCGATTACTTGCGCTCAACTTTCGTTGTTTTATTTTTCACCAAGAAAAGAAGTGCGGAGCTATTTTAAGACAGAGAAGTGCTTGTTTCAAATTTACATTTAAGCAAGGGCGATTATTCCAGTGAGATGCGTTTATTTGACGATGTAGGGTATGTCTAGACCTAATCTAAAGATTTAACAAGTTAGGAAACTAAAAGCACGTAAAATATAAATGATTACCACTAATGGAGCACTTCAATACACACTCCTCAAATATTGTTTTCTTAGATTATACTTAATTATTTTCGTTCTTTAGGATAGTGTAATTCACTTTTATCAGCTTATTTTGGTTTGTAATGACAGAGGTGTAAATGTGTTGGGCATAGAATTATTTTTATTTCTTTGTAGTCAAAACAGACTGGTTTTAAACGTGAGAATTTTCAGTCAGTGTGGACGTGTGCAATTTCATGTAGCATCGCCAGGAAGGGAACAGTCAAGTTGTCATTTTATCGGTGCATTTGAGTAGAAAATGTTTAACAGACAAATGAGAGGAAAACGTGTCAACTTGACCCTTCGTTCTGTAGCGTGGTTGAAGAGCTTTCCGATTCGTGGAATTTATTTTGGATTAGATGGTACAGTCTCCGCTTTACGGACACTCGCCAAATACGCCTCATTATTACGGACAATTTGCTGGGGAAAGAAAGCCCACAATTTTTTCTCTGAATTCAACGCGCTTAGTACGGACACCCCGTTAATACAGACACTTTCTATCCCCCTCTCAGAGTCCGTATTAATGGCGTATGACTGTACCCACCCACCCTGCCTTTTGCATCCCTGTCATTACCGAGATGATATTTTGAATCGCTGCATGATTTGTTTCGTAGTTCTGGTGATTGTATTGAAATGATGAATATATGAGTTTCATATATTTGAAGTGCGGGATGAAGAAATATATGCAGCGAAGATCATCACCGTTAAATACGCAACTTATGTCAGTGAAGCGCTCAAGGAAACTGTGCTAACAAGCCAACTGGTCATTGAGTTGGTTCGTAAGAGACCCGGAAAAGATGATTGGAGATGAAATGATGAATGGTCGCTTTTATACTAGAGGACGAAATATCCGTCTGGACGAACTTGGGCAAACATTTGTAGTTCGTCTGGTTATGCGTCTCGAGCATAAAGACGGGCACAAGACGTATTTTGCGTTTGGACGAACTTTCCTTCGAAATACGTCTAGAACGATGCACTACGAAAGGTAGTTCGTCTGGACGCATAATGCGTCTTGTGCCCGTCTTTATACTAAAGACGCATAACCAGACGAACTACAAAATGTTTGATCAAGTTAGTCCAGAGGGATAAAGCGTTGTCAGTATAAAAACGGCCAATATATGAATTACATATATTTGAACTACGGGATAAAGAAATATCACCCATATCGCAGAGATATGGCAGGGTTCGAATTCCGGCAAGCCTGAAAATTTTCGGGCTTACTTTTCTCAGCGACATAAGTTGCGTATTTAATTGTGTTGATCATCTTCTCTACGTTTATGTGATTGTTCTGTTTTTTGTCCTCCTTTTTTTTTACTTCATGCTTAAGTCATGGCTGTGTTACTATCTCTTTTTCAGACAAGAGACTGAAAGAAGCCAAACTTCTATCCATGGAGCAGCGTAGATACCATGCGGTTCCCGAAATGTAAGTTTTTTACGGCAAGTGAGAACCTCTGAGGACACATAATGTGCACCCGTTTCCTTGCCTCCAAAGGTCTGCTTGCAAAGTACTTAAAGTTAAATAAACCGCGTACACAGTTAGCAAGTTCCCTTTTTGATGCAGCAACGCAGCTGAGATTTCACACCGTTTCCACCAGACGGTGGTGCCACTGTTTACTCGCGCACGCGCTTCCGTTTAACATCTATATGATAACTGCGTACTGTAACGGCTTTATATACACAGGAGACGGGTCAGTCACGCGCCCGAAAGGCCTGTTTATGACACTTTTTGATATTTTGTTACAATATCGTGCTATAAGTTAAATTGTACACGACCTTTGGCTTAATGGTTACATGTAACGTCCGAAATCTCGAAAACCACAGGCGATACAGTGGCCAACGCACAGCGCTCGAGGTGCGGATCTTTAATTAGAGACCTTTAGATTCTACGACGAGTACGAGATTTTCTCAATAGTAAGTTGTGCCCGCGCGTGAGGCAGTGTCATTTTGGCGGGAAAACGTGGTAGCCGTCGTCATTCTACTACGAGTTTTAGCGAGAATGTCGTTGTGGCGGAAACGAGTTATCAAATGTTAGAAGTTTTAGCATTTTGCAATTGGGAGAGGGCTTAACCTCCTTCAATAACGATAACAGTGCTTACTTTTCTGGTGAATAAAGGTACAATGAAGACTTCCGGGGTGTATATTGTTTTGACAATACACGAAAAAACTTTAAATCAAATCTCGTACTCGTAGTCGTTCTTGTCGCCTAATCTTAAGGTCTCTAATAACTCACTTCACGTAAGTCTAGCAGTCAATAGCTGTCTTTCTACTTGGGATTCATCGTCACTGCACAAGGCATTTCTTACAGTGGGAGACAGTTGATATTTCTTCTACCTTAACTGTGGGACGAAATGCTTAACTGCCCCATGATGAGCTTGGTGAAGCCACAGACTGGAGATGAGCAAATGTTCATAGCTGAGTGAAAGCCCATACTTACAAATGATGCTGTTATTGCACCTTTTGTTTGAAAAGTTGCATCATTTGAAGTTTTCCAGTCACACTGAAAATAAAGACCAATTTCGATATACTAAAATTCATACTTGGTTTCGAGACTTGGGGATTGCACATGAACAGTTGCGACACGTAGATATCTTTTAGCAACTAAGATAATTAGCAGTCTGTCTACTTTGAATTACCTTGTATTTCAGGGAAAAGCACTGAAGACATTTCCGTTGTTTTTTGAACCAAATATGAATTATGAATTGTAATGTTTTGACTTTGTTGAATTTCTTTTCAGGGGTTTTCATTATTCAAGAGATGATGTTGACTCCGGAATGGAAGGTATTTAGTACACACAAGTCGAATGTTTGTACATTTAAATTTGGTGAGGTCTTAAATAGGGTTGTTAATTTTCCTGCAGGAGACGTGGAAGAAGCTTACGATGCGTCCAAGAAATTGCCAGAAAATCCTCATCTGGACAGTTTGAAGGTCAGGAAACTGTTGTTAACTCAAATTTAGCAGCCTTTTTTTTCGACCTGTTCACTGTTTACAACCTAAGCACTGACAGAAACGTTATACAAAGTAGAAACGTATGAGTAGCGACACTGGAAAATATTATTGAGTAGATTGTATTTCACTTGGTTGTACTAACCCTGAGCAAAGCATAAACAGCTGACACGTGAGCACCGAATCTTCAGTCCTATAGCTATCATCCACTTCATCCAGAGTCTGGGTGTGGACTTTCTTGCATTGCTTTGTGGCATTCTTTCTCAATACAGTCGACTCTCTCTTAACGGACACCTGTATAAGACGGACACCTCTTTAAAACGGACGCCTATAGTTGGTCCCTGCCTTTCTTTACTCCCTTAATTTGACTCGCTATAAGACGGACAGTGAGTGGCTGTCCCAAAGGTCTCCATTTCAGAGAGAGTCGACTCTTAAGGTGATGTTACACGGGACGATTCTAACGATTTTAACTACGATTTTTAGCGCAGCACAGCGTTGCAATGTCGGAACAATGTTGTAACTATTCGAATCAATGTCGCAACAATGTTGCAACACTGTTTTGCGCTAAAAATCGTCGTTGCGAATCGTCTCGCGTATCTTTACTATCCTCAAACATCCTCAAATTGTATTCGTTTATAGCATGTATCTCGATTATTTCTGGAAGTGCAATTATTTATTTAATTGTATGTTTACTTGTTAATGGTAGAAACGTCTGCAGGAAATGGAGGACCTTTTAGTACAACTGAAAAAGGAAGAAGAGGCCTTTTTAGGACCAAATGATTCGAAAAGTAAGTTTTTCCTTTAATGCAAAATGCAAACTACTTCGTGTCTTACTCATGTTAACAGCTGTCAATTGATCTTAAACCGATCGTTCTTTAGTTACTTTCATGCGTCTTTTTGCCAGTATTCCCTCTGCTAGAATCAACGCGCTTTCGAGTTCAAGCGTTTCAGACTTTTTTCAACTCGAAGCCGTTAATCTGTCTGCTGCGTTTCAAGAAAATAGAAATAAAAGCTAGATAGATGTGAGGTCATGGTATGAGCTTCAGATGATGACATTCTGCTTAAAGACGATGTTTCATTTTTTTTTTCTTGTTTTCAGTAATAAAAAGATGCGAGTTTAAGTCAACAACAAGCACAGACTACTTCTTGGTACCAGGTCATCCGCGCTCGTTTATTCCTAAAGGAACTGAACTGACGATACTTGGGCAAATGCCAAACGGTCGCTGGCGATGCTTTGTTGAGCTGCCAAAAAACAAGTTTATGGTTCTCACAAATGGAAATCACTGGGAAACATCTTCTGAAGTGGAGAGTATTTCATCGTTTGACATCAGCGAGGAAGGCGCGATTCTTAACTCGAGCTCAAAAACTGAAACTTTTATAGGAAGTGTGCCAAGTAGTCTGCTCGTTGAACTGAGTCTTCCCTCAGTTTCTAAACTAAAATATGAAGACGGGACGCCCATTGCCTCCCCAGGGGACACCCCACAATTATCCCCCTTCCCCTCTCCTCCTCATTCGCCCTATTCCAGGCACAAAAACAACAGAGATTCCTTGCCGAATAATAAGCGAAGTTCTTTGCGTCGATCTATCGCGAGTGAAAATCTAAGTGAACAGGACATCTGGGAGCAGTTTTGCATACCCTCCCCTCCCTCGTCGCCTGCTACGTCGCGGTCGACCACTCCGTCGCTCTCGCGCTCAAATTCATCCGGAGCATCATTGGAGAATATTGATTTTGATCATACAACTGAACATGAGAAAAGATATGCGGGCGCAAGTAAGGGAAATGAGCAAATGGAAAGCGAAAATGTGGGAAGTGAAGAAATAGGAAACAAAGATTACTCTCAAGTCGCTCTTAGGCGAAGAAAAGAAGACAGTGATGGAAGAAATACTTTGAATGTGAAAAGTCATAGAGAAGCGATTCTTATGAATGATGATGTGCCAGAAACGTACATTGGTAGTGATTCGGAAGATGATAGGATGGTTACAGTTATAGATGAAGTTCCACCGCATGAGGCTGAAGAAGCTTTGAGAGCGGAGAAAGAAACTGTTAAAATGCGCGTAAAGAAGAACACACCACAGCGTGAGTTTGGTGAGTCAATATCCAGTGTTTTGTAAGAAAATACGCGCGGGAATGTTCAGATTTCATTCAGTTGTACGTAATGGTTTTATGAGGCTGTGTCGCGGCTGTCAAGCTCGTTTTGTTTTAGACTGCAAAACAGTCGGTTTTTTCTCAAAATCAGTAAAGAAATCGGTAAAGCGTAGCGTAGCTCTTGCGCGCGCGAGCCTCACACGCCCGTAGAGCGTGTGAAGCGCGAAAAAATTTTTTAGCGTCTCTCCCCAGTCTCACTCTCTGTTTTCAGTCTCGATCCAGACCTTTTGTTTGACTGCTCGCGTACTTGAATACGCAAAAATACGGACTGTTTTGCAGTCTAGTTTTGTTTTAATTGTTAGGGAGTTTAAGCAGCGACGTTTTTGAGCGGCACGTCAACCGGAAGTGAGCCTTTTTGTCTTTTTAAATGCCGTGACGCTACCATATTTGTATTTCTAAGTGTCTTTACTCTTACAGTGAAGATTTGCCCTAAAATTGGTTCAAAGTTGTGGCTCAGTAGTGTAAAAAGTCCGCTTCCGGTCGACGTGCGTCGCTCACAAACGTCGCTGCTCAAACTCCCTATTAACCCTTTAAGTCCCAATAGTGACCAACATCAATTTTCTCCTGACAATATCCAAACAATGTCAAGAGATGAGGTTATGAGAATTAACAAAATGATCACTTAAGGGAAAATGCTTTGATCTTTTATCAAATTCCCTCAATCCATTTATGAAAGAAATGTATAGAGATCAGTTTGGAGAATTTGTATGTGGATATTGGGGCTTAAAGGGTTAATATTATTGCCAAATACACATACTTATTCGCAATGGAATTTAACGTTAGCTTAGAAATTTCTTGCAAATGGCAAGTTCACTTCTTCATGTTAAACAAAATTGTCTCCCAAGCATTATATCAAACGTTAAAGACAAAAAGAATGAATTTTGAAAAACTGTGAGGCTAACAAGTTTTCAAAAATCCGTGTCAGTCTTCTTCACGTTTGTCCATCCGTGCCTCCTTTTGTATTTGCTGTGCTATTCATACCTTTTTAAAATGTTTTGAGCAGCTATTTTTATGTTTCACTCAATTTGGTGGCGGTTTCCACTGTTTGAATTTTGATACATATTTTCGTAGTACAGCTCCTTTAAGCTCATAACATGTAGATCTAGGTTGAGTATGATCGTCCGGGCGAACCTAGTCCTGAATAGGACTGTTGTTGTTGACAGTTACTGACGTTTCGACAACCCGTGCGGTAGTCATCTTCAGAGTCAAAGTGAGTTGTATCACGTCAGTTGATGGTATTATACTCTGGTTATTGACATGGTCAATGAAGTCGCGATGTTATTGGTCATCTCTCAGTTAAGCCGTGATGTTATTGGTTATGAGGACTCGTAACTCGTCTTTTGTCACAGTTAACAGTCGTTTATTGTTAGTGAAATTGTCAGTTGTCCAGTCGTTCTGTCGTAGTTAGTTTTGCTTGATTCTGTCAATAAGTCCGTCACCAATGACATTATGAGTGTTTATAGCCAATAACATTAACTGACAGTCGACCAATAACATCGCCATTTAATTGACCAATCGGGTCAATAACCAGAGTATACAACTCACTTTGACTCTGAAGATGACTACCGCACAGGTGGTCAATACGTCCGTCACTGTCAACAACAACAGTCCTATTCAGGACTACGTTCACCCGGACGATCAAACTCAACCTACTAATGAAATGACTCCTGGGTTCAAACCTTTCATAACATGTAGATTGTCCTTATTTTACAGACGCTGAGTCATCGGGTGGAGTGCGACCAAACTATGCTTTTCTGGTGACCAAAAAATTAAGGCAACGAGGAATAAGCTTAATCGTTGGATCGTCAAGTTCAGGTGAGAACACTTTGAGGGCGTTTCCCACCCACTCCATTCATTGATTTGATTTGATTCATTTATTCATTTAATTGGTTGACTGTCGCTACAGAAGGAAGGGAGCAAGAATCGCCCTTTATTTTGACGCAGAGTCGGGGGTCTATTGGCAGTGTCAAACAATTCATAGATACCAGTCGCTGGATCGACGGAGTTCCCATCGGTTACTTCGTCACCACAATAAGATAGAAAATTAGCTGACGTTTCTATCGTTACGACAGTTTGTTTGAGGAAGGCTTAAGTTAGAGACGATAGAGGCGATATAAGGTTTCATTGGGCCTGAAGAGACGAACAAAGAATCTTTGTCTGCATAGGCAATATGATCATAGCGCTAGTTTTTTTTCTAATGAGATCGTTCTTATGGGAGCTATGTTGCGTGAATATTGCTGTTCAAGGTCAATTCTGTGCTAAAGTCACTACTGTACTTACTTCTTTACCCATACACAAAATGGACCTTTAGTGTTATGAAGAAGATATCTGACAAATCTCATCAGGGAGCGAGGGAGCGCTAACCATGATATTTTTGTGGGTGATTTTTGCAGACACATCGCATTAAAACTTGAAGAATGTGGCTCAAATTCTTCAAGTTTCAATCCATGGCCATCCTTTCCATCCCTTGCAACAGGCGACAGAAAATAATTTCAGTGTCTTAATATAGTGTTAAATAACAAAACTGGACCATTATTTTTGCAATTCAATTGATGCGAAAAAACGTGTTAGCTTTTTAGAAATATAGTGCGTAGCAAGTGCGTAATCCCTTGATGCAATCAGCCGGCATAACATAACAAGGTGGCCTAACAAGGTTCTTGCCAATAGTTGTAGTATTAGACCGAAAAGAGAAGGGTAAACGCTTTTGATAAAAGAATTATATTGATACAGACTAAATGTTTCATTTGAAAAGGGAACTTCGCTTACTGTCTTTGGCCTTTTTTTCTGGTTTCCGTAATTAGCAAAACAGAATATGAAAAAGTTCCACTTGACAGCTAAATCAATAAACGGAGGCCGATCTTGTTATCAAGACGTCATGTTTTGAGTGGCTATATTTAAAGCTGCATTTATTAACCTCCTCCGTCGCTACAATCGTATAAAGTATTTCCGCTTCCAAATTCTGGACTCTCTTGTTTTGAGCAATTCTGTTGCCAAAAACAATAAGCATTTTACATCTCAATTTAAATCCCTCCACTTTTGTACTGAAATTCATCGTAAGGGTAGGCCACTAATATAATTTTAAACTTAATAATTGTCGTAAATAAATTATTTTTATCTAATCCTCACTTGACTTATATTCTGTCCACAGAAGAAGAAGATGACGGTGATACAGGTGAAAGATAATTAATTTACTATTTGCTTAATTGTAAGAAAAACAAGTAGTATAATCCTTCACTCGTCGGACGGCGCTGTTCTTTTTGTCATTTACGTTTTTGATTACATGAATGACAGGGAACCTTCATTTCTGACAATTAAAGTTTGGGTAAAGTAAATTCAGAAAGGCACTACAATCAAACACCGCTTTACGGACACTCGCTTAATACAGTTTGCTTCGTCCTTTCGTCCCTGCATCGTCTCTAAATTCAGCCCGATTAATAAGGACACTTTCTACGGCCCCATCAGTTTCCGTATAAACGGAGTTTGACCCTACTGTGACTTGTTCCATGTTGTCACTTGTTGTGTTGAGTAGTACACACTTCGAACAAACCTTGCGTTACGTGGTCGCTTACAAGAGGTTTAAAAACAGCTAGAAAACCTTCATCGCCCAAAAGTAGTCGCGGTTGCTACTTAAGGCGGTAGCCAACTATAGGGCTTCGACTGGGAAAATCTTGTTGCTCACGGGAGGTGGTCGCACATGGAGTTCGGAAGTAGTTTTAACTATTAGTTTCTTGCTAACAACAACTTTTGGTCAAATTATGAGGGGGCTTTGACTGGGAAAACTTTGGTGTTTACGAGAGATGGTAGCACATGGTGTTCAGAAGTAGTTACTAATACTTAGTTGATAACAATAACCCTTTGTCGAGTTATATTTGTTGTTATCGTTGTTGTTGTTGTTGTAAAGTGTCCCAGTTGGGAGGTCGCCTAAGACCAGCCAGTAGTTTCGACGCTTTCTAAATAAAGTTATTTGTTGATCAATAGGTTCAGGATATTCTTCGAAGCTGTCGCTAAGGTGAGTGGGTTGCCTCTGTAGGACTAAAAAACAATGTTTAGCGCATTCAGTATTATCACAGTGTTCATCAAAATGGTTTAACTGATTTCTTGAAGAGACAGCATCATGTTATTTCAATTATCTGTGGGTTTTGTCCTTACTGCGAGAGATTTTTCTCCGGGATTTGCAGTTTTCTCTCCTCATTACCTAACACTTCCAAAGTTCCCGTTCTATCGTGTACGAACTCTCGTGATTTCTGTGGGGTTAACAAGGTACATTTTTAATATCTTTGGGTCGATCTATTTGTTTGTCGTGATGTAGTGATTGGCTACAGAGAATTTTTCTTGTCAGTGGTTACAAAACAAACACTTCCCAATTCCAGTTCTTCCTGGAACGCAGGAACTCTCGCTAAGTGAGGTCTTTAGGGCTTTGGCTATTTTTGGAGGAGTAAACAATGTACATTTTTATTGTTTGTACGTCTGTCTATTTGATTACCGTGATTCGTGATTGCCTGAAGAAGGGATGGTTAGAACACGGTGGGAGAAATTCTCTTTTTTCCCTTTTTTTAAATGAATTAATCTATTTTTCTCCAGGGAACAGCAATCTTACTCGGACCAAAGTTCGCAGGCATTGTCAAGTTGCGGGTTAAATTACATTTTTCTTATCTTTCGTTTCAGACGTTTGGATGCAGAATTTACGCGTTATGAAAAAGAGGAGGCTGAGGGAGGTATGGATTTCATTTCTTCTTGTTTACTTCAGCCACGTATCCTATTATGTGCAGTGTCTTGTACACCCATTGTTTATGTACGTAAGAAAGTTCGGATCTATTTAGGTTTCTAGGCAACTTCCCAACAACCCCTCCCCTAAGCCAACATTTTTCCCAAAGTGAGAAGTAAGTGTTAATGTTGGCTTAGGGGAGGGGTAGGTGGACAGTTACCCAAAAACGTAAATTGATGAAAAGCTCGCTTTATGTGGCTCTAATAAAATTTGTGATATGACATCAGGATAATTAGCAATTTGGGCCTCGGCGGACAACGCCCTCTGAGATCTGAATAGTTCATCAGGTCATACGAAAGCCGGATTCAATCATAAAGTGTTTTATTATTCATTCAAAAGAATTCAAACGAAAACATGCTTACATCGATTGACCTAAAGTTCCTGTTTTCATTTGTCTGATCCTTGGCCAATATATTCAGGATTTTGTAGTCTAGCCTATATTCTGCAAATAGCAGTTATTATCCTTCATCCTGCTGTTCTTGTTATGTTTTTAGGTCCCAGTTTGGCGATTTCTTGTTCCTAAAACGCGTGCAATCTTCCGCCATTTTTTCTTGCTCTACCAAAACAGCTGAGCTAACGCAACCTCGTCTCCAGGGCTTTTTGATTGCTGTGCCTTTTTCTGCAGTTATCCTGCACCATTGACGTCATCTTATAGGATATCGCAAACGTCTTCAAAATTTGGTCAACGCTAGCTGGTTTTGAAGGGAGATTTAAACCAATCAAAAACGGCGAAATATTTGGAATGAATAATAAAAAATTTTATTTGCCGCTTAAAAAGTGTGAAAATTTTTTCAGGTGCGTCCCAGTTACATACAAATTGTCAAATATTTACGGCAGTCGACAGCTACTTTTCAGGCTCCATCTACTCATAGCTTGTAGTGCCCTCGTGTTGTTGTTATGTATGCGTCTAGGGAAGGTGAGATGCGTTCTGGTGCAAGATATTACAGATTATATACTGCAGTGAAATAAGTACTTGAAGCAATATGCTCTTGAGCTCCCCGCAAGAAATTCCCTTGAATAAGTACGGTCTTTGAAACTAAATAAGTGTTTTCCTATTCACTTTTTCCTTCAATTTTAGGAGTGCGGTCACATTCTGCGTTTGTTCCGATGAAACGAGCTGCAATAACCTTAAGCACAAGGTTTGTTCATTTACTGAACTGCGTCATTTATCTTACGTGAATTTAGGGCGGATTTTTTTTTTTGAGTTGTTATTTTATCTCTGTAAGATTTTGTAGGTTTGACTGTGTGTAACATACGAGACGCGTAAGATTAATAAGTTATGCCTTGTTTAGAATCAAAGCAAAAACTGCGCAGTAAACCTGCTTTGCTTAGTTGTTGTTACTGTTGATAAATGTTTTTCTTCTTTAAATATTATTTTGTTTGTTCACACTTTGTACTAATCGTGTTATGTTTTCTACCTAGCACACAAGAATTTAATCCTCGCTCGTCGACCACTGACGAACTTCTCCGAGATTACTCGTCACCAGCGGACAAACTTCCCTCGTTCCCTCCTAACACGTGCACAACGATAGAAAGGCTTGGCGCCTGGAGGTTAGTACAGATCACGTGCACCTCACGTCTTTGAGACAGCGGTAGTGCCAAGGTCTTAAATGTATACTCCAAGACACTATATTTCCGACAAAGGACTGGATCCTTGTATTTTTGACTCTGAAATATTTTGGACTCTCCTTATTTTCTTTTTACTCTGCAGTTCTAGATGAGAACCTGTTTTTAGGTTCTTCTCAAAACCACGTGACAGCGCGTCTTGAAAGTTTAATAAGTGGACCTTATTTCATGACCGTAGCACGTGATAGCCTCGATGGACAAGCGTTTCGTCCTAGACTCTCTTTTTCAATTGGAATTTGGAAAAATCTGTATTTATGCAGGGAGTAAACTCGAAGAATAGGACCTTGAATAGGGACTTGCTTCTTAAATGTTTTGAAAGATCCAAGTTTAAATAGTTTTGAAATAACTTGCAATAAAACTCTTGAGTTAACGAAACAAATAGGCCGCTTCTGAGTTCCAAAAACCCTCACTTTCATAATGAGGCCATGTGCACAACCTCTTGTGAAAAACCATATCAAAGGCTGAGCACTTAACCTCGTTTTGATACAGAGGCCTGAACCATACCCACATTCTTAAGATTTTAATTTTAAAGCATAGTTTACGTTAAGAAGCACACCCGGCAACGAGAACCACCAACAAACGCATCACACATGACGAGAATCTAACCCTCATCATACTCATGCACTGAGTTGAGAGGCGAACGCTGGAATACTGGCCTAACCACTGAATGAATAACCTGTTCCAGGCGCTTAGATAGTAGAGCGCGGTCGAAAAATTGACGAGGAAAAAAAAAACGGGAGAGACTCCCCTCTCTCCTCTCGTTTTTTTCCCCTCGTTTCCTCGGCATACGATTTAACTCGCTCCCCACCATCAGTAAACCGCGCTCTGCTCTATATGAATGCCTGGAACAGGCTACCGAATGAATGCATGTGTCATCTCCGTTGTTGTGTTTCGTTTTATATGAAATACTCCTTTTCTCTCTCTCTTTCACAGCTCTACAGAGAACGCTCCGCCTTTAAATCAACGCCGTACTCTTCAACTTAGCAAACCTAGTTCGGGAGGCTTCGGTTTGACTTTGCAGGTAGGTGAGAAAAGACATTAAATTTCACGTTTTGAAAAAACGGCAGAGATGGCAACGTGACCATATTTCCGGTTTTATTTTTCTTCGTTTGCCCGTTTTCACTTGGCGAAAAGGAATGTTTTTTTACTGAATGATTAGCAACTGGAGAAAGAACTATACATTACCAGTACGTATGGCTATTTCTGCTGTCTGCCGTAAATTTAACGTGGTTTGTCTGTGAAGTTACTCTAGGCTCATGTTGATCCCAATACAAGTAGTAGTCCTTGTAGTAAGATTTTTTTTTTACATCTTTGGGTTTAATCCTTGACCTAGCCTGTAGGGAGTGTCTTATATACGTGAACATTGCGAAATTTATTTAAGAAAGAGTAGGAATCAACTTTCACTGACTTATATTTGAACGCTCGTCTATTTAATTTACAGACGTACGGAATCGTTCAGCAAGGTGGCGACGTGGAATACATGACATTTGTTCTAAGCGTAGAGGAAGATGGACCAGCTTATATGGCAGGGTTAAGACCAGGTGAGACATTTTCCTCCTTGCTGTTGGTGTAAGAAGCTTGTTAACGCACATTTCTACTTAAATCTGCACTATAGTCTCACTGGACTAGTCCGACATCTTTCAAATATCTGACCGGTTAATAGCGAATACTGAGGCATCACCCGGAAGAACGTCGTTTGAAAAAAATTGTTATTGCTCTTTTTATTTACGTTGAAATTGCTACAGTTTTTCTCATGTATATGGAAGCCACTGAACTGTCCAGGTTTCGAAAAAGTTGGGAATGGTTACAAGTTCGCAGAGAGAAAGAAAGACTGATTATGTTGTCTTCACGCTCTGTACGCAGTCTTGATTTTCGCCGGATTTAACCATGATTGCGGCTTTGACGAAAACGGCAAAGATTCGTACCAAAAAGAGAGGCTTAGCTTCTCGATGATATGATTGTTAAAGTTTAATATTGGTTTAATCTTAAATATCTCTTGTGTTTTCCCAGGAGACATAATTTTGGAAGTGGATGGTACAAATGTGGAAGAGGAGGATCACAAAACGATAGTAACGCATATTCACCGACCTTCTGAGTCCGTCAGGTTTGTAACAAAGCTCAAATGCTGCATTCGGTACTTACTAGCCGTAAAATCACCTTGGTCAAGGTAGAACATAATGTACAATAGGCCATCACATCCCATTACAGCAGAGATTAAGCTAAGCCTAAAAGCGGAGCTACCGTTAAATACTATGTATTTATATAAAAACAATGATCCTTAAACGTTGCCAACCAAAAAATACTTCAAAGACATTTGTGACTTCGTTAGGTGGTGAACGTGTGTCCGCGATACTCAAATATGATGCAGGTGAATGAGTCTTCCATTTTCACAGCTGTCAAATAACTTTGATACGGAGGGCCTGCTCACTTCATGCAGTAACGACAAAGTATTCTCGCTTTATCGGTATGTCTGGGTATGCGGGGAATTTTACTTACATCTATGGGGCAGATGATTGTCGACCACAGTATGTACGGTCACGTGAAAACCAAATTTTTGGATAGATTCAATCCTAGCGGGCATCTTGCTCGGAATTTCTGCGTTGGTCCTGCAAGAAAAAGTTATCATGCGCATTGTAGCGATATATTAAATTCCTTAATAACCAAGCTTGTTCGGAATTAATGTTTCGAAGCAAATTTTTGTGAATGTAGATTTTAGGTGCATGGAATTGTACATTGTCTCTCTCTTTGTACAGGCTGGTTGTAGTGTTTGTTGATGCTCTTCGACGAATGAAGATGAATACGAAGCTAAAACTTCTCCAGGTTGGTTGATTTCTTTGCGCTCAAATGAGAACGGGTAGAGTCCCAAATTAAGTAAAATCTGAAGGCACTTGAACAAAGGTAACAATACCATTAAGAGTGCTGCAATGCTTTAACAATTTCAACCAACGTGTTGGACGTGTGGACAAACGCTGTCTTAATGGTACCTACGTGAAGCCTCATTGTACCAACCCAAATACGTGTTATAGTAATAAACTCTATTTATCGATCTTTCTCTCCTCTGTGATATCAGGACGTCGAATTTTATAGTGGGCAGTTTCTGGGAAACTGTCCACCTACCGCTCTCCCTAAGCCAACATTTCGCCCTAGGTGAAAATTATATTGTTAGTGTTGGCTTAGGGGAGGGGTAGGTGGGTAGTTTCCCCAGCAACGTATAATGATCCGACAGGTTTTGATATTGAGGCTTCTCATTTTGTTTGTGTGATATTTTCCTACTAGGCTGAGCTAGCGGTCAAAGAACGAGAGCTTGAAGATCTTTCCAATAACGAAAAGGACTTACTGGAAGGTTCGTAAACTCTCAAGGTCACAAAACGAATTCAATACAGTGAATACTGTCAGTAGCATCGGATCAGTGTAAGATTCTGGGAAACTCGCCATCTACCCCTCCCTTTAATCAATATTTTGTCCTGAGTGAGAAGTTGACGTTAATGTTGGATTTGGGGGGGGGGGGGGGGGGGGTGAACCGTCTCCCACAATCTTATACTGATAGCTTCAATAGTGGCAGAACGCGTACAACTCGTGTCAGTGATTTAGCTGTTTAGCAGTCTCCTCTTCGCGTATTTTCTTCCAAATGAGAGGGAAGGGCTGGGGTAAGAAAGAGATTGACACAGAACAATACCTTCACAAAAAAAAAAAACAAACAAACAAAAGCGAACCAACAATGGTTTCTGCAATACCAAGAACCACCCTTAATCGTTCGGCAAAAAGTATAGAAGGAAAACTGTTTGGCATTCGATACAGTTGCAAGTTAAAATTGATTCGTTGTGAGCAACGGAAAGTTGTCTTTATTATTATAGGTTTTTCTTTATTTTTGATAGGTAGAGGATGTACTTTAAATTTATCATTACTTCAAGAAACACGGACGCGCGAAAGAACTGGTTCTTATTTGTACACTACTGAATTAACAAGCTGTTTTGATAAGAAGTCCCCGGATGTTCGTGACAGCCTGTTAAAATACCGGCAGCCCGTTCAAGACACCAGGCCGCGTCCATGCTCTATGCCTGTGCAATCAGATTTTAGAAAACAACCCATCACAGCCACAACCGGATCTGAGATTTTGAAGAACTTTTCTTCTCCAGACCTGAGCGCCAATCGCCGCAAACCTACGGTTAGTAATAAGCTGATCAAAAGTTTCCGCAAGAAAAAGCCATCTATGGAGAGTTTTAAATCGTATGTTGATTTGGATCTTAATTCAGATGACTCTGGAAAAGATAACTTGTCTGCAGCCGTCTCTGAGCCCGCGTTAAGCGTAACTAAACCTTCATCAGCGGCAAACACCATGGTCGAATCCAGGACTTTTGACCAGGAACCCCTTGGGACAAACGGTTGGAGTCATTGTAACGGAAAATCAAATTCACTTCCGCCTGGTAGTGTGAACATTTCTCTCACTCTTCAGGTCCCATCGGACGATTCCGGTGCTTCAAATCAGGGTCGACTCTCTCCGGAAATTCCCAGAATGCGACGAGGACAAAAAAAGTCGCCGGCGAAAACGTTGCCTATGACTTCTCCCAATCCGAAGGATCCACCAAAAGAGTTCGTTTGACTCCAGTGCTCTTCCAAGACCAGACTTACAAAGGGGTCGCCTGTCACCTCGGCCAGAGTCCTATTTATTAACTATGGATGAGGCTGGACAGAGACCCCTTTCACCAAAGGAGAGAAAGCAAACAACAGGGAATGGAATAGCCTGATGAGAGTTAGACAGACTCGTGGAGTCCTTCTTAATTTACCTGCGATCAGGTGTTAATTTTTGTTCTATTTTGTCACGGAATGTTCTTAACGTTGCTTCTAAGAAACGGGAAGCGTAATACGAAAACAACGGACTCATGAGTCCTTATCAATATTGGCAAGTTGCCTGTGAATAGGCTTTATTCTCCTTTTGCATTTTCCTGTTTTAAACTAGTTTTAAAGTCGAGAAGGTCTAGGGTAACCAGTGGTATCTAGGCCACTAAGCAGTTAAGTGAGGTCGCTCTTTACCCTTCTTACTTCGAAGTGACGCGAGCACACTTAACTGACACGAGACTCCAGAATATTTGTATTGGATGAGGTCAAAACTTAATTATACTTGAGACAGGACCCGCTAATCCGCAGTAAGAATTGGTATTCATTAGGCAGTGGGTCCTTCCTAAGTAAACTTTTTAGGGCCTCTTGCTCTCATATTAACTTAGTATCATGCGAAAGTACGTCACAAAACTTAGCGCCTCCTTAATATCGAGGCCATAATTTTTTTTCCTGAAAGATAGAAAAGTAATGGGGGATAGATAATAAAGGGGTGGCGACAGTTCATCTCAAGGACGAAGGTCGTCTGGGGTAAAAAGAGATCAGGGGGTTGGGGTTAAATTTAGGGGTAAGATTTAGGGATAGGATTTGGTGGTGTGCACCTCTTTGCCCCCTTCCCCGTGCTCCTCTGGATATCCCCGACAAAATTGTTTTTACTTCCTTGGAAACATCAAGTTTCACTGCAACTTTGATAGGTGATTGTTGACCAAAAGTTCTGAATAAATGCATGTACTGTAGCGATTACATATAATAGGTATAATTACGTCTATATTTGAGACTGGTCTTTAAAGTAACTTATTTAGAAAGAAATTTTATCTCTTGTCGTTAGAGAAGAAAAAAGATCGGTGATTTTTTTACACACGGGGACTTGAAACTTGTGCCTCGAAACAAGGGCTCTGATTATTCTCTATTTAAAATAGTCCTCGCCCGTTTTCAGTCTTCTCCTAGTCGCTTCATGTTCTTCTCGCCCGTTCCGACAAACTGACGACCTGAAACTGGCTGCCGCTACTCAAGCGCAAGTCAGTGGTATGGAAATATTTATTTTTTACTGTTTGAAACAACGACTCCAGCTTTTTTGAGCGATTAACATCTCACCCCCACCGACAGTTGATCGGGCTCACAAACACTGCTTCCAAAACCTTTATTCAAAGGAATAATTGCCTTCCCTGCCTCATCCCTCTTCCCCTGGGGAGGGAAGAACGGAGATCCGGCCTGGGGATGAGGCTGTTACCTTCCTTGAGGGGACTTTACTTGACGGAGAGTGGAGAGTCTTTAAATGGAGGCCTAAGTATTCAAAACCGGAAAACGATGTTTTAGGGCGGGCTTTTCAAGTCCCTAACAGTAAAAACAACTGAAAATAACCCTTAATATAAGATACACCACACTGGTACCGAAGGTTTCGCTTCCAGAGATCGTTTTCATGTGACGTCACGGCGGCCATGTTGATGTCCCAAAAAAAAAGGCTCTGTGGGGTTGCATAGCTCCTGACCTCATAGTGAAAAATGTTCTGTTTGCAACCACGTGACAAGGCGGCCATGTTGGTGGTCAATACACTAGAATTTTTTCTCGAAGAATTTACATGAAAATGGCGTTTAGTTCCCAAAGGAGAAAGATGCTTTTGTTCTTGTCCACCAACATGGCCGCCGTGACGTCACGTGCAAACCAGCAATGCATAATTTAATAGAGTGTCAGAATAAACCATTCCAACAAAGAGTTTGAGTTAAAATGTTTTCGTATCTATTGGGTTTTAGTTGTCCTTTGACACGGGTCAGAACTGACAGGCTACGGTGATGTAGATGGTCTATTAATCAAGTCATTTCTCTGCTTAAACTGAACAACAAACAGTCATGCCAAATCGGGAGCGTGCGTAGTCAACTTCGTAGCCCCGAGACCCCAAGTTGGTGTATTAGAGGACCAACAGGTATAGAGCCCTTTACGGTTGCGAGGGCATGCTGGGTAATCAGGACAAGAAGGTGGAAAAATCAAGTTTGTATGAGAATTCAAAGTCATCTTATTCTTGCTAATTGAATATATTTCCCTTTGAAAAATGTAACTAATGAGCTTAAAGAAACTGCACACTAAATCTGGAGTGCAGTCTGAGCAGTCCTATGTTGCTTTTTAGAAAACCTGAGTTCCTCCGTACATTTTCTGTAATCCGACAACACAAAAATCACAGAAAATGTATGGAAGACGTCAAATTTTCTAAAAAGCGACCAAGGACTGCCTGCAGGAAGCGCTTTTCGCTCCTCCCCTTGTGGCGGTGACCACATCATCAAGCTTAAGCCTCGCTGCATATCTTTAACAAGGCCGTCGCGAAATCCCTTCATAACTTAGTTTACCGTTATACGACAAGGACAAGTTACAAAGTTGCGCGGGAAACTGGCTCAAAATACGTTCCCCAAAACATGTGCAGTCCCATTCCACCGCGGTCAAACCAGAGAAATTTGCAAATGCTAAGCAAACAGGTTGCTACTTTCACTGTTGGAAGCTTAGGATTTTACCAATATGCTGTATTTACTAAACAATTTGCAGGTTTACTAAAAAAATCCCTAAGTAGCAGAAAACTGAAACAGGTATTGTCGTTGGCGCCATCTACCGGCATAATCATTACAGTTGGGTGCGAAGCGTTTTCAACGCAAAGGCTTAATGTTTTGAGAAATGGAAAGATAGTTATACCAGTAAACGAAGGAAAATAAAGCAAGCAGAAAACTTCGTATTTATAAAAGGTTCAATACTTACGTTTTCTTTATTTAAGGAAATATAAATACAACTTTTGCCCATTAAAATAGAAGTAATAGACCTTTTGAGCTTGTGTGTTTTGTTTTCCCAGTTTAGACCACGTGATATTCTCCAGGGAATTTGCTTTGGTCTATTACAAATTATGCATACATTTGCACATGCATAGGACGACATTTGAAAGAAACAGTTCTCTGGGGTACCATCACGTGCTCTGAAATGGGAAAACAAAACATACAAGCTAAAAAGTATTATTCGGCTCTGTCGGTTTACTCCAGCTAATTTTGATTTTATAATTATGAAAATTATCGTTACTACCAAGAAGCTCCTTAAGTTTGCGAACACCGCGATCAACGGACCTCCTTTACGAACAAGGTTTCAGTAAGTCGACACAAAGTCAAAGGAGCTTTAAAATCTATGATCTAACACTCCTTCCGCACTAACACTGGTCGCTAATAACTCCACACTATCGGTGTTACCCGAAGGAACATTGATTTCCGACGAGCAAGGTCGGGGTAAGTCGGACGAACTTTCGCTCGTCCCTGGAATAGGCTCAAGTTCCATGTGATCTTTTGTTGACAAAAACCCTGGACGCTTGAAGTAACCGAGGCTGTGAGATTTCTTGTGCGACTTTCTCGCTTCATTCGCAGCCTGGTCAGAAGAGGAACTCCATTTTCTTGTTTCAACTTCAATTTCGACCTCCTCTGTGTCCACGATCGGGTATTCCGTGGAAACGTGACTAGACCTTTTCAATCCACTAGTCGACAACGCCAGGATTTTTCCGGTGTTACCTAAAAAAAAAAAGAGAACAAAATAGGCTACTCCGTGTACACTAACAGGGAGGAGAATCTCGCTTTGGATCTGCGCAACGTCGCAACTATCCTATCACCATCAACTAATATTGTCCAAACTCTAACTTCTCCTCGTAAAACCAGGACGAGGGTAACGAAGGTAACGGCAAAAAGACGGCTCTTTTACACTGCATAAAAACAGTGTGGAAGTTACTCCTTTTGTTATCATAGCTTAAGCTTTAAAAACCCCTATCATTAAAATACACATTCTCCACTTTTTCCTCCATATATACCCGTGCGGTACTTCAAGATCATTTCCTTAATTCTAGTTTCCTTTATGCTTTATTATGGAAAATTTCAACGCGCAGAAAACGGGTTCACCGCGCTGCGCTCTCCACATTTTGCACACGCACCCGAATCGCCCCATTTTACCAAGGACACGAGACCTTCGAAACAGCCTGTCTCAGATATAGTGGCCTGCATAACAGGCCTTGTCGTTTCGTCCTTTTTAAGCAACCGAAGAAAAGCGCGAAGTAACAATCGCCTAAAAAACGTGAAAAAATAACGCTTGTTAGACGGGCTACTCCATTAAGCTTAGTGGGCAGACGCAGACAGAAAGCAGCGAAGAGGAGGGAAAAAACGGGCGGAAGGTAAAGCAGGGGATCTTCTAACCTGCGTGACAGGCGTTAAAAGGGGAAGAGTAAGGGGGAGATCGGGCGCGCAGAGGGGGGGAATCTCTGGGGGAAACTCTAGCCTGAGTATCGGGCATTCCTTATTGACCAGGGGAGAGGAGATTTTAGAGCGGGGAGGAGGAAAGATAGAAAGGAGAAAGGTTTCTGTCCCTTCGCTGTCTCCCGTTATCGCTTTTCTCTTCTTCTTCTTGTTAAGTACTCCCTACTTATTCCCCCTACTCTGACTAACAATAGGCCTGAGCAGCTTATCGGAATCCTTATCAATTCCGCCCGGAAGCCACGGTTTATTAGGGTAAAACCCTTATTTACAAAAACGGAAGGATTTTTTTTACTCGACACACTGGTAGATTATTAAATTACTTTTATTTTATTTAGTACCACATAAAATAAAAAAGGCACTCAATTATAAATTATATATACGATATCAGATTACATTTTTTTACGCGAAATTTACAAACAGGCTAATCACACGAAATCTAACAGAAAGATAGATAACACTGTATCAGCTTATGCAGTCACATTTTAAATTATTTGGGTTTAATACAACAGTTTTAATACTTGTTATTTTAAGCGGTTGATAGATTTCTTTGTAAACAAAACAAAAGCATTACGTACCTTAATAATTGATATTGTAAGGATTAGATCTGTATTTTTTTAAGGGTTTTTATGATATTACTACATATAGACTATATGATTATGTTATATTATTTATTTTAGTATCTCAACTTTGCTGGAGTTTACTAATGTCACTGGACAGTGTCATTACTACGTTGGGATTAATAAATGTGTGACAAGCGTCGCAAACATTGATCGCATTATTCTCTCGCCTGATGTGCTACCAGGTATTACAGTACCACACAGTGGAACCTCCATATAATGAAGCGCCAAGGGACTGGCAAATTGTGTTCGCGATAAAGAGGTTTCGTTATATCGTGGTTCTTTTTCATATATTTTGCTATTACTGAGGTAAAGAAGATAGTTCTTTATACCGAGGACTTCGTTATATAGAGGTTCGTTACATCGAGATTTCACTGTATTTCCTCGCATCCCAATGAGCAAGACCCTGAATAGGGAGCTTAAGCAAAGACGTTTTTGAGCGACGCACGTCAACCGGAAGTGAGACCTTCTCCCTTTTTATATGTCTGGACACTACCAAATTTGTATTGCTGAGTTTCATTTCTCTTACAAAGACGATTTACCTAAGGGTTTCAAACAAACCACAGCCCAATGCTGCAAAAAGTCCACTTCCGGTTGACGTCCGTCGCTCAAAAACGCTGTTGCTTAAGCTCCCTAATGCCAGTCAACTTGGCCCCAGTTGTTCAAAGGGTGGTTAGTATTTACACAGAATAAGGCTGTACCCAGTGAATAATGCAATTGGTTTCTCTTAACGATTATCCACTGGACAGCACTCTCCACCAGGCATCAGTTGCACCAGCCGGCGAAAACAGCCATCTATCCTCACTCCTCGCCGCTTGGGACATTTCGCCAGGAGAGACATCTGCGCAAAAGCGAAAGAAATCCATTCTGATGACGTTAATTCTTTCCGGAATCTGGTCGGGAGCTCTGATTGGTCGACGTGTCTACCACAAAACAGTCACTATTCGTAGAACGTATTCTTCTTTTGAAGCAGCATTTGAGTTTTGCTGGAGCTTGTTCGAGGAACACAAACCTTTACCCAAATCGATAAGGAGAAACAAAATCGAACAAATTTATATTTGCAACCCAGGACTACCGGATTAATTACGCAAACATGAACTTACGTCTTCAGTATGGAATTTCAGTCGGTGAGGCGTAGAAGTCTCTCCTGGCGAAACGTCCTAAGTGGAGAGGAGCGAGGAAAGACGACTGTTTTTGCAGACTACAGTTGTTCCAAAGGTAAATAGCGCTATCTGCTGGGTAAGTCAGTTATCTCTATCCACTGGATGCCGCAATTGGTTTCTCTGATACTTATCTGCTGGTTAGTACTATCCAGCATTTGCACAACCAGGGCCAGCAGTATCCTGTGTTTGAACAACTGGGCTCTCACAAGTAAAGTGTTCCATGGTGCATGAGTGTATACCCTTTTTTAAGCCTTTGCGGCCGGCCTTTGAAAGGGACAGGGTGAAGAAATACATCTAAGCCTGCCGAGTTTGTTTTTTTTTTTCTCATTCTTTCTTCGTTGTTTCAATAATTATTGAAACTCAATGCAGACAAGACAGAAAGAAATTCTTGTCTTGCATTTGGTTTGTGATCACGGGTGACTAAAAAGGAACGAACATGAGAGGTTGAAAAAATTACTGGGGCATATTGTTTGCGATCCAGCTTTAGTAAACTGCGACTGTTTGCGACACTGTTTTTACTAAGGTCCCGTCCTTATAGAGAAAACTTGTTCAAGGCAAAAGGCTCACTCGAGAACGCAAGCTACCCTGGGCGAGTCACTTTTTCCTACATTTCCTTTTTTCCGGGACAACTTTTCTCCATATAAACAGGGCCTGAGCTATCACAAATACAAATTAATAAGTTTCCTTCTTCTAATTTCTCAGGCAAACTTGTTTAAGGCTAATTCTGGAAAGTTAACATTGATTCTTATTCCGATTTTACGGTGGAAGTTTTTAAAGGATCACTTCACGAATCATAGTGAGCAAACTTCTCTGAGTTTATCATTATAACCACGTTGTTAGGTATTTTTTAGTTTTGTCACCAAGAGAACCAACTGTGTCAGTAAACACATCACTAGCATCATCATCATTATAATCATAATCACCGTTATCATTATCATCATCAACAACATTCTCCAAACAGGACACATAAGACTCTTCATCTGAAAAATATAAATCTGGTGCATCCAGGCTGGGGAGACCTACTGATGGCACAGCCTTACCACTATTAGCTTGGTTTTCCTGTGTATCTGATAGGTATATCTCCAGTCCCAAGGGACCATCCCTAGGGAGACCTCCTGTTTCCTCTAATGAATGTTTGATGGCACTGGTCAACTAAAAATATGAACAAAAACAAAAAAAAAATTATTATGCAGAATTTGTTCTAGCGTCTTACCAGTGAAAGGTTGTCTTACCAGTGAAAGGTTGCTCTTTCAAACCCAAAATGGGCAAAAATTACTTAGCCTCCGCATACAGCTTTCTCCCATCGCCTGACAACATTGATCTTTTTCGGGACACTTTCCTACGTATTTGACCACGTTTGTTTTCTGTGAATAGCTGTTCATTATAATGTCTTGTGTCATAGCCATTAGTCATTAAAAAGAGTAAGTTCACTATAAACAATATATATTAGACCACCAGCAAGCCCTTTGGGATTGTCACATAGGCTTGAAATCGAGCAGATGAATAGGGCAAAATATAGGGACTGAACAAATGACTCGTCTAGCATTGTCCTCCTTAACGATCTTGCAGAGCATGCCCCAGTTTGATTTAAAAGGGATTTTTAGCATTTTTTGTAGTGGTATGCAAAGGCTGCATTTTCTCCCTGAAAAAGGGGCTACGGATTGGTACAGTGAGCTAGTTAGTGGCAGGCCTTGTCTGCAAGAGCTCCGAGTTTGATTACCAGTTGTGACTTTAAATCCTTGTTTACACTTCTCTCCTTCCCATGAAGGATTGCACTCGGATGTCCAGGATTGCACTCGGATGAAAAATGTACAAAATAAACAATTTTTCGAGATGGCCTTGCAAAAATAGAAAATTTACGAAATTTACAAAATTAACATTCTTCATCCAGGATTGAACTCTCATGGTAAAATTAACACAATTAACAAGTTTTCATGATAGGCTTGCAAAACTAGCAATTTCGCTGTTTCCTCACAGGCCCACCATCCCGTCATTCATTTTCTCATCAATTTTTGCTGATATGCTTGCAAAGTTTCGTCATTTTTATTGTTTTCAGAATTTTGGCAGTTTTCATTGCTTCATCATAGGCCCTCAATCACCACTTTTGAATTTCCTTGTTAATTTTCAGTGACAGGCTTGCAAAATTGTGTCATTTTATTATTTTTGCACCAGTCTAGTTATTTTTGTTTATTTCGTGGCTGAGTTCAATACTGGACATATTTCATTGAAGCTTTAGATAGTTTCAAATACCTATAAAAGGGATCAATGATGGAAGTGAAGAGTGGTGAAAGAGACAAACACGTTTACCCTTTTAACCTTCACAAATAACTTTATCATAAGATAAAAAATAAGAATTTCTGTCAACTTTGTAAGATCTCTCAGACCTCACATTAAAAAGAACAAGACACTGCAGATGGACTCTTCCTAAGAACGCCTTCTCTTACCATGTGGGCTGGAGCCAACAGACTGTGAGCTGCACGCCAATGGAGATCTTCTAGAGCCTTAGTTGCAATAACCCTTTGACCGTTGTACCTGTATTAAACACATACACAAGATATACAGAAGACTGTTTGTACACAAATAATTTTATTATTTATAAATCTTCTAGTTGTTTGTTGTTCATTGACATTTGATTTGCACAAGAATTTAAATATTGTAACTGGAAATCAACTCTGGCCATATACAATGAATGCACTTTTTTGATAATTTACACTGCAAATTATGGGAACACAATGCTTTAATTACAATGTTGACACCTGGTTACCAGGCATCAAATAACACCAGAGAAGATTCTTATACAGAAAAGCATAGCTTTACAGCAGGGTGCAAAGAAAGTCATTTTTACAGCTTGCCATTCGGGCAAGCTGGTCACCGCTAACATTTACTAGCCCAAACATCATTTCAACTAGCCCCAAAAACGTTTTGATGAGCAGAATTGATTTTACAGTTCTTCTGTAATTTGAATTCCTCAATAAAACTTCACTTGCCCATCAGGCAAGTTAAAAACAGAATTCACTAGCTCAATAGCAAAATCCACTAGCCCCGGGCTATCGGACACTACTTTCTTTGCGCGTTGTTTACAGACACACTAAATGATACATAAAGTCTGGAAATTGCAACTTACATTAGGAAATACAGGCCATGTGTAATCTCTTGAATCAGCTCCGTGCTAAAAGTGATTCTTGGGTGATTGACCAGCTTTGTAACCTCCTCTGTTGAAAAATACGACTCAGATTCTTCTTTACATCTTTGACAAAGTTTATAAAAACCACTTTTTGCAAGCCTAAATTGAACAAAAAAAGAATAAAGTATATAAGTATACCTTTCAAGCCACCTAATAACGTCAGCTTTTGGGGGGGATGGGGGTGTGATTTTACTGGCTGCCTGGCTCTGCTAGCCTATATGGTTATTCCAGGCAGCCAGTACTCAGTATTCATTGTAATTTCTTATCATTGTTGTTGTAATGTTTCTGTTCTGCTTACAGACCTGACAGTAATAAATATTGTGCAAAAATACAATGCACCTTAATCCTTGATGTCAACATGAGAATTGCTTTTTTCTTTAGTTTGCAAACCTGCTTCATGCTGAATTTAATAAAATCGACAATTTCACATGGAAAATGGCCCATTTCAAACAATTAATAATGGTTTTTCAATAGAGGCGCTATTAATAAAGGCCCTGTTATATTCTGACAAGTGGCATGACCTTGAAACAGCGACATAAGACTAGAGGAAATGGGGACAAACGACATAAAGATGGGTTTAATACTGACAGGGACATGGCCTACTCTTTAAATCGTGGAAATAACCAGATTTGAAATTCATACTAGGGACTACAAACCCCCCACCACCCTAAGAGAGCCTCTTGATAGGGAACAGAAATTCTGTGTGGTACATGCACATACAAGTTATTAGTAACTTGAGGTATATATGGACAAAGAACAACAGCCACACAAAATATAATTCCACTAACATAGGGTAGGATAGGGGTACTTTTAGTGGTGTAGCTTTTGTTGTCTCTCAAGCCGCACTACATGGGCTGGATCGGAAAATCTCCAGATAGAGACAAGGAGGAGGATGGTATGACACTTGGCAATGAAAAAAGCTGAGCTACAGGTCTGGAGTGACCAGTTGATTGATTGGTTTTATTTCTACATGTACAAAGGAGGGATTTGAGGAAAAACCGTTAAATTTTAGCTATATTTCTTTCACAAAATTAGTTTACTTTCGAGCAATAATGCTGAACTGCTCTCATGTTGCATATGCAGGGGTTTCAATAAGCACCACCTGTTTGACAAATCGCAGAAAATTGAATGAGAAATGTGGCCCTTACCTTAGTGCCATAATGCAGAAGCTGTGGTGAGAAGCTTCAGTCATATAAACTATATTTGCATTGTACTGGTACAAAATGGCACTTAACACAGACAGCCTAAAAAAGAAAGTGAACACTACATCACACAGTTCTTGACAATTTTCAAAAGAACTACAGGTTCAATGTTTGCTAAGGAGAAATACATGACATTGTCAAACCCTAGCTTTCATCATCATCATCATCATCATCATCATCATCATCATCATCATCATCATCATTATCACCACCACCACCACCACCACCATCATCATCATCATCATCATCTCCACCCACACCACCACCACCACCACCACCACCATCATCATCATCATTATCATCATCTCCACCCACACCACCACCACCACCACCACCACCACCACCATCATCATCATCATCATCATCTCCACCCACACCACCACCACCACCACCACCATCATCATCATCATCATCATCATCACCATCTCCACCACCACCACCACCATCATCATCATCATCATCATCTCCACCCACACCACCACCATCATCATCATCATCATCATCTCCACCCACACACCACCTTTGCCATCATCATCATCATCATCATCATCATCATCATCATCATCACTGTATCACCAGCACAACCACCACAATCATCATCATTATATTATAATAATAACAATGTATCATATCTATTAATCTATCATCACCACCATTACATTTGTTGCAGGTACATGCTAAAGGTCAAAATTAAATTCACGTAAAATAAAATTAATTTTTTTAACCAAAAGTGCAATGTACCCCAAGAAAACAGCCAACATTTCGCGATCTCACCAACGGTTTCCCTGCGAAATGACGTCTGGAAAACGAGTGCAGAAATTCTATACTGATGACATGTCACCAACCATTTCTGGGTAGTGCCTCTGATAGGTTGTGCCGTGTGGGAAATTTGTTTCAACCAGTCAGAAGCACTACCCAGATCTGGGTAATGATGCATCATCAGTATGGAGTTTCCGCACTCGCTTCTCAGACATCATTTCACCGAGAAACAGTTGGTGGCGTGGCAAAATGTCAGTTGTTTTCTCAGGCGAAACCAAAGGTTGATTCTCAGTTGTCTTTGTCTCCATGCCCTAATTCATGAATAATAAGCGCTAGGATACAAAAGAAATTGAGAATCAATTTACCGTAGGTTAAAAAAGTCTAGCCTGAATGTAATTTTGACCTGTAACATTATACACATCTATGTAAATGACTGCAACCAGCAGGACCATTACCAGTGATTATAATAGATAATGGGAATAGCCATTGTATTCAATATCATTAAAATAATATAATGAGCATTCCCAATTCCATCAGGATTATAAAGGTTGTAAATTCACATTGCTCACCTGTGCATACCAGTTATTTTATTAAGTGGTCTCCCTGGACCTGGTGAAGTTACAACCATCTCACTCTGTTCATGTCGACTCAGTGCTGTCTCTGTTAGCGTTGACGAGGTTGTTAGTCCTTGGTAAGGCTAGTATTAATTTAACGACAGCATAGTTATTTCCACCTTACAAAGAGTGATAATATAAAACTGAAACAGCAGCTTAAATAGGGTGCATATTAAAGCTCAGAACTGCCCACGTAGGTTGGTCAACTTGAAAATTAAACCTGAGGCACTGAAATTTCTTGCTTTAAACCCATCACTACCAAGTTACATTTTTTTATAGGCTTTGGTTAAAAAAGCTTTGTGTTTTCTACAACATTGAATTGGGGAAGGAGAGGGGATTGTGGGTCCTTCTGTTCATAGAGTATATGACTTCGTAAAGTGGCTGACTAAAACAGTTCAAAATATTCTGATATGTACCTCATGGTAAATTGACGGTCTTGACAAAGATGGCAGTCTAAATGTTTTGGTCTTTTGCTCTTCAATTTCCACCACCTGTCATCAGAATATAAAAGCACCAGACTTAAAATTAAAAGATGAGCACATTTAGTAGGTTTTTCTTTATAAAATAATTCTGGAACAAGTCTATAGCTAGTTTCTGTCCATACTTTAAATTTCACTTTATTTGCCCTGTTTTATTTTTGAACTTCATGAAGACTTATTCAATCACTGTCCAGGAACAGATCCAAAAGAAACAGTATTTGTTATAATTGTAAGCAACAAAGCTAGTTGACCACTCCAGAAAATACCATAACAAACCATAATGCTCTTTGTTTGTAACCCCAAGATTTTGCAAAAAGCATTGTTTTCAGTTTCTGTCAGGGCCATTTTAACTCCCAAGAGAAACTGAAAACAATGCTTATGTAAAATTTTGGGGTGACAAACAAAGAGCATTATGGTATGTTATGGTATTTTCTGGAGTGTTCAATCATAGTTAACATGTACATTTAGCAACATTAATTTGTATAAGCAAATGAGATTAAACAAAATGGACTTTAATTAAGTTACTATTATTTTTCACATATTATTTTACAAATGCTAGGTAAAATGAAAAACTTTACACAGTCAGGCACTAATGGAATCCAGTCATTTTAAATGGGTTAATGCTGGTGATTAAAACATTTTACAGGTTCCCAATTTAGACATCACTGTATGTTGTATATAATCATCAGCCGCATCTAAATATACTTAAGCTTCCTTTTTGCCAAACACTTGATACACTACGTAAAGAGCATGAAAGTGATTAGTCATGTAATGTTGGTGTTGGGACATACGGTATGAACCGGTTAAACAATAATTAATTACTAATTTAATGAAGTATTCTCAAATTGTATGTTATACTCACTTCATTGTAGATAGCCAATAACAGTGCCTCGAGATTGCCATAGGCCTTAAAATTATATTGACAAGCACAAGTCACAAAAACTACAAAAAATCTACTGATTAAACAACAATACCACAATAACTAATACTACCAGAGCATGCATAACATTAGAAACCCCAAAAACGCCCCTGGAATCAGTTATGTTCTGTTGATTGTTGTAGTTCTACATTTTATCTTTTGAGGTTTTATGCCCAAATTAGACAGTCTAATACTACTTTGATGCTGATGCCAGGGTTAAAACAATGTTTTAAATACCCTCTTATCAGGTTTAATTGGGGGCAATAATTTAATACACAAAAACCCCCTGACCCTGATATTGTTGGAATTACGATAATTTATGCTGTTCGATGGACTGATCTGATTGGCTAATTTTACAAAAAGAACTTTTGACATGTGTTGCTTTATATCCATTCTTTTCATTAATTCTGTTTTGGTGCTACATGGCGTTTAACATGTATACAGTGAATGAAGAGAGCTAGATGGAATCATTCTGGCAGTAATAGGCAGGGTTGTAATTAAGAGCCGAGGGCTGGGGATTTTCGCCGGCTACTAAGAGAGTGGCCCTCGGCTACTGTTATTAAAAAATAGAAGAAAATAGAACCAAAAGAAATCCCTAGCCGTTTGATTCCCTGCCTACTTGTTGTATTTACCCAGCAACTAGTGACAACCCTCAATAGGTGTATAGAAGCCACACCTTGTCATCTCTCCTTGTTGAAGCTGACAAATAGGTCCATATTAACACAGGAACAAACTGAAGAACAAACAGCTGTTCTCCTTTTCCACTTTGTCGAAACAACTCAAAGAGACTCTTGAAGACTGGATCACTTAACTGTAAATGAAGTCACACACAAAGAGCTTAGTTCAGTAACTGGCTTCCCCTAAGGTCAGAGAAAATTGTTAAACATAAATTGTAGGTCAAAATTAAATTCAAGTCATACTTTTAACCTACCGTGGAAATTCTCAGTTTCTTTTCTCTTCAAGCTATAAAAATACTATTCCCGATTATTCCCAAATAATTATCATTCATAATCGGGAGTAATATTATTATACATTGTAGCTTGAAGAGAAAAGAAACTGTTATTGAGAATCAACCTAGGCTAAAAAAATTTAACCTGAATAAATTATGTCCTACACTGTATAATGAGAGTAAATGT
>OZ037787.1:8961651-9031651 GCA_964035525.1 Porites cylindrica | reverse complement strand
TTGCGATGTGGTGTCACCATAAAATGTTGGCTGTTTTATCAGGCTAGGGCTTGGGCTACTTTAGGTACAATGTGTGAAAATCTTTGTCTTACCTGATGTCCTTCACTGTACCCCACTTACAATAAAATTAATTATGGGAAGAACCTTACTAGCAAAACTCTGCATGCCAAAGGCACATGTTGACGGTCACCATGGGTAAGAAATTCCGGTTATCATGTGACTATTTAGCCTATCCATGTCTACCACTACATGTAAACCAATGTGAAATGTCAGACTTACCCATACATAAAGAGGAGGATATGGTGAATATTTTATATGTTGCAATGTATTCCATTGAATACACCATCAATAGCCAAGTCACTTAATAGCTGTCAAAATGGGGGTGTATGTGTTGTAGTTAATTTTTTATCCCAGGTAATTATTGTATGCTAATGGAGTTGCAACAAAGAAAAAGTAAAAATTACCTGGGATAAAAAAATTAACTACAACATATGCATTGTAGGTCAAAATTGATTTCAGGTTATTAAATTTCAGTTGATTCTCATTTTTCTTTGTCTTTTAGCCCTTCATGAATAATAATAATAATTTTTCCTTTTCTCAAAGGAAATTGAGAATCAATCTACGTGGAAAAAATAAATCAATTTTAACGTGAATTAAATTTTGACCTATACAGTAGCACTTGATGGTGTTAAAAGACCAGGTCCATTCCATGTTTTTTATTGCCCACTTAATATTTTGTTGAATCATGGGCTTAAGCTTCTGATTTTTATTGCATTGGAAGAAATGGTAGGAAATTCTTTGCTGTGGTTTAAAGATTATTTTTTGTTTCAGGTGAATGGTTGGTGCATGTATTTTAAGGAAGTTCTTCTTTTAGACTTTTCTAAATCTATAGTAATAAAGATCCTTTGTAATAAGAAATACACGCTTTTCTTTTTCATTCTCTTGATGCTTACTTATTCTCTTACAATGATTTCTGAAACAAAAGACTCTCAAGTTTTTTGCAAAACTACGCATTAAACTATGCATCTGTTGAAAACTTTAAAACTGTTCGAACTTACCTGACCTCTCGGGAAACAGCCGTCAAATTTATAATTAATGTTTTTGGTCCATTTGCAAAAAACTTGAGAATCTTTTGTTTTCAGAAATAATATTGTTGTGATTGGACAATGTTCTTCCAAGTGGCCTGGTTCAGGTAGTCGCACTCTAATGGGGTTCCATTCTGTGTATTTTTCACTTGAACCTGTTTGATGCAAGCGATGCAGTATATAAACTTTTGCTTTATACACTTTACATCTTGTTCGACTGTGTCCTTTCACTATTGATGCCATCTTCAGCCCATTATCACTTACATTTCTCAGCTGCTCTTCAGTCCAACAGAACAATAGGATGCTTTCCCTTAATACCCAGAACACCTCTAAAAGCCCACATTTTTTCTCTCTTCAGCCAAATCCGAGAAAGCTCATGATAGCTGATCAAGTCAGGGAAGTGTTTGATTCCAATAACATGGTTGTTGTATGTCACTTCAGTGATTTGAATACTCAAGAATGGGAAGAATTACGCTTCATTCTTGGTAAAGATGAAATAACGGTCAAGATGTTCCCCAACAGAGTTTCATGCAAAGCTTTAGAAAATACAAAGTACTGTGAAATAACTCCATTATTTTTGGCATCTACATTTGTCACTTACTCCAAAGAAGCTAAGGTGAAGCCATTGCTGTCAGCAGTGAAGAAACAGCCTAAAGTGGAGTTATTAGGAGGTAAAATTGATAATCAGCTTTTGTCAAGAAAGTCCGTGGTGGATTATTCTAAGTTGCCATCATTAACAGAGCTTCATGGCCAGCTACTACATATGTTATCTGAGCCTTCCAGAAGACTTACAACCCTTCTTGGGCAAAACCAAACTAACCTAGCTGAGAATTTGTCACAGTATGTTAGCCAAGGTGAAGAGAAGAGCTGATGTTTAAATTACTCTCTCAGTGTAACAGTAATGTTTGTTTTTAAGGTAAATTTAAACAAATTTGAAAACTGGTACAAAAATGAAATGAAAATGTTATTTTTTTTTGTTGATTTACTCAGATTCATAGAAAAAGCAATTAATTGAAACCAATAATTAAATATTGAGTGGCACCTATGGGAGTGAAAATGCAAAAAGGGTCACAAGATTGAAAAGTGAAAAAAGTAAAAACTCTTCTTTGTTTTAATTTACAAGAGGTATTCAATGGATAAAGATATTAAAAGACATATAAGAAAAACCAAGGAACCCCTCTGGGACCAGGTAACACGTTAAAGCTTAGAACATACATGTAAGAACCACTCCAGTGCGCATCATATTTTTAACTCCTTTCTCAGTGTTTGATCTTGTGATGAAACACCGTCTAAATGATTGATAATTTAGCAACTTACTTTTCTACACACTTCATATACATGGAAGTGCTTTGCTTATGAATAAAGATATTTCGTCATAGTCAAAATTTTCCCATAATCCTCACTGGGGTAAGCCAGCTTGCAGACCTCTCCATATTTGCTTTAACATCAAAACAACAGGAAAATCATCTTTTTGACAGGTAATAATAGCAGGCGTACTATTTGATAGGGGGTCGGAAATGATTTTGAAGTCCTCTCTGGCAGGTGCTTCCTCTCTGCTCACCTCCTCTGTTGTGGCTTATTTGTGCCCTAATGTATATTTCCCAAGTGTCTCCCTTGCAGGCTAGTCTTAATTTATTGTGCTATCTTAGAGAAGAGTATTACAGCAATTATCTTGATCATTAATACTCTTTCAGGACAATGCAATAGTTTCATCTGATTCTTCCACTGAGCCTCATTTAAAATAACTCATCTGCCCTGACAACTTTTCTTTGGTACTACCTTTGGCTTGTAATTTTCCTTGACAATGATGCATAAAATTACAATGAATATTATTACTGTCCCAGCTGACAATGAAATCATGCAGCAGAAACAGTAATACTGGTAACAAAATTCCCAAGCAACATTGGTAAACGGTGAAAATTACTGATCATTGTAAATGATCTCATATTGGAGAGCTACTACTTTGATAATCTCTGCCTTTGCAAGGCTTTATCATGGGGAGGGGCCGGGGGGTGCCCCGCCCCCCATTTTTTGCTCCAAAAAGTCAACACATGCATGCATAAAAGTTGGAAATAAAAATTCATCACCAAGAGCTCTGAAACGATGATGTCTCTGCAGCTAGGTCAAACATTTCTGGTTTTAAGATACAGAGACCAGTCCAATGGGTCCTCTGGACCCAAACCCCGCTGCTTTTCAAATACAATGAGCTACCTAAAATCTTTGTACCCCCTAGTTTGTTAAGTCTTTGATAATGTCAATCTGTTAAGTAGATAACATTTGTTTACACTTCAGGGATGGGGGGAAGGGGGGGGGAGCACACAAATGCAAATGTGTGATTTCTTCCATTGACTATCTTGTGCTACCATACACTAACTGCAAACTATGAAAGTGAGACTTGCTTAGCTTATGTTTGCTAAATCCCAAGATAAGTTACAGACATTTGACTGAAATAAGCTCCTGCTATTATGCACCCTCACCAATGAAGACACTAACTCGAGGTCCCTCATTGTCTCCAATAAAGGGAGTGAATTTCTATAGGTTTTTAATTTCGGCTTCTCTGTCTGCTATCCCCCTTATCCTCCATAAATGACTTCTCATGATAACTCTCATAAACAATAGCCAGAAAGTAGTCCCTGACCTCCATGCATCCATGAATGCATCCATGAATCTGAATCGTTTTAACATGTCCTTTTATTGTGATGATTTTTTCGATAAAGAAATTAAATGAGTAAAACTACTAATCATAGCCTGGGTAGCTAGAGGGATAAGAGTGCAGAAGTGCTTTCTCTCGGCAGAGAGACAAGGGATTTTTTTTTCCATTTTTCTTGCAGCTTTACAGCCAAATTCATTTTCTGCGTGTTTCTGAGGTCTTTGTTTTTAGTCTTGTATGACAAATCCCACTATTTTCTCAGGCTACCAAAAAAGCCCCCTCAATCAAATGAATCCCAGTTAAATGATGGGTATATCAGGGTGATTTTTCTCACTGAGAAGCATTTATCCCTAGGGATTTTGTCTGGTTAAATTCCCCCACATGGGAAAATTTTCAATTTTGCTGTACCCATTTTACAATTCCTCTGGTTAGCCTAGGTGCCAAACCCCTGGGACAAGCCAAAGACATATGCACAACTATTATTAACAATCATCACCATTTAATCATATACTTAACAAAAATACATCATCAAATTTTACTGACTGTATTCACATGAAATAGCTTTTGAATAACAGATCCAAACTTCCACATCAGATAATCTTTTACATGCATTTTGTTGAATTTACATTTACTAGAAATGGGAAATAACGCTCCCAAAAGTTGTTCAACTCTAATTTTCCATGACGATATTAAGTTCCCACTTGTGATAGAACAATGTATGCGGCACGACAATCCATGCAAGTTTGTACGACTTGTGGAAAACTTCCCAAGGTTCTTTGTACACAATCCACAGAAAAACAATGTGTCTTTAGAGTTCCGAGAGGCTGTAATTTTCTACCGTACTGTTATCAATGATGTCCCCCATGATCATCTGGCTTCTCCAACAGTTTTTCAATCCCAACAGCAATGACGAAAGCCCCAACTCCGAACCAAAACCCAGGAATAAGATTGCGAATGTTTGCGTGCTTGTTAATCGCTGGATGGTATCTCCACGCTTCAAATCTTGCCCAAGGATCTTTCCGAACTTTAACATCCTTTCCAGAAGAATTCATCGCTTCAAAAGTGGAAAACAGAGCGAATTTCTGCCGCAATATTCTCCTTGGAAATGTGTTCACAAAGTTGAGCTTAGCAGCCAAGCCTAGTCGGGTTGAGTATTGCACGTCTTGCACAGTATCATGGGACTCTCGCGAAGTGCGGCTGGTAAACAACAAATTTAGTCGGCCTTCGAAGTTAATAAGGTTAATATCTAACCGAGAGGTAGGTAATGTAAACTCTGTTTCAATTTTCTTTCCCGCGGTATGACTACTTTTCGTTAATTTAAAGGTTTTTAACTTTGACGTAGGTATCTTGAGAGCTCTATGTAATTTGCGATCGACCCGGACTGCCGTAATACGAGCCGGGCAAAATATAAATGGGCTGATATTCTACGATAGTACAGGTGTTTTTGTTGAAATCGTCAATATCAGACCGTGTAGCGTATTCCGTAAGGTGAATAAGTCGTCAGATAATTTTTGTGTCCGACTCGCCGTTTCCGAATAAAGAGGCGTGCGATAATTCCTCGCAAACGTCAAACTTCCTATTAACCAGATTTTTAGAAAGCAAAATGCAAATTAATGTAAGGTACAGAATAGCTTCACTGGTTATAGTTTGCTGTTATAATATCAGCGTCGTTAACCTATTTCTGTTATATCTATTGCAACTTTCTTTTCTACGTAGAGTCAGAGAATGGAGATCATGTGCATGTTAGTCATGTTACGTCAGCTGTCGATATTTTTAAATGTATCGACTGGGGTTATTTTCCGGTTTATTGGGTCTTGAAGTTCAATGGTTGGCATTATTTGAATAACAAAAACTGTGTTTGCAAGCATGAACAACTATGGCTGCACTCCTGAAAAACCCGCGTGATTCATTTCTTATAGCCAAGGGATATATATTATCACCCATGACGCTGATGAAGAGAACGAAAAGGAGTACGAGTTCTTTCTCGTATTTTCGTGCCCGAACTCGCACTCGTAATCGAAAAGAGATCGTTGGTTCGTAGAGAAAAAGAGGTCGTTGGTAAGCAGGCGTTAACAAAAAGCAAAAGTTGCAAAAAAGCTATTACAGCGTGTGGCAAGGCTTAATTACAAACTGCTGTTCAGTGGTAAAAATAATTGAAAGACAATTTGATTATCATGATCTATAAGAGTTTAGTCTAGTCCCGGGGGGGGTACTCCCTAATATGGGCTATATAGGTATGTGCGGCCCCAAAGGGTAGGATTTTTCAGCCGTTTTGGTCATAAATTGGGTATCGATTTTGCCTATTTTGCCGCCATTTTGGTCATAAATAGGGTAACGATTTTTACACTGTAGTCTTGAATGCACTTTTTTAGAAGAAGCTACTTCCTTATCATGTCCCCCTAACCTAATAAAAGCAGATAAACATTGCCTTTAACATTGCTCTGAACTAGGGAAATAATTATAAGGCAGGTCTGAAACAGGGTATTGATTTAAGGGTCAGGTCATAAATAGGGTATCAAATTTTTGGTTTGGTCATAAATAGGGTAGGGAAAATCGCAGATTTTGGTCATAAATAGGGTAAGGGTTTTGGGAAGCGGGCCGCACACCCCTACCCAATTTTTCTGCGAGTACCCCCCCCCCCCCCCCCCCGGGAGTCTAGTCTACTCTTGTGCAAGCGGCCGTTGAAAGATTGAACACTTAATGACAGCAAACTGAACCGAAACAGAACGTAAAATAAAGGAAATCTTCAATGAATAAATAGTAAGTAGAGTTTCTGTTACTAGGATGTGCTCAAACAAGAACATATCGTATCCGCAAATGAAAGAATTTTTTTTCCTTCCATTTGTCATTGATAGTTTATTTCATGAATGAACTATTATACTAAATCTATCTGAAATGAAATCATTCTGGCCCAACTCATGTTTTTCTCCAGTAAATTAAAGAGATAGATGAATATAGTCAGCTAAAATACGTTTACCTGCTATAAAGCCTTTCAGTATTGCCCAATTTCGGGACTTGAAAATCTAGCCTGTGGTCCCAAGATTCAAGCATGAAATATTTCTTTTTTCTGGACCAAATAATGGCAGAGTGATGGGGTGTAAACCCTTTTGCTTCATTCTGTTAAACCAGCCAATATATTATCTAACAGATCTAATAATTTTGCAATTTTTGCTTCATCCAAAGGTTTTTCCTTACTGTGATGCTTTGCCTTGTTCATAGAAATGGGAAACCAAGGATCCACCATGGAAATCAGGTAGAATCTCATTTGGATAGTTAGTAGGTTTGTTTTCTCCTCCTCTTCCTCCTCCTCCCCTCCTTTAATCGCGTCAGGCCGCCATCTTGGAAAAATAAGTGGGACAAGGGAGAAGACTGTCAACCTCTCTCTTGTAATACTTGTTTGGCACGCTTTTACTCTCAGTCACTTTCATCATACCAGATGGCGGCAGAGCAATCGAAGGACATGTCATCGCCTTCCCAGAAAAAGACCGCTCGCTTTGAGTTTTATTTCGAGGTTCTACAAGTATAAGGCAGCCAAAAGTCCTGTCATCATGCCCTCTTGTTTTTAGGAAAGATCAAGACATATCTTCAAATGATGATCTGGCGTCATCCTCACTCAGATCCAGTGTCCCGCAGTTCGCCTCCACGGATTATCTTTACAGTGTAGCTTCAGCGCCAGAACTGAGAACTAATCCAATAAGACCAAAGGAACTGCAAGCAAACCTGCGAAAGTATCACCGAGAGAAAGTCCGTTTGCCTGCCAGCGAGATCCAGTGGGCTAAACAACTTGTGTATAGTCATACTCAGAATCTACTGGAGTATTGTAAGCGAGAGACAGGTGTGGTCAGTGGTATGGAGTACGGGGGTACAATGTACGAGAGGCTGGAAAGCAAACGAGGTAATGAGATTGACGTAATGTTGGTGCTGAAAACGGGTTCTGAAGATGTAACACTTCACGAGGTTGTTCCGAAATTGTACTCAAAGATAAAGCTTGTTAAAGATAAGGCCGATACGAAGCTGGCAAGGCTCACTCATAAACATGGCTATTTGCAGCCAGCTAAAATGCAAGTCTGGCTTGACAGGCTAACTCAGAAATGGACGGAGAAAACCAGGCGATCTTCGGACGGATCCAGAGTTTATACTCATAAGAATGGTCCAGCTATCGAGATCATCATCCGGGATACTAACAGAGGAGGCTCAGTAACCGCGCAGATAATTCCATGTGTAAGGTTCCTGGATGAGTCGGGAGATTACCGCTACTATGTGCCATGCGCGTTCAAAGAGTGTACGAAGTTTGAACTCGGAAATACCTCAGAGCGCTCGATTTTGTGGAGAAGAACGTTCTCACTGAAAGAAAGAGAAATTATATCCAGTTTAGATCGTTCTGTAACAAGCACATGCCGACTAGAATGTCTAAAAATTCTCAAATTCCTTTTCAGCTCAGACAAAAAGCTGCGCAGTTTTCATTTCTATTTGCTTAAAACGGCTTTTTTACACTACCTCACCACAGACCCAGAATGGCGCGCGGATCAACTCGCGGAGAGATTTCTCGGAATGTTGAGCTACGTTCAAGAATGTGTAAAGCGAAAAGATCTACCGCACTACTTTTTACCGAGCGTTAACCTTTTCAAAGGACTGAGTGGAACGGCTCTCGATGCTATCGACTGCCGACTGCAACAGCTGCTAACGGATGAAAAACAACTGTTTTATGCCATTTATGCTTAGCGCCCAGTAGCAGGGCTGCCACAAGTAAGAGACAAAGGAGTCTCAAACAAAATAATACTTTCAAGAGATGATCGCTCTCAGGAAGTGGCACTTAAAATAGATTCCAAAGCATGGTCGTTTATAACAGGTGGTCGCACATAGAAAGTCATCCATTTTTCTGTAATATTTTATAACCCTTACCAACTCAGAATGGTGTTAGAGATTGTCCATATAGATTCGAGTCTTTTCTGTTTTCTTTGAATGCAGACAATGCGGAATAATTTAACCCAACGAACCTTGTCGTTATGTTACCGTTTCCAACTGGCATTGACAAAATGTAAATAAGAAATTATCGTGATTGTGAAAGTAGTGTTTTATTAGTGTGATTAACACTCTATACTAAGGGAAATTGCGATACACTTCTCCAGTATATGTAAGTGTTAAGAGTGTATACCTCCTGCGGGTAGCCCTCGTAAGAAGCGAAATTACTGTGTAAGTTTTGTGAAATGTGATTGTTCAAAAGTGAGAAACGCTAAAATGCTAAATTCTAAACTGCAAGTTCTATAAGGCTAAGTGAGATAAAAAGAAATCAAGAGAATTGTTTTGCTCCTGGCAAGGATTGAACTCGCGAACTCTGTATTAGATCTACCAGCGCTCTAACCGACTGAACTACGAGGCCAATCAGAGCGGTTCGTGAGCCTTTAGGTTTTTAAATTTGGATTTCCACTGTAGCGTAATTTTTACGTGCGTAAATAGAATTGCCAAGCCTCTGTTTTATTCATGCACGTAAATTTTGCGCGCGTACGCAAGTGAAAATTACTCGACAGTGGAAATCTATCCCTAAGTCTCGTCATTGGAGATAAACAGCTGTAATGTGCGTGAATTAAGTGTGTAAGTCGCGTAGCACTGTGTAAGGGTTAAGTTAACTTTATTTGATTCAGAATTCTATTTCCCATATACGTAAAAATTAGGATTTAAAGATTCCTCAGTTACAAAAGAGTATCAAAAGACTATGTTCCAGCTCTATCTGCCCACTTTTTCTGTTAAGTCCATTGTGCCATTTAATTCTAAAAGAGATCGGAATATATTTTGACCTCCAAGCTTGGGGAGTATTTCACCCTCACTCCCGTCGCCCCGCCTACGTTTAGGTTTGCCCAGCTCCGCAAATATGCTCCAAATAACAGATGTCGCCCTCCGAGTTGTGTTCTTGCTGTTTTTGCCATGTTTTTCGCTATTATTTTGCCTAGTTCCAGCTGTAGCTCTTACTCTTGAAACGAGAGAGATGTCCGCCTTTTTTTTTTTTTTACAACCAAAACATTTCAACCTCGTCCCCAGGTCTTCTCGGTAAAGGTGGCTTAACCTGAAGCGGGCTGTATTTTTGACGTCATTTCCTCGCTAAACACAAAATTCTTCCAAATTTGGTCATCAGTAACTGGTTATGGTGAATTATGCGTGTGCTTTGTCATATTCTTCGCGCACGTTACACGCGGACCCAAGTGAACTGTCACGTTTTTTTGCGACTCGTTATGTAATGTTTTGTTTGTACAGTGGACCTTTGATCTAATCGATTGACATTTGAAACTAATTAATGTATATTCACATAATCTGTGCAGTTTTTCGACTCAAGCAACATTCTTCAACATCGACATCGGGGCTAGGTTATACTGTAAATAGGCACAAAGAAAATTAAAGCAATTTCAATTACAGTATACGATTCGAAGTTATTTTACATGCTTTTAGCCAATCAGAATTGGGGAATATTTTGCATGAATAATAAAGTAATTTATAATCTTTAGGATTTAGAGTCGTCAGTGTAAACTTGTTTCTAGCAAATTAGTATCCTTATATTTAAAACATGCATGTAAATAGCAAAATTAGGTCTTCCAGTGCAAAATGCTTTTGATCACATGTAAGTCAAGCGCTCTCGAAATAATATATTGTCATTATTGTGACTCGCGTGTAGGAAAAGGAAGACCTATTATTTGTCGGTAAACAGTTTAAAAGGTTTTGAACAGCTTGGGGCTAACAAAGGGCCATGCACCTGCAAACTGGGTCAAATGTGAGTCATAATTTATGAAAATATTTAATAGCAATATTTTCTTTACTGCAAAAAAAAGTTTCGTCCATTAACAACCACTCCGGGATATAAGTATGTGTAATCAAATGGTGACGAGTGAAATTAGGGAATAATTTCACACGCGTTACCTATTACTGCACTTTTCACAAACATACGAACTCTAAAGTTCAAAAGCCGCCTTCACAATTGCGTTTTTCGCTGCCGTCAATCATAATTACGATTATAAGCAACGAACCTTGAAACACACACAACGGATCCAAATCCACCAATCACAAATCACAAACGATGACCTTTTGAATCCGTTTAAGTAAAATTTTGTTTCCTAGGAGGTCAGTTAAGATGATTGACGGCAGCGAAAACCGCAATCGTCAGTTGGCTTTTGAACTTCACAATTCGCATGTTTGTGAAAAGCGCAGTAATATTATGCACCTATCAATGTTAAGCTGCAGGGGGGGGGGGGGGGGGGGAGGCCGGGCATAGGCGGGGGATTTGAACTCAGATCATTTTTTCTGTTCAAATGCCCGACCCCAGGGACGTTATCGCTGGTCAAAAGAGTGCAAATTCCCCATCCCCCTCCCCTTCCAGAAAAAGGTCAAGGCATTGGTCAAACAAGAATTAAAATAGGGATATACAGGAATTATAAAGTTGTAAAAAGCAAGAAGCAACAACTTCAAAATGTAACGTCCGTTTAATAGAAAAATGTCATGTAATTTATCTGGAAAGTATATAAAAATTTGAAGACTGTCTCAACTGATACTATTGAACAATACAGCAAAACAAGGAAATTCTGGTATCTTATCATGAAATGTTATGCTACAGATAACTTTTATTTGAATTGACATCCGTTTATAACTCATGGCCATTATTCATATTTACATCACCAAGTAAGACTAGTTTATTTCAACTTCAGTCCGTAACACTTTTCTGATTTTTAATAGTACCAACAGACCTATGTCCTAAAGTAACTAAAAAATGGAACTGCATACTTTGTAAACAAACCAAGATGTGACATTTTGACTGGGTGATGTAATTATCTATACTGGCTTTTACATTTAATTACTTTAATTGTAAACAGGAACGATGGAAATGAAATATTTATAACCTCTGATTTGATTTCAACCACTCATGAATTAACATCTCATAAATATGTATTAAACAATTGTATTAAAAAACAAAAAGAATATCGCAATATAATCAATCATGGCACTGATGACATAACAAAACGCAAAAAACGGCCCCATGGGCTCTTTAAGCGACAAAATTTCACAGATTTCTTACCTTCTTCACGGAAACCGAAGCAGCCTCCATTTTGATGTCTGCTGGTTACCAGGTCTCAGTGCGCCGAAAATCCAAGATGGCGTCGGTGGAGCTCAGGCCACTAACGGTTAAAGTCAAAAGTCCCGACCCCCGGGACTCGACGAATGATCAAAAGTCCCTGCCACGGGCAGACTTGTTACGTCAAATCCCCCGCCTACACCCGGCCTCCCCCCCCCCCCCCCCCCCCCCCTGCGGCTTAACATTGATAGGTGCATTACGGGTGACGAATTACGTTAGCAATCTTGGATTTTTGACATGTTTACTGCCTGGATCGTATCGATCGAGAACTTCACTCTCTCAAATGTTTAGACCTTAAATTTGGCTTACAAAGTTCAGAATTTTTCGGAAAAATACCTGTAAGAATCCTTCTTGATGTTCTCTTGCGTGTTCAGGTTTTCTAAAGCGTCTTTTTGTGCCCTGACATCTTCATTCACAGCATTTTAAAACTTTGTCGCCATCTTGACACTGAGACGTACGGAAGGGTTGCCATGGCAATTTTGTAACTCACATGTGAAATTACAAATTACTATAGGTAATAGCATGATTTATATTTATGCCAAATATCACGTACAAATCATATGCTATTATTTGTTTATACTGCTACATGAGAAATTTTTTGTAACGCCATCCGTTTATTTTGTGACGCGTATTTTGATTGACAGTGTACAACATGTGATATCAAGTGATCCAAAATCAAAACTTACAACGAGATCGATTGCAACCATACACATGTAAAGAAAAACACCAAAGTTAATCAAAGTTTGAGTTTTCGAAAGTTTGTCTCAATGAAAGTCGTTCAGAATTAGATTTTAACATCTACTGCTGCTGACCGGCGTTTCCCAGCTTGCTTGCGATGTTGTATTAAATTTATAGTAACTTGACAGCCATGAGGAAAGTGTTTACAGCATCTAATCTTTCAAGCGGTTGACGAACTCTGCTGGATTGTGCCGTTGCACACTCTGCACTGATGATTGAAGAAATGAGTCGCTGTTCTTTCTCATCGCCTTCTTCATAATCTGCAAGGGACCTTTCGTTGGTATGGCATTTCACGCCGATAATCGCTGACCTCGGTTGATTTGCAGCTTTCAGATTCTTCACCAAGGTTTTGCGAGCACTGTGGTTTGTGAGCTTTTTGCCTTGTATGTCTGCTTGACTTGCCATATTCTTCATAAAGGAATTAATGCTGTTGACGCCCATTCTTTGACGCTTATACCACACTTGGGTCTTTGGTCGTTCATTCAAGGCAAGATAGAATGGACCACTGTTTTGCATTTCTTCGGGTCTTCGTTCCAAAAATGTTTTGAACAATTCTACAGGGCATCTGTGTCCACCGGTTGCAAACATCTTGGGTTGAACGACTCTTCGTTTCTTGCGAAGTCCACCTTGGCGAGTTTTCGTGGGGTTTTCCTCGTAAGTCACGGATTCAATACCATTGTCGTCGGTACTGAAGGCAAAATCTTCAACGTACATGTCGTGGTGCTCCTGACAGCCCCTCAAACCAAAGTGACCAAAGTGCTGGGTGAGCAAGAACCACATGGTCTGTATCAGTGACTGTGGAGAATGGCTTCCAAGCACTCCTTTGGACCACAACAACTCTTCGTCTTGAGAGGTGAGTGCCCTTGCAGCGTTTGGCCTTTTTCCGAAACCTTCTTGACGAAGAAGCCTTGCTTTTCCTTCAAGTACTTTTCTGCTGTTGGAAAACTCGATATCCTTGGCTATTGAGAAGGCAGCATCCTTTTCTCTCAGGTGTCGGTCCAATGACGCCAACATAACTCTCAAACTGTCAGGTTCGTACTCAGAACCATCTTTCTTACGGATCTCGGCGAAGAACTTTTGTAATGTTTCATCTAGTTGTTTCGCTTCATAAGAAAGCAAATTAGTTTCAAAGTTCTTGCTTTTGGCCCAGCTTGTCCAGACATTCAGCCAGGTTGACGTACTTTTCTTCGTGTTTCGGTTTTCTGAATTTTCCTTCAGTTCTTAAATCTCTCCAACTTGAAAATCGGGAAATCTTTCCGCCATTGTTTTTGAATTTGCTTCGTGATTTTGGTTACCATGGAAACTGTAATTTTGACATGTAGGTATTTCAAATTATTAAAGCTGAAATACTACTGCTCTAAGCCAATCAAATTGCAGAAGTTTCTCATATAAAAGTATAAGTAATGGTAACAGGACTGAGTGGAGTCCAATTCGGTCTGTAATCATACGAGTGAGAGTTTAAGATACGGCGACTACGGACTACGGCTACGGATAAATATGTTACTGCGCATGATCAAAACCACGTGACTGTTCATTTTTCCCGCGTAGTCCTGCGGCTACGGTGAGTTGTTGAGCTGTTTCGCGTAGTCGGGACTACGGAGAACATTTTGCTCGTATTTTGCCGTCTCCGTGATTCAAGAATCTCGTCTTTTCGTAAAAACGTTTTCAATTCACCTGCTTTAAGTGAGAGGGAAGCGAAATGTGTAAGTTGTGTCTAAGTTCTGCTCAGATTTACGCTTTTAATTCACTGTTGTGACTACATTTTTATCTAGCTAAGCTCATGTTTAAATAAGCTTAGCTGTTTATACGCAGAATTCAGATTGACGGCCTAGGAGAAGAGAAATCATGCAGGTAATTTACTTTCTCTTCGCACTTGAAAAGTTTCAATGTTTGTTCGAACTGATTATGCGAGTTTTTGTATCGCGCCATTTGCTGAATGAAAATGATGTAAACATGCTCGAGACAATCGAAACTCGGCATTTCAGTACTTCAAACTACATCAGAGCAGTAGTCGGAGAAGTCCATCTTCTAAATCTAATAAATGAGCTATTACTATTTCTGTCTATATCTTTAATGTTTGACATAAGTATTCATGGGCGAAAAAATAAAACCTGTGTAACCAAAACTTTGTTTACCAATTTAACCCGACGTAATTGCTGCCTTCAAGTATGGAAGAATTTGTTCATTGTTCTAAAGATAAGATCACATGCAAAACTGACTTGCATTTTTGTGAACTGTGATGAAAACAAGAAAATCTTTGCGTGTTGTTTCCCTCTCTGCCTCTTCTGTCGTAGTCTACTGTCTGTAGTGCAATCGTAACGTTCTATATTTGCACGACTCAACCCAGTGCTACGAACAAAGGACGACGCTCGTCCAGCCGTAGTTCGTAGTCCGTAGTCTCCGTATCTTAAACTCCCTATTAACAAAATCGGACGACCGCGTAGCGGGAGTCCGATTTGTTTAATCACGAGTATGATTACAGACCGAATTGGACGACACGAAGTTCTGTTACCAATTAATCATAACTTTAACAAAATTTGTGATATATAGGGCTCTTTTTAAATCAAAACACAAGAAATTCCAAGATTTTTTCGCTAGCTATGAAAAAAAAAAGCTATTTAAGCGCGCGCGTGATGGCGCGTACTGTCCAATTACTTAGGCATGACGCGTACTGTCCTATTAAACTGTCCTATTAAGGCTGAAATCAGGGCAGTTGAGAACCAATCAGATTTGAGAATTTTGTTATAGTTATGATTAACGCTGAAATTTCGCGCCAAAATTAAGGAGTAATTCGTCACCTATGATATTACTGTAAAAACTAACTGAATACAAAGTATCTACTGTGGCTGGTTTACGGGTCGCGGATAGGATAATATTCCATTCATTAAAAAGTCAAAAAGTGTGATACCATTTTAAAAAACAGATCGACGTTTCGGGTATATCACCCTTATTCAGTGTCACGAAAACCGTTACTAGTACTGCAACGCAATTGTCATAGGCATAAAAATGAGGCGCGAGCGCGTGTAAATAATAGCGCGCGCACGATGTATGTTAGTTCAAATAAAGCTAAAATCGATATTTCGTCCTTTCGGTTGCACGGTTCCTAGCTGCAAGAAAATCCTCATTTTACGCTGTTTCTGTTGGATGTTGGCTCCACGGCATAGAGCTATTCCCACACCACGCACCTGGACATGGGGAATACTTGGGCCCGTAGAGTTGAAATGTTGCCCCACAGAAAACTCAGGGGTGTTGTTGCGTATACTTCGCAAACGTTCCCTAAAACGACTCCTGAGGCTTCCTTCAGTTTCAACAATGTAAAGAAGTGGACATCGGTGGCAGGATATGCAGTAGACAAAATTCCTGGATTAGCAGGTGAAATGCCGTCACGGATTGAAAAATGAAGACTTGGTGCCGCGTATCTCAGCGACAGAACTGATGCATCGAGGACGATGACACGTGCGCGAACCAGGCTGCTCAGAAGACAAGTGATCTGTGGAATGGACCAACGTGCAACTGATGTCGCGCTTGTGCACCACAAAAGGTAGTTGAGGAAGTATACATCGAGTTTGCTCATCCGTTGATAGAATGTGAAAGTATATATGTGAAAGTTCTGTAGTACAAACCGTTTGACTTTGGTGCTAAACAAGTCGCATGCGAGAATCAGATCAAGACACACCCTATCATCAACGATTGCGTAACTCTTTTCGGACGGGTGCAGCACGTCATGACGGCTACTAGTTGCATTGATATGAGTTAGGCGGGTGGATTTTCAGGTCATTGTTAAGATAAAATGCCACAGCATTATCGAGAGAAAGAATTGTAGCCAACAAATACTAAAGGTTATTGTAACAATTAAAAGTAGTCAAAGACTGAAGAAACACGCCTTGTCTTTTTTTTTTAAGGAAGAACGTTTGTTTTACAATTCAGAGCAAGTAAATGATCTAAAAACTGCATGTTTTAAGCACAACTGATAACATGCATTCAGAGTTTTGTCTCAAATTCCTGTTCAACCTGGGATTCATGTCTTAAAGACAGCTATGCCCCTGCTTCCTGGATTTGACTGCCAAATAATGTAGTTTATGATCGTATATGCGTATTTTCAAATTGGCACTAAAGCGGGTTTCCAATTATCGGCCTATCTGCATTAGCAGACAAATTAGGCATTGTCACTGAAACATCTCAACCAACAATTTTGTGGTGATATTTTTTTTAACTTTTATTACACAGTTTACATCTGACAGTATTTGCATTTGTTAATGGCAAGAAAAATGGCTTTACAACAAATAATTGACAAGAAAAAACGTTGTGGTATATTTAATCCATTTTTTTTCCGAGGGCAAATTTTGTCTGCGGCGCCTTTGAAAATTGTCCCGTCTCAGGCAAAATTTGAAAAAGCGCAAAAAAAACCTTCCCTTTTTGTTATGCGTTAATGATGAGGGAAAATTTGTCTATATCAACAAATTTTTCGCTAGAGAAAAAAGGCCCTGTCTTTTCAATCGATTTCTTAATATAGCCACCTGACTTTTCAAATTATTTATTCTGATTGAGGCTTCGCAGGGGGCTTACAATTGCCAATAAAAGTTCTGAATCAGACAGGATGCGCAATATACGGAAAATTAGTTCAAAGGCTCTTGATTGCATATGTCAAATTCCGCACACACATTGCATCCTGCAAAGCTGAGATGAATTCAACGGCGAACGGATCCAGCGAGTCTTGGAGCTGCTTCGCTCAGTTAAATTCCACTGCGTTAAAAATCGGAGGAACTGTTACTTACTGTCTTATAATCATCGTTTCACTGGCCGCCAATTCTCTTATTGTTATGATCGTTTATAAAATGCCGAACTTAAAAAAACCGATAAATTATTTCATCGCAAACATGGCCTCATCTGATTTACTGTTTCCAGTATTCTGGATACCTTCGCTTCTGTCAAGCTTGCACACCAACTCGTTTCTTATTGGTGGCCAGGCCTTGTGTAAGCTTGTCCATTTCTCTTCTGTGGTTTCCTGTGCCGTTTCGATTCAGAATCTGATTCTGATAGCGGTGGATCGATTTGGAGCCGTGGTGTTTCCACTCCGTTCCCCACTCGTCAGATCCAAGCTGTGTCCCTTCTACATTCTCACCACGTGGATAGTTGCCGTAACTGTCGGTTCGCCATACTTGTTCGCCAACGAGCTCGTTGAAAATCCGGAGGGAGACAGGTGTGTTACGAAATGGAAGAAAGCATTCGGAGAGTCATCGTCCCATGCCAGTTTCCTACTAGCTTTCTATCTTCTGTTTAAACACATCCCTGTGCTGTTGTTAGTCATTCCTTACTCCATCATTCTCATCAAACTCAAGACACAGGTACACCCAGGTGAACAGTCCGCCAACACTCAACAACAGCGGCACAGAAGAAACAGAAACGTGCTTCAAATGTCCATTGCTACCGTAATAGTGTTTGTGTTTTGCGGGTTACCTTACTCTATCAACGTTTTAATGATAGAGTATCAGGACAGTTCCACGCATTTCTCGTGTAGTTTCTGGATATACAATGCAGTCACCATTTATATGGCTGCTTCGTACTGTGCTATCAACCCGATTATCTGTTTTATGTTTAGCAGTAATTACAGAAAAGCTCTTAAAAGACTCATAAAATGTTCTTTCGCACAGGCTTAGGTCGCAAAAATGTGCTTTTGGTTGAAGATGTTAAGAGTTAGAGGTTCGTGGAACACGCTCGAATAACTGTATCATGACGATCAGTGTATTTTAAGTAGTAATTATCGACAAGGTCTTAAAGACTTATGAAATGTTCTTTTCTACAGGCGTAAGTCCCAAAAATGTGCTTTTGATTAAATATATTTAAAGATTTAGAGGTACGTGGAACACTCGCCAATGAAAAATTACCACGACTGCCTTTGGCGCACTTAACTGAGGACAAGAAAGAATGATCTAGCTCATTCTCTCTTGCTGAGGATTAATAGAATGTGTTTAAGTCTCCCATGACTGTGAAAAGTGACAGCACATGCCACATATTGTAAAAGTTGGGTGGTAAATAAAACTCATGGACGGACCATTAGAAACGTTATTGGGAGCATAGACGGCGATATACAACTGTACAACCACAAACTGCTAATTACTGCAGAACCGAAAAAACAAGAAACGAATATAACGGACAATTACAAATATCCAACTGTTGAAATTTTAGCACCACACCAAGGTTTGACAGTATTTTTGCGTCGTTAAAAGAAGCAAAGAAAAAACTGCATGTTTTTGTGGCACGTACGCCGTTCGCGCATTGCAAATAAAAATAAAATACATGAACCAAAAAGTTAAACAGGAAGTTTAAGCGGCAAGGTGTTTTCTTTCACACACAATCAATTAAATGATATTACCCCTTTGAAATGTTTTTATAGACCTTTTTGGGCTCGATAAATTTTGATCAGCTATGCTTAAATACCTAATAGGTGTATTTCTACATGCAAATAATATGTATCACACCGGTTTAAAATGCCCACTTATATTGCTTTCCAAATATCTTCTCAATCGATTTCTAAATACAACCACAATGGCTTTACAACATTCATTCGTCTGTTCAGCTTGAAAGAACGGCCGTTTAGGTCTTAATAACAATTATTGTGCTCGGGTTTCACAAGGGGACATAAAAACTAAAGTTTAAAAGGTTTGAATCTTAACTGATTGCCGCAGAGAATACTGCGTTGTACAGAAGGCACGCAGCAAACATAAACTCGAGATAGCGAATGGATCGATCCAGTCTTGGAACTGCTTTAAACGATTAACCAAGAAGAGACAAAACTACTATAGTGATAAATTTTTAGTGTTCCTTCGCCCTTGATCACAAGACTCTCCGCTAATGGATATAGCATTTCACACACCTGTTTAGTAAAGTTTGCATTAAGCACGTATTTTCAACTACATTTTCAACAGTCTTGGAGCTGCTTCAAACAGTTTACAGAGAAAAGACAGAACTACCGACTAGTGATAAATTGAGTATGTAATTTACGCTGCAACTCCAACATCTAAAATAGTGATCAAAAGAAACCTTCTCTTGTCATGAATTTGTTGTAATAAAACATATATATCCTGTGTGAATAAATTACACTTTCTAGGAAAAAAAATAAAATACCTATCGAAAATACCTTTGGTCGTGATTTGCATTAAAAGACATTAATTATATATCCTCCTTATTAATTTTATGGTTTTTGTAGCTAGCGTACTATTTTTTCCTTTTTATCGATCCAATTTAAGCAGTTGATGATTTTTAAATGAAACAAAGATATACGAATAATAACAATTTTATGGAATATCTCCTAGTTTTTCAAGTATATTTGTTAAGATTGACATCTACTGTTGTAACTTCTGCTGTTTCGCACGTATATTGCCATTTTTTATTTGTCCTCCAATCACATCCGTAGTTGATTGATGCAAAAGTCTGGCCAATTATTTTCGATTAACACCTTCCGGTAGATCGACTAGCTGACATGATTTTGAAACTGTAATTTAAGTACCTTGCTCCCTGTTATTGTTTAAATTTTGTTTAGGAGCCAATACTTTGTTCTCTCTCTTTGCTCCCCTTGTGTTGTTTCGACTGGATAACCCAAGCCTTTAAATGGCTTAAAGGAGCAATTAAGAAAGAATTTCTGTCTGACAAAGTAAATAACTCGAAGGTTCAATGCTAATGAGTCTCTCCTAGCAAATTACAAAAGGCTTACTTTGGCATTGATGAGTTACCATAAATGATCTAATGACTTAAACTGACACCCCCTTTCAAACAAACGCCTCTTGGCTCATTTAATAAGCGCCGCTCTATGATATTATGTTTGCATTAGACGCCCTCGCTAATAAACACTCTTTGTCTTGTAGACGCCCCCATGAACATTATTTCAAAAATTATTAGAAATTAGCAAAAAAGAGCCAAATCATTCAAATTATTCAGTTGCCTGCTTGATTAACAAGACTTTGAGCATTGCATCTTGTTCAGTGTTTCAAAGTTTTATTGACTATTTTCGAATTCCCCATAATACACTCTGTCTGCCCCCCAAATTTTGCATAACTTAATGTCTTAAAATGCTCTTGGGAAAATGCAATACTCCCAGGAGCATTTAAAAACAATGGTTTATGCAAAATTTGGGCGGCAAACAGAGTGTGTTATGGGGAATTCGAAAATAGTCAATTTAAAAGTTCGAATTGATTGGAGATTACAACACAATGACCCTGAACTAAGATTCCAACATAGAAGTTGAGATTTGAACCAGCGCGGATAAGGATCTCTAGACGGCCTAGCTAGGCGGTAGCAATTGATAGACAGGATATTCCGCTATTCATAAGCTCTCTTTACATTTTCGCCGAAAGCATATTAGTTTCGAAAATTAGGTTGTTACGTAAATGACAATGAACTCCTTTCCCTTTTAAATGATTCCTGTCATAAAACGCCCCCTGATGGAACCGTAAAATTATGTCTGCTGGACGTCTATGAGATCATTTACGGTATTAAAGCGGGTGGGTTTTCTGGTCATTATACAGCTATTTCGAGAAAGGTTGTCGGAAAAAGTGCACGCGACAATCCCGAAAGGCATTGTGGGTGGTTTTGAGTTCTCTGTTTTTCAAAGAAATTTGAAAGAATTGACACGAAAGGCCATGGAAATGTGTTTTCGAGTGCTAAAGGAAAGAAACAAAAGTAGGTTCGACAGCTAAGTACAGTCGTCAGGAAACAGTGTATTGATCATATCCCATATTACCTTTCGGGATTGTCGCGTGCACATTTTTTTCGACAACCTTTCTCTAAATAGCTGTATAAAAATGAAGTGTCAAAAGGTTATCGAAAAAAAGAACTGTAGCCAACAAGTCCTGAAGTTTGTAACAACTCAAACTGATCAGTCAAAGGAGTCTGAACAAGCCCTTGTCAGAAGAATCTGCTAGTTTCTCTTCGCCGACAGAAGACTTTTGGTTTTCCCATTTTTAGCTGGACCGAGAAGTAAATGTTATAAAAACTTCATGTTTTATGCACACGTGATAATATTCACTTATTTTTTCCTCATATTCACCTGTTAAGCCTGGGCTTAATGGCCTGAAGGCAGCTTCGCCTCTGCTTCCTGTGGTTGACTGTCAAACTTGTCTAGTTGATGATGGTACTACCAATTGCAAAGGTATCATTTTTAATGTGTTAAAACACACTTGTTTAATCATCTTCTCAATCGATTTCTTAATACAACCACCTGACCTAAATGAACTGTTCTGGATGGTTTATATCATTTTAATACCCCACTGTTCCTGTCAAAAGGTCGGTTGGCGGATAATGCCAGACTGATTACAAACAAACTCACTTACAACGGCTTGGAAACTAAAATTTCGAGGACTTTTTTGGACTTTTATCATTTAGGACATGGAGCCTAAATATGAGCCTAGCTAGCCGTAAAAAGGGGAAATACACCCTAGCCGGCATGATCACATGCTGTTTAAGGAAAATTCCCTCATCCATGTCAGGAAATTCTGTATTTTAAAGTCTCCCCTAGGGCATGACTCGGCAACTGAGGACATTTCTGCTACGTTTTCAATTTTGGTTAGCATGCTAGGATTTTTCCCATGCCTATCGTCAATGATTTGCTCACTGGTAATAGAGGGGGTGGCCTCAGAGTGTTTTTACATTTAAATTGGCATGCAACGGAAATTTCCATGCCCTGTAAACATATTTTGAGGTTCCGTGACCTTCCTACCAGCGCCACGAGCAGCCTAGGCTCTAATAAGAAATTAATACCTAGCATGCCTCACGTGCCTAAATCTCCGGCATGCCGGGCATGCCAAATTTTCTCGCATGCCAGACATGCCAAATTCTCTGACATGCTGGGCATGCCAAATTCTGCGGCATGCGGGGCATGCCAAAATCAGAGTCTGGCTTGCCCTAAACGCACAGGTTAGTTCCTTGAATCTACAGATATTTAAGCCCGGCTAAATAAAACTTAGACAGATCGCCGTGCTTATCTTTTGATGTACAGGTTATAGCTCATTTACACAATGACGTCATTCTATTCTTTTCATGTGTATAAATTTGGTAATCCCAGCGAAGTTTAAACTAAAGCTCTAATTTGCACAAGAAAGCAAAACCCTGAAGGTTTCTGGTCGTAGTCTGGGTCATAGTAATAAAATAGCGTCATCGTGCATATGACCTATTGGGGGATTGTAGAAACGCCTCCCCCCTTTTAATAGGATTCCCATTTCACATTGCGAATAAACTGGATTGACTGAAATCAGTAAAAACAGAGACAGAGACTGTTTTCGTTGTATAATAAAATGCATCTATGTTCCATGAAAGGAGGCATGAAAGCTTTCTAAAATACAAGGCATGAGAATGTCTCAGGCAAAGTTCATTACAAACTGAGCTAAGCTACAAAATCAGACTGTCCATTATTCAGTACATTCAGTGAAGCTTGACAATGCAATGTGCTTGAATGTAACGTTGCAATTACAAAGCTCTCTAATGCAATTGTCCCTACGTCCCTTACGGTGCCTGAATTCCCCCGGAATTCCCCTTTCTTGTCAGGGATTATTGTATATGTGTCATCATTAGTGTTTGTGTTCTTTGTTTTAACTCAAGGTAGGTCCGTAACTGACAGTGTCAAAGAATTGCTCTCTGGGAAATAAATGATCTCCTCTTTGTCATTTGTGGATGTTATCTGTAACAAAAAAGAAATGGAATGTTAATACATTCAAGGGCAATGTAAAAAAAAAAAAAAGAATATGTGGAGCTCAGCTTCTCTTAACATATTTTCATACTGGGAGTCTGTTAAAGGTCGCAACTAATTGTCTGAGGTTAATTTCACAAGAGTGTGGATGGTAAATTAAGTGAAAGAAACGTGGTTTCACTTTAGCCAATTCACGTAGCGTTGTTCGATGATGTTTACACGCTTTTCTACTGCGAAATAAACCTTTGCATTCGGTTTTGCAAGTCAAGATTATTCCGCGCTTGACTGACACTTGAACAACAGTTTCCCATTTTTGCAGGTAAGGTGTAGACCCATATAAACCCTGAATATGTAAAGGAAACTCAGTGAAAAGGTTTTCGCATCTTTTTGACCATATTCTCTCATGGTGCGTCAACTGATTAGGGTTTGTGAAGAAAAAATAAATTTGGTTAAAGCCTGTCCTGTTTCATCATTTCACATGTTACCTAGAGTTTTATAACAAATAGGCTATAAACTTTAAAACAGGATTAAACGAGATCAGGCGATTTTGTTTCTCAATCGGTGTATAAAACAGTGATAAAGAAACGGAACCTATCAAATGAGAAGTTTATAAAATAAGCTTGGGCCCGGCTCAGACGCAGAACTTTTCATGAGCCGAACTAAATACATGGGAAGTTCCTCGTCTGAATCAATTAGGAACTGTCCTGTTTCAATTTCGAACGGCTGCGCCGTTCTTTTCGCCTAGCCCGACCGGGAATTTCGCCTTTGGAGCGACTTTGGAACGGCTTTGATTTTTGGGTTAAAATAGTACAAAATCATCACAAAAACTACGTTCATTAAAAGTAGAGCCGGCAAACGTGAACATTTTGTAATTAAAAAATCGGACCCAGCCAGGTTGTTTGCAAGAAATTCTTATTTACGGTTAAGTGAAGTAAAGCTTAGATTTTTTAGCATTTTAGCGTCCTATGAATTAATCCAAATCGCCTCTCAGAGGCTTGCTGTAGTAAAGCATTTTGTAGCACACTCGTAGACAAGTAATGTAAGGCATAAGTCTTTACTTAAATGAGACATCAAAAAGGAAAATTAGTTTTCTGGACCTAAACGGACATTCACAGACTGCTTTTCAAGCTTTTTATAGAATAACTAAGATAGTACGCGCGCTCTGATTGGTCGAGAGGAGTGTTTGCATGAGAGTATGTAAACATGGTTGTGGAGTCAAGTTGTTTGGCTTTTCGCGCGCTAATCACGCAAGCACGAATTTGAAAAGGTTTTCGAGTTCAAAACTCGACAAGTTTACTTTATTTACCCATCCCTTCGTCGGCTGAAACTTGGAAAATCGCTAAAAAAAAAAAGATGTGTCAATTTTTCTTCGCTTAAGCTGACATTTAAGCGAGAAAAATCCGTATTTTGCAAAGCATCTTTTTGCAAAACAAGAACTGACTACGCGTGCAAGACTTCGTGAACAAGATTTTGCGACTGGTAAGAATTTCTCTTTTAATTAGTGCCATACAGGGGGGGCTGGCAACGGCCTTTGATCTTGCCGCTTTTCGGCTTTCCATGATCGCCCCAGTTAAGAAATCTGTCAATCATTCGAGAACTGTAGCGAGCATGCGCGAAAGGGGCTAGGAAGACATCAACAAGTTCATCTTCGTAGCGATTCGACAGTGTGAAGTGAATTCGCTTTTGGTCCTGTTGGTCATTGCTTTCTTTGGTGTAACCGATTTTTCCGCAGTAATGTGGAGCTTACGTTTTCCTTTCTTCTGATCTTGCGTTTGTCATTACATGCGGTTTACTACGCTAAGAACGAGACCAGTGAACGGTCATTGTACATTTTCCTCGATGCCCGACTTTTTGGCCCACAACAGGCTTTCAAGCTGTGTTTCTGTTTAGAAGACCCACAAGACTAGAAGAAGGGCAAACCCTCCAATGCGTATGTAGAAGAGTTTATATTTTCAAGTGAAAGGCCGAAAATTAATCCTTCGTGATATTAAAAATAGCGCGGTGGCCGTGGTCAAGTAGAACAGTTGTCAGAGTTGTTTACGGTTTTGTTACACCTTTAAGACGAAAAGAAATGATGATTGAGATTCTTAATTCTGTATCCTTGATTGTGAACTTATCCCGGCAGAGTTGCGTTGGATGATTGAGTGGCTTGGTCAAATCTCGTAGTTCATGTATTTTGTTATGTACTAGAAGCTAAATAAATTTTGCCAAGAGATCATTCACTCTTGATATGCTTAAGTTCTTGTCTTCGTTTGATTTAATTTAAACTTTAGCGTAGTTTCTAAGAAATGAATCTGGGCAAATGAAAGGGTAATTATTTTGTGTGTTTGGAATTCTCTTTTCATGACAGCAGTTACTACACTGCCTTCAGTTTGAGTCCTCATTCAATTGTGTTTTGTTTTGTTGCAAACAAAGAGGGAGAAATTATAAATATTTTATTTCAAAAACTACACTACCCACTGGCACAAGAGTATGGTTTAAAACAATATTAGCTAAGGTCAGAAAATAAAAGTTCAAGTTTGCATGTTTTGACAAGGACTACATCTGGCTAAATATGCTTCAAAGGGAATTTATAAAATTAAGAAAATGATGACATTTCTATTTTTGGCTTTCCTTTGGCCACTGTGATCAGTTTTTGCCATATAGTTGCAAGTAATGTTTTACACCCTTGGACATCAACCTGCCAGGTTAGTTTGTGTCTGTGTAAAAATGTACTTTACTGTTAATGCAATCAAAGTAAACCCTCTCAACTTAAAAATTGCCTTGTACTAGTGGATATTGAAAACACCATAGGATGCCTGAGAAAAAAGATGTAAAATGATTATTAAGATAGTATTATTTGCAGTCAGCAATAACGGTTAGAAACTTGTGTTGAGGCTGGCAAAAATATTTTTCAGAGACCATAAACCTTCACTGACTTTGCAGTTACAACAAGTGGTAAAAGGGAATTGAAATGTGAGATCACCTCCCTGGGCTTGCACTGAAAGAGAGTATGGGTAGTAGGACACATTGTGCATTTCCCTACCCTTTTTAAGCCAAGAGACCTTATTTTATAATCCTGATTCATTTCCTTTTTAATTAACATACAGAATTAAGGTAGCTTTTAAACTTAGAAACATGGCAAAACTTGGGGGGGGGGGGGGGGGGAATGGTGGTACCAATAGACGGTACTCTATAGACCGCTTCTTCTTCAACCTTCACAACCCAAACAGACACCTTGTTCAAAACTCTTAAGGGTGAAATGGTCACCACCCTAAATCAGCAGCACCTACCCATCTAGGCCAAATAAGCCAAGGGTAATATCGTAGAAAGAACTGCTGAGAGGATAGGGTTCAAGCCCAACAATGACTTCTTTTGATGGTTGATAAAAAATCAATTTTACCTGGTATAATTTAGTTGTAAATAAGATTCATAACTTACACAAACAATAAACTTAAGTTGTATATTTTTCAAGCCTCTTCTGACTCTCTTTATAAACTTTGCAAAACATTCAGTTTTTTTTTCTGTTTCTTGTGCTAGCTTGTACTTCAGTCCTTTGAGGGATTTTCTCAACGCATACTCTTTCCTGATGTACTCACCCTTATTAGCAACTGAATTACCCTCTTGTTCTTATACTAATCCACTGTAATCATTTCAAGTATAATTCATAACTAAACGGTAATTTTTGTACCAACAATTTCAAGGAAATACTTGAAACCGAAGTCACTATCTAATACAAAACTAATACGGTATTGCTGTTGGAAATTTATTGATTATCACTCCAATGACATTTCAGTGAAGGTTTTGAGTGTTCAGTAAACCCCTCCCGGCCTTCTGATATTAAAAATAGCTTATATGTGAAGCAAAATGATTGGAACATTTACCCTGGTTTTTACTAAATTGGCCCTGTATTCTGTATTTACGCCTATAAACATTTGTTGTGCCTCTCGGTGTACAAACAAACTTACGAACAGTGAAGTAGAAAATCAGTGGTTTAATGAACATTCACATAGTGACATAGGACTGTTGCAAGACTCATACCAATATATTGCGCTCGTAGCATATGTTTAAGATAAGGAAGAAAGTCTTAATACCATTGTAAGTGGAAAAATATAAGATATGGAGCAAGGTGGTCGCTCGAAAATTCACGAAGCTTACAAATAACTGAACTTGCCGAGATCCCGAATCACGTAAGTGAAGTCACCCATGAACTGTTCATACATCACGCCTTCTGATGTCCAAAAGGTCCTTTAAGAAAGTTCATAAAAACCTTTTCTTGAGATTTGTGCGCGGGAAAACTTAAAACCGAGCAAAAACTCATCGTCCTTCCATGTCTGCATTCTCCGCCATATTTGTTTTCAAGGAAAATTTGTACTCAGTCTCACTCCGCCGAATTTCTTAACTGGGGCGATCATGTAAACTCGGTTCCAGACCTCGCTGCCAGCCCCCCCTGGTGCCATACAAAGAGTTTTGCGTTTTTTCTCGGGAAAGTTATTTTATAAAAGCAATAGAAGACTTTTTTCCTGTGTTTGCATAGCCTGATATAAACACTCGAGGCGATGAGAGAATTCTCGACAGTTATGCAAACCCTCGACTTCGTCTCTGGTTTGCATAACTGTCGAGAATTCTCCCAACCCCTCTCGTGTTTATATCAGGCTATGCAAACACGGAAAACGTTTTCTCTTGCTTAAATATTGAGTTGTTTACAACTTTGCATTGACGTCTGCAACATGTTCATTTTTTTAAGCGAAATCTTCATCTGATTTTGGCATTTGATTTACGGAAATTTTATTTTGTCTCGAAAAGTGATTGTAATATAAGTATGATTGTCTTTCAAACAACAGTCAAACTATGATCATCTCCAGTTCGCAAAGTAAGATTACCAGTAATAAAAAATATAACCGAAGGTGCCAAAAACAATTCTGCTGAGTAATAAAATTAGATCTGACTTTTTTAGCGTTGGTTTCTGTATTTTTGAAGTTTTCGTAGTCTTCTTAACAGCAGAAGAAGACTAGAAGACGCACAAACAGAAACAATCCGAAGTAAACAATCGACAACCACTTATGCCTGAGAGTTCTAAGTATGCTCAACAGTAAAATAAACTGAATACCAAAAGGATAATTCACGGCATTTATTCGATGGCAGGCTTTCTCATTACTAAATTAATACTAAATTTGTACTTACAGTCTCTCGCAGAATAATTTTCGCAGAATGCAGTTCTTGTCCAGCATTCACCAACATCTCAACATTTCTATTATCCATGATCTCAACAAGGCACCGCAGAAAAAAAAAAAAAGACAAACAAGTGCGAAGAGACATGACGACATCTTGACGACACAACTGCTACGCCAAAACAAAATAGATTCATCGTGATCCGAAAACAATTCGGAGGAAATTCGGCCGATTTCGCCTTGAATCTATGCGTGCTCGGGGTATCTTCGGATGAAGCAGATGACGTTGCTGCAAGGACTATCGTCAGCAAGGAGCAAAACAGTTTTGGAAGATTCGCATAGCCCGACAAGAAGGGCACTAAAAGTCTAAGCAAAATTTATCTGAGAAGGCAGTCCAGATTCACCAAATCAGAACGTCTTTGCAGTATTAACGTCGTACTCTCGTACTGACTTGAAAGACCTGGTAAGCTTAATTTTCACCAATCTTTTAATGCTGTTGACCGAGAAACATTCCGACGCGATAAAACTAGTGATTATATGAGGATGCTTTCTGGCGCAACTTTAGCCCTATCATTTTTTCTGGTTATTTTTCGCTTTCTCGATAACATCATTTCACTTCATTCACTCCGTTCATTTCGCTCCGCTCGTTTCGCTCGCTCCGTTCAGTTCACTCCGCTCATTTCGCTCATTAGGTTTATCTCGCAAGGGAAAATAAGCAGAAAAAATGATAGATTTAAACTTGTGCCAGAAATCATCCTCATATAACTACTAATGTGTATTTGAGCCAGAATATCACCATCCGGGAAATCCCGTTTGCTGGGTTTTTTGATAGAGTTGTTTACTGAATTTATTAATAAATGGCTTTACAAGTTTTTATAAACAGATACAAATTATTTTACAAAATGAATGGGGAATCTTTAGAACATTTAGATTCTCGAATTGAAAATTTTAAACAGTATTAATTATTTCTTCCAGATAGATTAGTTCATGTTAGATTTGTATAGGTAATAGCATGATTTGTAGTGATATTTGGCATAAATACCACGTGTGATATTTCGAAATTGCTATACGTAATTTCACAAGCCGTTAGGCGAGTGAAATTTGAGACAATTTTGAAATATCACAAGTGGTATTTATGCCAAATATCACGTACAAATCATGCTATTATATGTTTATACTACTACCCTCAAAAGGTTTGTAATTTTCACATGTAGGTATTTTAAATTAAGCTGAAATACCACTGCTCTAAACCAATCAAATTGCAGAAATTTCTCATGCAGTAGTATAAAACAAAGAATGTGAAGAAAACCTTAAATGCCAGTGTAGCGAATATGACCCAAATGAAGATTACTTTCTGTGTACCAATTGTTTCCCTCAGGAGCCTATCAAATGGAGCCTCCATCTCCCATATAAGCCCTTGGAGTCAACCCTTTCCCGAGTAGATTTATAATTAGAACGGTTCCCAGGGGAGACTTCGCGCGCCGACGGTGGGAAGAGCCAATCACAACGACTAAATGACACTGCTATTGTACTTCACGAAACAGCAGGAAATCCGGTGCTGACAGGCCAAACAAAATCATAAGCTAGTGAAACGTGACTTTAGAGTTTTCATCCCTCAGAGATTTTCTTTCTTTTCTTTCTAGCGGGTAGATTATACTGTGGAGAGTTTTAAACTCTGACTATGTTAATCTTAATTTTGGTTGCTTGTCTCACGTTAAGCTGGTCTGTTACATGCGTAAGGATTAACTACTACCTGCAGTCTGTAGTTCTGACAGGATTCGTTTTCTTTAGCCAATTTTTTTGAGCGTTAAGGTTCTTATTTCGGCTAAATGTCTCAATATTAATCAAATTTCTAGTTTTTCAAGTTTTTATCTGAAATGCGTTTGTCTGAAAAAATAAATACTGTGGTTGTTTTGTCCGTCAGTTAGTGTGATGATTCCCTGCTATGTTTTGTAACGCCGAGCCCAGCCATTGTTTTCTCGCAAAAAAGTGATCTACAGATGCGAATTCGAAGGAAAGAATTGGCCTAAACTTCTACATTAATTGCTGAGAATTCTCCTGTTGGTCAGTCATAATTCTTTGGACGCAGATACAATCCATTTTGTTTTTCTTGAGATAAGAGGGTCTTTGGACTGGAGCGCGATGTCACAAATTCTACCGTTAGCAAATTACTTTTGAGTTTAATAGCTTCACGGTCGAGCAACTGTTGTCTTCTGTTCAACTTTTCAAGTGCCAGTTTTATCAGGCAACTCTCATGGTGATACAAGTCAGTTGTAAAGGAAGACTGCAATTTTTCTGAAGCATTCCTCCTTAGTTGCTACTTAGGTCATCGCTTTTGCACACGATGCTTAACTGGCGAAATCCACTCCACGGCGATGACAAAAATAAATGATCCTGGCACTTCTTCGGCGCTGATCATCGCGAAGTTTCAAATCGTCCACAGAACGCTTAATCGTCGACTCTTTTCAAGGTGCATGCTTAAGTGTGGGATGTATGACGTTCGCTGCCTTTGTCCCATCGCTTCATGCTCAGTCTCAGTCGGGTAATTCATTAACTTTTATTTCATCCCAGATCCCAGCGGCTGTAAAACTGTAAAAATGGACGTATAGTAAAAAAGGAAAACGGTCCAAGGACGGGCTTCTGAGTTCGACTTCATCCAACTTCATTTTTTTCACGGTGACATACGAGACTCACGGAAATATGACACTTTTCGCGGGAAACAAGCCGTTCTATTTATAAATCTACTCGGGAAAGGGTTGACTCAAGAAATTAATGGAGATGGAGGCTCCATTTGATGGGCTCCTGTTTCCCTCAAGTTCGTTATAACAACAATTTTGATGTGAAGTACCATACTATGGTTAAACAATTTCGTAAAATAAAAGATCTTGATTTGAAATATAGTTTATTGGCTGTTGTTGATTTTAAGGAATTTATTAACACCATATACCCACAATTATCTAATTAAGAAATAAAATGGAACCAACAACTGAAGATTTATCTGTTTTTAATGCGGAGGAATCACCAATAAGATATTTATCTGAAGATGAGGAGGAAGTATCAACAAAAGATTCATCGGAAGAAGAGGAACGTCCAGCAAAAAATGTTGTTACAGGAAAAGACTTTGCCAAACTAACCAAAAAGGCTCGCAAACTCGGTGCTGAATCTCTTGATTTTTCACCCAGAAAAAATAATAAATATGTAGCGACTCTCCAGATGGATAGAAAGTTGATTTTGGTTCCCCTAAATATCCAGATTTTCTTATCCATCAAGATAATGTTAGAAAAGAGAGATATCTTGCGAGAGCAAAGAAAATTAAAAACAAAGGGAGTTAACTTTTGATAAACCAGAATCTGCAAATTACTGGAGCACGAGACTTTTATGGGGTGGTAAATAAAATTGATTTTAGCTTTAAGATTATCTAAGCAATAATAAAAATGAAGTTGACAAGTTACGAAAATCTAACCAAGGAAAATATTTTGTTTCAAGAAGCCAGGGAATACAAGGTAAAAGATTCGAAATTTAAATATCAACGCGTTAAAACTGAAACCAAATTTTCAAATGGAAAGAATCAAAGGTGATTTAATAATCGAGACGCCGTTTCTTTTTAGTTTTAATTTGAGGTCAATGAAAGGAAGTCTCAAGAAACAGACAAGTTAGTTGGATTTAGTATTCCAGTCTGTTTATGGGAAAAAGATGGCCAACCAAACGAGAATGAAAAAGCATTTTTTGAAGCAATAAGCAAAATCACGGAAATCTGTCAACAACATCTTGAAAATGAATACAGCGCGGATTTAGCCTCAACTCTAAATTCACCGTTCTATTTTAAACAGGTTGAATATGTTGACAAAAAGGGCAAAAAGAAAATCAAGAGAGATGAGTCAGCAGCTCCAGTACTTTACGCAAAACTTGTTTATTCTGATAAATCAAAGAAAATTCTTTCTCTGTTTAAAACAAAGGGAAAAGAGAAAGTTGATCCTTTTGACTGTCTCAATAAGTACTGCCGGGTAAAAATGGCTTTGATTATTGAAGGAATCTTTATTAGTAAAACTGTTACATTTCTTCACATGAAGGTTCATGAAGTGTACATTAAACCGCTGAAACCCCGCGAAGCATTACTAACAATCAAAGAAAGCGGTGATGAGGGTGAGCGAAGCGAGGGTGATGAAAGCGATGATGATAAAGATGAAACTGAAACCCTAAATATCTCTGATATAAAAGTGAATGAATAAAACTATTTTTAATACAGTATTTGTATTAAAAATCAACCAAATCCTTAAAACTTACCCATGAGTTAAATTTATTAGGGTATCCACTCCATTTCACCAGTGCTAACTTTTTCTTGTTATCTCGTCTTAAAACTTTTTCAATCCTAAAAGTTTGCTGTTTTGCCTTTTGTAACTCTTGTTCGTAAAAAGAACCCTCAATTGCCTCTCCCATCAAATCAACAATGCTATACGTGACTGGTTTTGTTGGTAAAACTTTATCAATTACAAAGATCTCCTCTGTCCAGTTTGGTGTGTAACCTTTATCAAATACTTGCCTTTTATACTTTGAAATACGAATTCTATCTCCAATTGCAAACTTTGCTTTACCAGGTTTCAGGTAAATCAAATCGCCGTACAAATTAGACCAAACTTTTTTCTCATTCTTCTTTTTACTCGCTTCAACGGGAGTCATTTTCACGCTAGAATGTCTTGCATTATGGTAATCATCAACTAGCTAGTTTATCAATCTCGCCCCAGTAAACAGTGTTATTATTCACAGTAAACATCTTCCACATTCTGTTTTTCATTGTTTTATTCCCTCTCTCATCAACACTCGATTTTTCTTCATTTTCAGTGTGATATAGTTTAATACCTTTTGTCTTTGAAAAAAACTCTTTGAAATGTTTACTGATAAACTCAGAACCTTTATCAGTCCAAAGCATCTTTGGCAGCCTTTTGCTTGATTTAAACATCTCATCAGATGCTTTACTAACAGTTTCAGTTTTCTTGTCTTTTAGAGGTTTAATCCATCCATACTTGCTAAATACGTCTATAACCATCAGCAAATATTTAATTCCTTTGTTCCACTTGCTAAACTTTTGCATTCCAACCAAATCAGCAGCCCAGATTTCATCAACCCCTTTCAGGGGCGGATCCAGGATTTTTTTTAGGAGGGGGTGCACTCGTCTCTTGCTCTACTTCAACACCAATAAACCACATAGTTTTTTTTTTTTCGCAGAATACCAGTTGTATTAGAAAACCGCAGATCATCTCGGGGGGTGGGGGGGGGGGGGGTGCGCACCCCCTGCACCCTCCCCCTAGATCCGCCCCTGCCCTTTTGAGATTACTGATCTCTTTGAAAAGTTTCGTGTGATTGGTTTGTGAAGTTCGTCGGCTAACTGTTGAGACCAATCACTGCTCAACGTCGACTTGCGTTTTTTGTCTGTATAGTCCCAGTCCAAGTTTTTGTTTTGTATTAATCATTGTTCTGGCTGCAGCATGTCCCCATTGCCTCTGTTTCCAAGGAATTGCGTCTAATGATTTTACCATCTTTCTGTCAGCTTCATTTTTACATTTTACTTGTTCACTTTTCGGTTTATTTCCACAGACGCTATAATGTACATCATGTTACACACTTACAGCATCTGTTTTCCCAGTTGGTTGTTCATAGATTTCCAGAATCTCTCCAGTTTCAGGGTTATATTTTAATTGTTTTTCAAGAGGGTTACCAAGTCTAGTATACTTATGCCCAGGCAGCACGAAGCCGTTTTTTGGCGCCACTTTTAGGATGGCATTGTGAATATCGACTTTACCACCTACCCGTCCTTTAGAAACTGGATTAGAACCTCCATCCAATTCTGGTCTATCGGTTTTATATCTCTTTTTTGGTCTCACTTTTGTTGATAGCTGATCCATGGCCGATCCAACAGAATCTTGAATGAGTGGAGTCAGTTTATTGATGCCGTCATTCACAGCTTTCTTTTGAAGTTTTTTATTTCTCATTAATTCACTTGCTCTATATTGACCCATTTCCACCGCCTTGCGCCCCATCCAAGGCAGTCCATATTCAACAAATCTATCAACTACTGTACCAACCACAGTATCAAAAACGCCCGCCCCTTCAGACGGGCTATTTAGTTTTTGACTTTCTTTTGGTTTTTTTTTTTTCCACTTCCAACTTGCCCGCTGTTTTTTACATATCTAACTGTTTTATTTCCACAGACTGCACATTTACAATAGAATTGCAATCTGCCTCTTTTATCTCGCTGATACCCCTTTGGATCAGTACAAGGAGTTTTTCTTTTATCTACAATACAATAGGTTTCTTCCATTTTATATAATGTTTAGATAAATGAAATCGAGAGAGAAGTTTGTAAAAGGTGAACTTGACAACATATATAATCTGTTAAAATTAATGTTAGTGTTGAATATTGCCCTTATTCAAGATTGGAGCATGACAAAAGATTTATAAAAATATTTGAGCTGCTTTTTGAGATAAGCGAGCGAGCAGATTTATTGAGACAAGTTGTAGAAGGAAGTTATTTTGTCGAATAATTTGCTGGAGGATTATCTAGTAATATAATAAATGGAGGCTAAGTTTTTCAAGGAAATCGTGAAAAAAAAAATGGATGTTAAAACACTAAAAGATTGTGAGCGCGAAATCCGAACTGAAATAAATCATGAGCTTGAGGCTGGGCGAAAAACAAACGGGAATCTTTTTCGAATACTACTTGCGAGCGAATCTGAATTATGGGAGCGAATAAGAAATGGAGGTTATAGCTGGCGTAAGCTAACAGAAGATAAAAAGGTGCGATTATTTAAGCTTATTGAGATTTATTCAAACTTTCAAAATCTAATGGAGAAAGTTAAAAGTTTAAATACCAAAGTTGAGAAAATTAAACAGTTGAAAGATGGAAGTGATGGTGACAGTGATTAAAGTTTATATCATTTTGATTTAAAATTACCCAGCGGAGCAGCAAAGGGAGGGTTCAAAAGGTAACCGTACGTTCCCTTTTTTGACATAAAATTACCAAGCGGCTTAGCCCAAGGAGGAGAAGTATTCTCTTATGTAATCACTGTTATCTTCATCAAAAGATGGATTGGGAAGTATATCTAGAATATCCTTACCCATTTGAAGCTCCAACAAATGTGACCCTCCACAAGAATTTGATGCTAAAGGTGAAAGCACGCTCACAACACGCTTGCACGACACGCGCTTAGCGTGCCATAGATCACCCGATATGCGCATATTAAATTGAAAAAACAAAGACGGAAACACTTGCCTTTGTTTTGGTAAATTTAATTCGCTAGACCTTTTGTTTTTTTGTAGCGTGCCATATTTCACGCTAAGTGTGCGAATTATAGCGCGCTTAACGTGCAATTTGGGTAAGACACGCTGAACACGCTTGATTACTAAAACCAGTAATCGGCTCCTGCTAAAACTGCTAAGATGATAAAAATGGCTTGGGTTTTCAGCGGATTTAATCAGCATTGATAACTGATCGAAGTGAATCAAATATACCATTTGAGAGACCTTTTTGGAATTTGATCGTAACCGTAGCCATTTGAAAATCACCACTTAATTGTCGTCTAGCCTGGAATTAACGCGATATCAGTGTAAACCAATTCCTCCGACTGTAGGCTGTTGACCGGAATCAAAAAGAGGCCTGCTATCGCATGCAACGCACTGAAGTTATGTCGCCTGAAAATTAAAAATTCCGCTTTGTTTTAATTTAGTCCTCAAGGCACTACCAAGTTTCAGGAGGGTGACAAATCCAATCGTGCATCAACGTAAAATAGGCATTTAAAAGACGCAGTAAACTAGCGCGACATAATAAAAAATTATTTTCGCGCCGCTTAAATAATAGTCTGCTATACAGCCGTTTTCAGTGGAAGGAGCGTTGCGTGACGACACTAAAACGGCCATGTAGCAGACTACTGAAGACACTTAAATAATTGTAGGCCGTAATACTTTAGCCTGTTCCAAGCGATCAGATAGTGGAGAGCGGTGCGAAGTAAAGAAAGCGATGAAAAGTAGAGGGGGACTGGGGAGAGAGGTGCAGGAACGCTTGTGAGAATTTTGAACAAAAGTGCGTTCCGGTATACCAGATCCCGGTATACCCACTGATTGGTTGATTTTGACAGTTTTTGTCAACAGTGGAGCGTCTTCGATCACAGAGAGGAATGCGATATGGTGGTGATGACAGACTCTACGTCCCGTCACGCAGAATTCGAACTCGCGACAAACACAGCGCCTAGTGACTTTCCAAACGTGGAGGCTAAACGCGAAGAGCACTGACTGTTTAAACACGTAGTCGGCAGGATAGATGTCTTCGCAATTTCACCGACTGGCTTTGGAAAAAGCCTTATTTTCCAGCTTTTTCCTCGAATAAAGCGTGCGTTGTTATTTGGACAATAAGACTGAAGCATACGCGATGTAATATTTCAAGAAGAACTAATTTGCATACCGGTTTCGCTTTTTGTGTTATTGCAGGCCGGATCAATTAAGCAACATTGAAACCGTGTTGGAATTTTGGTACGTCTAGAAAAGCAGGCTGGTTTTCATTTGATCACTAGGATCGCTAAATTTTATTTATTTTTTAGCGATTGCAAGGATCGTAGTGACACTACGATCCTTGCAATCGCTAAAAAATAAATAAAATTTAGCGATCCTGGCACTTGATGATCTCTATTTGATCGCTGCGATCGTTGCGATCGGCGAGAAAGTGACTAAAGTCCGAAAGATCACTGTTTCTGAGAAAATTGAAAATGCGTTTTAAATTTAGGAAAGTTAAGATAACCTTTGCACAGCTTCGTCAATAAACATTTCTGGAAAGAACTTTGATTTTGCATTGCTAATAAAGCTCTACCCATAAATCCAGTAGGTCCCACCTGGAGGAGTCTGAGCTATTCAGTCAGAACCAGTCCATTTCATAAGGAGAATTTCACTATTAATCAGAGTTCCAGCCTATTCTATGATAGTATGCATGGCCAGTGATGGGTTTTTAGTGAAAATTCTAGTAAAAGGCCTATTTCATTTTCTTTGTGAACATCCCGGGTGGTCAGTAAGTTCTGACTTTTGAACTGAAAAACCTGGCCCAAAATATCACTAAAAGGAGAATTTTAATTACAATTAGAACCTGGAGGTACTTACCATTTACGTTAGAAAACAAGCCTGAGTATCAGGTTTTGAACTATATCCTCGTTGGGTGCCCCTTAATTTAGGTAAACCGTTTTTCCCAATATCTCGCATTTGAAATATTTCACAGACCTGATTCTTAGCAAGGGTTTTTTTATACTTACCTTTTTTCATTTCCCAGATTCTAGTCCTTCTGTATTGAATGGTTTGCATTTTTATTTTTCATTGCGTGACAGTGCAAGCCAATAATTGGCTGCGATTTCATAGGGACACCCAACGAGAATATAGTTCAAAACCACTTAAACATAGCATTGTTAAATGTATTTTAGTATTTAAACGGTAGATGTAGGCATATTTTTATCCCCTAAAAATTTTTCATCTGTTCCGATTTCCTAGCTGAAAGTCTAGTGATCCGAAAATTATAGGGATCAAAACTTCCCTTTTCGAAAAATTCAGCCAGAAAAAAGGCTCCCGAAAATTCTAGGTGATCTTTTGAGGGTAAAAATCCGTTAAAAATGGGTAATTATGCCATTTTTCGATGTTCGAAAATCCTAGGAGAGGCAGGCAAGCAAGAAATTTTACAAAAGATTTTCCGAAAATTCTAGATCTCAAGTCGTCTTCCGAACACATCTTTTCCGAAAGTTGACGTTGGGTGCCCATGAAATCAGGCGATGCAATTTTTTCACTCTTTTTGTTCTGTTCAGCTTAAGTTAATTTTTACAGTTTCATGTTTATGCGCGAGATTTCCACGCGGGTGGTTTGTGGAAATGGTAAACACCCCGGGTCTTGAAGAACAAACTTGAAACTATCTACCCGCGAACTAAAATGATTTAGGTAGTTTCTTAATTGTTTTTTACACGAAGACAGACAGTAGAGAGTTATCATGCATATGAAACCTTCATTACTGCGATTATGGAAAAAACAATATTGATAGTTAAAAAGCGAAATAGTAAATACAGGTCTGAATATGGGGCTACTAATACGAGATTGGTACGATTACGCATGCTTAAACCTTGTGGTTATGCCTCAAGTAATATCTTAATACTATTTAACATTCAATAGGGAAGTCGTCACCGAACCAACGGCGTGATATTGCGCAAACTAATTTGGGCAATTTTATAACTACTGACGCCAGCATTGTCTCAATTTCTCGCTAACTCTTCGCATAGACCGTTTAAGAAAATTTTGTAGTTCATTTCTTTCGCGTTACCCGTGCTTGTGATGCTAGGTAGGAACTATTAAACAAATGGGAACCTGTTGTAAGGGAACAAAAGCAAAAGCGTGAGGCATGCAAATGACAAACAATCCATCTGTTTGACCCTTCAAAGCAGACAAAAAAAAAACACTTGATGATCTTGTATTATAATTAGTCGTTTTCGTAAAACAGATGTCTCTAATTTTCCCCGGCGTTCAAAATAATTTCCCCTTTTATTTACCAAATTTTTGTATAGTGGGACACATTTGCCATTCTGGAGGCTTTATGGAACGAACACTGGATGCGTGGACGCAACTCAGGCTAACCAAATCTAAAGGTCGCTAATAACGGCTGGAGTGGTCTGCGACTAAAATTGCAATGTTAATTAGGGGAAAAATAGTGTAAAGGTTCCTAGTTTTATACGTATACTAAGGCAACAAGCTGTCGTAGACGCCTTTTTTTCTATTCAGCGGCAAACAATTTCTATCCAATGAATAGGAATTTACGCCTCTTCTGTTAAATCTACCGGTGCAATCGCTTCATGCTTTAGGACTCGCCGTATTTCCATGTTTGCTTTCCGACAGGTGTCGTATGCAATTTGAAGTCGCTAAGCACACAGTATTTCTTTCAATAAGGAAAGTCTCTATTTCAGTTAAACTAAGTGCTTCATTTTTCGAATTGTCCAGTTCTATTTCAGGGAATTAAAGGTATTCAACTAGTAGCTGTAGGAGTATAAGCCCTTTCATTCGTGTGTTTTGCAAAAATGCTTTACATTTATTTTAAAAAAAATACTGTACATTGTCAAAAAACACACACACACACACACAAGAAAAAACTGTTTTCATTTTTCCGACATTATTCATAATAAATGTCTGCCACCGTACTGGTGAAAAGAATTTCCAACAAAACCTTGATGTTGCGCAGTGTCTTTTAATGATCTATTTTACGTCTGAAACACCTGGATCAACGATAAAACTAGGAAAGTGAAAGCTTAATACGACATCTATGCTTCATGCGTATTTACTTAGTGTCTCTTTTAACCTTGAAGGAGCCAATCAACGTTATACGTGTGAGCCACATCTTAAAGCGAAATCCTTAAACCAATTTTATTAGAGAGTTGTTCACGACAATTTAGCACGGTAACTTATTTTATAAGCCACGCAAACCCACTAAGAATGTCTACAATCGACAGGAAGCAAAAGGTTGTTTAGCAATTGCGTAAGAAAATGATATATGGCGTACAAACGTGAACGTCACGAGAATTGGTGTTACCAAGATGACGTCAAAAACCTTATTTTATGGCTGCTGCACTGGCTTTTCTGAGCAATTTAAGCAGTGAATATTTGGTGGTGCTACAATTCTGAATCTGAATCGAATCTGAGCCAAAACAGACGGCGTCTACAGGATAGATCATGCCTCCAGTCGATCTAGCGACGTTTTCAGCCGATCCTTTACCTTGGGTCTGGGTGCCAGGTTGGATTTTAACCGTCGTGGCAGTTTCAGGAAATACGCTTGTGATTTATCTCATCGCCACCAACCGGCGTCTCCAAACACAAGTGAATCTTTTCATCATGTCCCTGGCTATTGCTGATTTTTGCTTTGGTTTAACTTATTTCCCAACATTTTTCACTTGCGAATTCTACCTGCCATGTGATCGAGAACTCCGACAGATCTTCGCTGCTTACTTCGCTTTTGCTTCGTTGACGAACTTGTGCGTCATGACTGTCGACCGTTACGTTGCCATAGTGATGCCCTTCAAGTATGTTCCTATCATGACGTCACGACGCATCGTTGCTATGGTGGTCCTCGGCTGGCTTTTTCCCGCAGTGCTCTATTTTCTTATCGCTGTCATTGTCAAACAGCTTGCTTCTGAAGATACATTCATTACTTTTAAAATTTCAAGGGTGTTCGTGTTTCAGCTACTGCCGTGTATATTCCTGCTTCTTGCCACTATGCAAATGTTTTACATCGCGTATAAACACACCAAAATGATGGCGACCCTTGCCCTTCAGTTACAGTTTAATCATCCGATGACTCTCAAGAAACGTAAACAAGGAGTAGAAATTTCCTCTGCGAGATTTATGGGGGTCGTGGTATTTGTTAATGTGATCTGTTACGCCACAGACTCTTTCTTAGATCTTCGAACATATTTGAGTACTTTCCCGAAAACTATGCACACTGAATATGCTCTTTGCCTTCTGTTTATCACCAACTCAGCCGTTAACCCACTTGCCTATGCGCTGTTAAAACACGACATCAAGAAAGAAGTCAAAAGATTGTTTTCTGTTAAGTGAAGAAAGATAACGAGAAACTAAAACTTCCGTTTTACGCAGAGGCGCTTTTCAACCAGTGCCACCATTCTTCCCAGCTGACTCTCTACTGGCCAAGCTTGTCTGCAGCTCCGTCATGAATTCTTATAAACTCCATAAGGGCCTCTTCAGTCCTGGGTATAACTGAACTGTGTATTTAATTGCCACGGTCAGCATATATCGCATTAAGAAACCTATGCATGTTAAAAAACGACGTTGAAAAAGGAATTTTAAAAAAACTGTTTTCATTTAAACAAATAAGACTGTGCCTGAAATTATTCCTGTAAGACCGGCGAGTTTGCTTTGTTCAGTAACATGTGGTACATTCCTGCAGAAAACCGTCCGTTGTTTTCACAACACATGACAATGTTAACTACACGGGTCAGTTTGTCTAGTAATGATAGGGTTGTGTTGCTGCTAGAGCGGAAGCACAAGCAATAATGAGGAAAAACTGAGCTTAAGAAAAAAAAAGGACGCTTAGGTTCAAACGTTTTGAGCGTTTCTTACTTCCACGCTCGCACTCCGTCACATGATTATCTGTTTTTTTTCTTTTTTTTTTCAACTTGAAGCGCGTCACTTGAGGAGTTGTAGGAAGGAAGGGAGAAACTATCGGCCTTAAGGTTGTAGGTTCTGTTGTCCCTTTCAACGAATCTTCGCCACTTTCGTGTTCAATCTTTTCTTCCTTTAAAAGCACAGCCCCGCGTCACACGTTCACAAAGAGTTTAATGAAACCTTCTTAAAACTGAAAGCTTGAACCGCCAGCCATCATGTTCTAAAAACTAAATGTTAGATTCCTATTTTATAAATATTCCAATTTTGCATAGTTGAGAAACAAAATAAAGTGATTTTACTTGAACCGTGAAACAGATACTACAAAAATAGTGCAAAATAGCAATAGGTAAACAAAAGAAGACAATAGAATTGGTGCATAATAGTGCGTAGTATTCTACAACCGGTTTCACGGGTTAAGTAAAGTCACTCTAAAAGGCTGCTTTTATGCCGTAGGATGAGTAAACTTATGTAAAAATAGTCTGATTTATTGTTCTTGTTAGTTACTCAGACATGTCATGTTCTCCTAAGTTTATAAAATCTTCTGAATTGTCATTTTTAACTTCTACACTTGCTGTAAAATGTAATTGATAGGTGAATTTCGACGCATATTTCGTAATGGATGTGAGAAAATAAAATGTCCTGGGTAGCAATTCAACATTTATGGGAAGGGCTTTAGAAAACAGTCTCTCTGATCCTCCACCGTCCAGTTTAAATTTGTAAGTGCTATTGTAGCATACGTTTGCTACTTCCAACGCTAAAGAGGTTGATCCGTGATCCCTTCTCAGTAATAAAAGACATCCTAAGTGGAGGTCTTTTACAACGGTCTCCGAACCAAACATTTTACTTGGAACCCCATTGCTGACTGATTCAGCAACATTAGTTTGATCAATAGCGCATGCGCAAAGTCTAACGTCAACTGACTTGTCTGCGCATGCCTCAAATTTGCTATATCTGGACTGCCGAGTATAACTTGTCAACCAAACTTTGTCTTCCGGCTTTGCATAGTTTTTCAAAGAAACTTTAAAGACTTCGTCTTCCGTAAAACCAGCTGGAGGGACCACGTGGAGATCCATTGTCGTCAAGATGTAGCCTCCTTGGAAACGTTGCAGAATATTAGTAAATGATTTCCCCACCAAGCGCTGACAGTTTCCATAGCCATACCTTTGGGATGAGGTTACAATTTCACCAGCACCTGTAAAAAACGAACGGAAACAACTCGAAAGACGATTTTGAGCTACACACATCAACCGGAAGTGTACTTTTTGCAAAATTCGGCCGGTTTTCTCCTAAATTTTTGGGTAAGTCGTCTCTATAACAGGTAGGTACGTTCGAACGTTACTACCCTTTTAGACCGAACCATGGCGTCTTTTATCACCACTGTAAGTAGAGAATTGAATGTTTACAATTTGCTCTCACCGGCGTAAAGATCGTTTTCTTTGACCTTCAAAACAATTTGGCGATTTCTATGAGTTGAGTGAATAACTTCGGGCCGCTATCTAAACCAATAAGAGGCTGTAACGTCAATTTTTTTTTCCGGCAAAAGAAGATTTGCCAGTCCATCACACTTTTGCGGGTATGTTTCTTTGGTTTCCTCCGCCCAATTTCGAAATGAAATTTGCTAGTTAGTCGTTTAATAACGGACGTGATTACACTACAACGAATTTTCCTTTCTGTTTTTAAACTTGAATGCACTACTTTAACAATTAATCTGCAGGAAAATGGAAATTGTCACAGGCAGAATAATGACGAGTTTGAAGAATAGAAATTTACTTTTTAGTGACGTTACCCTGACCTCGTCGTTGTAGTTGCTTAATTAAATAAGTTCACTATTACATGTACCTCCTAAATGTTGTGTCTGTATGGCATCATTTAAGGTCCCCAGTGCAAACTCTGCTAGCCATTTGTGGTTTTTTGAGTTGTCTTCTGCCTGACTATAATCGTCGAACCCTTCACACTTGCACCTGGTCAGCGGCATCAACTGCAAATCTGCACATGTGCGGTTTGCTGGTAAAACAGAAAATATCCCTACTGCCGTGGAATTCTGGGAGTTCATTAGTTCAGGATGGTTTAAAGACACGAGTGCTCTATGTAGGTCCAGCAACGTAAATAGACGCTTTTGGTTTTCAACCAGGGCCATCATTTGCTGATGGCCGAGCTTTTCAGCCACTTGGTCTGGAATTATCATAAACAGAATTGGATCAAAAGTCTCTCTTCTCCCTTCGTCAGTATAACTATACTGAGTATTCCTGTTGCCATGGTCGGAAAATATCACAGTAAGAGTGTCGGGGCTCTGAACTAAATTATTTAAGAACTTTGCCAAGTTGGCATCCATGTTGATCATTCGTACCCCAGTATGCTCGTGTCCAGTGTTAAAGTGCATAAAGGACAGCATCGATTTGGCCTTTTTGTCTTTGTTCATGGCAGCGTAAACTTTCGTTATGTAATCCAGGAAATACTGACTGTAAAACTCTCCGTTTAGACAAACCTGGGGTGGAGTCTCGTAATGGTTTGTCATGCTGTATTTTTTAAATACTGTGCAGGAAAAATGTGACAGGCCAAAGTCGTCAATATGCTTTGTACTCACTCGGTTTTGGAATTCACTCCATCTGCAACAGTATACATTTTTTCTTATAGTAGCACCTTTAACGTTAGCCCGCGAGAACCTCCGGTTTTTTCGGCTTTAGTTTCACCCGCCGAGAAAAACCGTAGGGAGAGAAGCGACGACCGGAAAAGCGTCTACGGTTCGCAGGCTACTTTAACGTAGACATTAAAGCTACACACTTAAAATCTTCATTAAAAAATCACGTTTTCATCAAATCGCAATTTTTTTTTCGTAAAGTAACGTTCTTATAGTAGTGTGTATTTTCAGATAAGAAAAGAACATGTTTTAAGTTATGGGCACTCTGATTGTGCACTAAATACAATTTTTCCCATACTAGCACCCAAATAATCGTATACACTAAAACAACTATCGGAAAAGTCGGAGCTGAATGTAACAATCTCAGAAAACACAAACAAATGCCGCTTTATGGACACCCTCTTAATACAGACACGTGTCCGTGTAACATGGTTTGACTTAATTTTTAACTTTACAGTGGCGACTTTAAGAAAATTGCTACGGCGACCTCTACCACGGTGGCCGGAAGTAAAATAGCTCATAAACGACGCAGTGCGCATGCTTAGAAGTGACTTTTCGCTGTCACGCCAAATTCTTCAACGCGAAGACCTGTCTTGTGGCGTAGTCGCTACTACGTGAGTATAAAATTCGACTTTTCTTCTATTTTTAACTATCACTGGTTCGAAAACCTAAGACAGATTGTTTTTCACTTTATCAAGAAAGTATTTGACGCCCAGTCTGGTTTTCCAGTAATTACGTCTTCCCTGCGTTTTACTGACAGCGGAAGAGAATGAGCGAAGGTGGCTCGACTGGATCGTTTAGGGGGGATACCTCCCAAGTTTGAGCATTAACTACGTCTACATGAGTAAAGATATGGGATAAAGGTTACCTCAACTGTATTTTGTAAAGATGCCAATTTCTTATGATCCGGGTTTTATTGCAATCAGAGTCGCCATGGCATAATAATAATAATAATAGCGGGGCTTCCGCGCGCGAAGCGCGCGTGGGACAGAGCCCCATACTCATGGAATATGGTCAACCTCTTTTCGTTTGGTTGTCACGTGATTGACCGAGCGTACGTACGTACGTACGTACGCGTCTACAGATTGTACGGGTGGGGTAGGGGAGACTATCAAAAGGAAGGGAGGGGTGTCTCAGACGTGTCTTGGCAAGTCCACATTTTTAATATAGGATTTTAGGACATTCACAATATGGTCAATTGACAGCTGTCAAAAGAGGATAGCCACTGACCAGTATCCCATGACCATATCGCGGGTTCATGTGTCAACTCATCGAGGTGACGTGATTTATTTGGAAGCTGTCCGCTGACCAGTTAATTGTTTTACTAGATCGCGAACAATGTTCAATCTCATACTTTTATTAGTTAAACTGATAATGCACACATATTGGACATCAATGTTTTGATATATTGACAGCTGTCAAAACAGAGTACCCACTGACCAGTATCACTTGACCGTATCGCGGGCTCAGGTGTCGACCCATCGAGGTCAAGTATTTTTTGAAGTTATCCGCTGACAAGTTACTAGTTTTCAAGTGATCGCAGGCTCAAGTTCAAGTTTTTTCTAAATTCATATGAAATATGTTGTGTTTATGTGCTACACAATTAAAATTTTGATTGCAAACTGACCTCGGACGCGAAAATTCAGCCAGCTGATACAGGCAGGGAAGACAGTTGCTTTTGACTTTTCTCACCATGGTCACGCGTTGGTCACGCTCTACGTCCAATTTTTATGCTCTGATTGGTCAAAATTTGACAGGTGAGTTCATGCGGAAAATTTATGCACCATCTTGAATCTTGTTTACTTTGACAGCTGAAGCTGACAGAGTTTTGTGTCAACTTGTGATGTTTTTAACTGTCTTTTTCCACTGGATGTGCAAAATGAAATTCAGCTGCTATCAGGAGTCCTCTGTTATTCATGGCTAGTTTGTTTATTGGGTTTTTGGTTGAGGAATACGTCGCTTGTCAAAGTCGGAAATCCGATTTCGGATGGCATCGTTTTCGTTTTCACCTTGCTTGATGCGTAAGAGGATTGCAAAGTCTGAAGTGATACTGGCTTTTCTTGATACCTTTCAGGAGCTGCATCTCAAATGGTAAGCCAGAGAAATTATTGTATTTGATGTTTGTTTTTCTGGATCTAATTTAATGAAGTCGAGCGGAGTTTATGCGGTCATTTAGTTTATGCACGTTTGTAAGATTTGAGACAATGATCTGACCGAGTATCAGGTTTGATAGAAGCTTACAGAACTTTAAAAAGCCTTTAGACAGTTTCTCACCGCAAATAGAAAGAAAACGTTCCAAAGAATATTTAGTTATAATTCTGGCCGGCAAGAAAGCTTTGAGCGATTTTCTTGCCTCGAGTTCGTCTTTGAAAAAAGTAAACACTGGGAAGCCGGCTTAAATAAAACATAAACTTAAGCTTGAAGCTTGAAGACTCAGGATTTTTAGGGATACTTTAATACTTGTCTTCCTAAATGAAAATTGTTGTTTCTGTACATGTTTCACCGAATTATGTTTCTTTTATTGATTGTTAGTAGTCTCTCTTGTAATTTTAATCGCAGTGCCGATTGTTTTCAGTCGTTCAGTGAACATCGCTTGCAGGAGTACTCAAAATGCCGCGCGTTAATAAACCATTAAATAAAAAATAAACAGAATAAATTCTTTATAATGTTGGAGCGTAACTCTGTTAATGTTCATTCAAACACTCGCCACAGCTCGCACTACAAAAGTGAGAACCGGATGGCCGTATAGGTGATTTTGGAAATTTTTTTAACAGTTTATGAATATTGAATGAGTGCAATTTGTATTGTGAAATACTGCTTTCTGTCCAAGGTCTGCCGGTATGATAAAAACAGTGCCTCATACTACTGTTTCACCTCAGATGTGATGTATAAATGGTATAAAAGGTTGGTTTACACGCACCCAGATTTGTTGACAAGATTTTGCAAAGTAAACTTGTCGAACGCAAAAGAGTTGGCCTGATTTTTTTCCCCACTAATTAATCTACGGTGATCAAGAGCCATTATGGCTCTTAAATGTGATCGAAGATGATTACCAGTTTTTGGGTGTACATATGAGGCTATCAACTCGATGTAAAATCTGATTCACTCTTGGGCTGTTTGCAAATTATTTTTCTCTAAAATCAGGTAGCCTTTCCCTCAAAAGTCACATAAATGTGCTCTAAAGTTAACTGAATTGTGGAATTCGAATACAAGTTTATTGTTTAATTTAAATTATACATTTATTAATGGGAGCCTCGCTTTTAGCCCTGGCTAAATCTATATATTAGTCTTTATTTCCACACAAGATAAAAAAATACATATCTTATGTTACAATATTTGAGTAAAAGTATATATATTTAAGTTATTTACAATAATAATAATAATAATAAAAAATACGCTTACATAGCTAAATTGTATTTAAAAATTAAGCGATTAATGTAAGAGTTCTTGAATCTATCTGTATTAACTTTCGGATACTGACTTGTTCGATTCCTTAAATTGTAAGTCAATACTTTCTTCTTGGGTAATAGTCCCCTTAGAGGGTGTCGGTCTATGCCAGATACCTTACGAAATACTTTTCTGTCCTGCTTTTCTAGAAGGTTCTTGATAGAAAATGATTTATTTATTTAACAGCTTTTCCTGCATTCAATGTTCTTCAGTGAAACTTGCAGGGTATATTTATTGAAGATTGATCTCGGGATTGTCAAATTTTTACAAAACTTAGCTAGCGGTTTTTTGTAGGCATGGACCAAATTACGTCCAAAAACTGTAACAAAAGCAGCTGAATGCAAGTTAATAAAATTCTTCTTACTCGCGATCGCCCAAGGCAATTCCCCTCTTTTTTTGTACGCTGTTTTTAATGGAATCAAACCACTATGAGATAAAGCTGCGTTTCCAAAGCTTATCATTTTCTTACAATATTAGCTAATTGTGTGGACAGCATGCTATTTCACTGTTTTTATGATTCTTAAAACTTCGCTTCAAAATATTTCGAAAACGCTCTCATGGAATTTGTTCAAACTTTGCCATGATATGAGGCAATTATGGCAGGTACATACTCCCTTAAGCGATTTCTTAAAAAACCCCTAATACAGAGAAACACATAGATAAATAAAAAACGTAATGGCGTCGTTACTTCGCCATGGCGACTCCGATTGCAATAAAACCCAGATCATAAGAAATTGTCATCTTGATATAATACAGTTGTGGTAACCTTTTTCCCATATCTTCAAGAATGCAGACGTAGTTAATGCTCAAACGTGGGAGGTATCCACCCAAACAAATCCAGTCGAGCCACCTTAAAGTTGAAATTTGGTGGGCTACGGTGGCCTACTCTCCCCAGGACTCCGTATCCACGAGGCCGCCGTAATAGAGGTTGCCGTAGCGATTTGCCTAATGTCCCCCAAGTCCCTACTAAAAAAAGATACTGTTTCCTTTGTAAGTGAACTAAATGCTACGGCCCCATTATTTTTCCAGGTATTTCACGATATTGGTACCTTCCTCTCTAAACTTATGTAGTATATATATTTACAAAGGTACCTGTCTTCAAATTCAGAATCTCCATCAGGGCTTGCTCTTACTTGAAGGTCTGTCAATCCAATTCCCCAGTAGTCATACCAACAAAGATCTTCTTGGAAGAGAGTCTGGTAGCCCCATTTACTGAAGGCTCCAAACAACACTTCTACCCCAAGAGGGTCCTTTGCGGTCTTTGCTCTGTCACTGATTTCATTGTCATCTATAGAATAAGAAAAAACAGTATACTATTAAATCTAAATGGAACTAAAAGGTCACGAAATGCAATTTACTTTAATTTCCCTCGAAACAACTAGGAGCTATATAGTAAGGGCCCTTTAGGAAGCTTCCTTACGTTGCACATTCAAAAGGCCCTTTGCATCTCGGGGTTAAACTGAAATGCAAAAGTACCCTCCGTGAGGGGGTGTGGATATTTTCTGGAACTACACAATGTATGAAAAGTTGGCTCACCCAGGGTAGCTCGGCTGGGCGAGTGACTCTTTTACTCGGGACAAGTTTTCTCCATTTATACTACTACATGAAAAATTACTTCAATTTGATTGGCTTAGAGCAGTGGTATTTCATCTTAATTTGAAATACCTACATGTGAAAATTACAAACCTTTTGCGGGTAGTAGTATAAACAAATAATAGCATGATTTGTACGTGATATTTGGCATAAAAACCACTCGTGATATTTCAAAATTGTCTCAAATTTCACTCACCATTACGTATAACAATTGCGAAATATCACTGGTGGTATTTATGCCAAATATCACTACAAATCATGCTATTACCTATACATAGACGGGGCGTGAATGATATGGACACTCCTTAACGTTTACCTTTCATAACACCAGAAAAGAAGGGCCTCATGTTGTCAAAAGTCTGTTGACCAACGCTCTGGAACAACTCAAAATCCAACGCAGTCGCCTTGATATCGGGATCTTGTGCAATCCTGCGGAGTACCCCCACTGATCTTGGTAGAATTCGATAAAAATGCGGTCTTGCCACAGAGTCCAGCACAACCACGTTAACATTTATGTTGTTTCTCTCGCTGTCATTTTCGGCTTTCTTTAGGATCGGTGGAAAGATGAGCGACTGCAGAATATCCCCACACTTTATGTACAGAAAGCCAAAGCCGTTTTTTTGGTTTGTTTCTACGGCTTCTTGTACAGTTCCAGTTATTGTCTCCTTGGATGTAGGAATCCAGTCATTGACTTTGCCCATTGCCGCATTCAAAGAGCCTATGGTGATATTCGATGACCCACCCACAAACCTCGGCATTACATAACAGTCTATGATTTCCAGACTTTGTTTCTTTAAACGAACATATGTCAGGGTGACGAGTCTAGGCTTGTGCACATCCGACTCTACTCGGTCTAGTAAAAAGTATAAGTGAAAATACTTTAAGATGTAGTCAACTCGCTCTAACTCGCGTCCATCTTGGGAGAAGTGTCTGCGCTATGCAGAGCAAACAAAACGGCTGAAGAATGGCAGTAACCAACAACTGTAAGTTCATTTAAGGGGCGTGACTCAAATATATAGAGGTGTCCGTTGAGAGAGAGTTGGCCCCATCGCCAAGAAGATATGTTATGTGCAATGATAAAATAAATAAAATGTTAGTTAGGTAATGCTTTGGAGTGGTAGTAAGAAAAATTAAAGATATCTGACGGGAGGAATTAATGACTTACCTACCACGATATATCTATCTGAAGTAGTACATTAGGGGCGTGTTCGACTGACGGTATTCCCGAACAAGACTATTAAGTAATAGAATACACTTTCTATGGGTTAACCGGCGTGATAACCCAAATCACTCGCCGAAGGCGAGTGATTTACAAAGTTTTCGAGTGTTCTCCCAACATTCCAAGTGGGTAATCACGCCAGTAAACCCATAGAAAGTGGGGTCTATTGCTTTTTAAAATAAGTTTAAGTTTTCTATGAGTTTACCGGCACAATAAACCATAGGTTTTTAACCAATAAGAACGCGCGAATGTTATTTTATAAAATGGAATAGACTCTTGAAATCACTCATTTTGACGTTCATTGATCTGCAATAACTAGAAAGATGCTTAACATTAGGTGTCCTGATTATTGTAGCGTTGAAGTGGCCCAAAAAGTACGGTGCAAGAGATTTGCAGCAAACCTTTTGCGTATTCTTATTCTGGAATTTGATCAATCGAAAGTACATCACTCTAAGTAACAGCGGACAAATGACGTGAGAGTGACTTATTCACTTACTTATTCACCCAGGGGTGGAGGGGTACTTTAGGAATTTCTGAGTGGGGATGTGCCGCTGGGACCCTGGAACCCTTAACCAGAGCTAGTTCAGCTGAATTTTGCTACTCTATACTAGAGTAAACTCCCCAAATCCCCCCTATCCTAGAGTAGCTGTTTTCCAGAAACTACTGAGGTCACTAGCACAGTTTAGCCAAAACAAAACCTTTTACCACAATCCCTAGTCTAGATAAAATCTTCAACCAACTGATCAGTTTCCTGAAAAAAGATACCCTATTCTAGACCCAAACGCTCTGATTTATATACCCTATCTTAGAGTAAACTGCTTGAAAACCATACCCTTCACAGCGGCACATACCTATATAGCCCATATAATTTATGGCAGTACCTCTCCCCCCGGGCTTATTCACCACTGAGTATGTTCACTGATTGAAATTTATGTATAATGGAAATATATATCAGCCATATAATAACATGTATAATCAATATACCTGTGTGGCTTGCATTTTATTGCGGATAACGAGGTATAATTGTGACCCTCCACAGGATTCTAATGCTAAAGGTGAAAGCACGCGCACGACACGCTTTCACTTTAAAACAAAAGAATTTATTTTAACACGCTTTAGCACGCTTACAATCTTGCCTTATTAGCAATTTCTTTTGTTTCAGAGTACACGCTTGAGACAATTAAGCGTGAGCAAGTCGAACAAAAGAGCGTGTTAAAGTTTTCAAACAAAAGCTCCGTGCGAAAAAGCACAACACGCTTTCAGTGTGCGCAAAAGCACGCAAGGCGTGTTATCTATAAGCTAAATAAATTTCCTCTACAAAAAGGAACCGTAAATGATTATGAACGGCACCCTTTTTTGGTAACTATCGAGAAAGAAAAAGTTATACCTCAGCGATCGCAGCGATAGTATCTGATTGAAAAAACGTTGTCGCTTGAAAAGTATAACCAGTGAACGGTGTGACCTACTGGATTTATGGGTAGAACTATATTAGCATTGCAAAATCAAAGTTCTTTCCAGAAATGTTTACTGACGAAGCTGTGCAAAGGTTATCTTAACTTTCCTTAATTTAAAACACATTTGCAATTTTCTCAGAAACAGTGATCTTTCGGACTTGACACTTTCTTGCCGATCGCAGCAATCGCGATCAAATATAATAGAAATCATCAAGTGCCAGGATCATTAAATTGTATTTATTTCTTAGCGATTGCAAGGATCGTAGTGATCAAATGAAAACCAGCCTGCTTTTCTAGATGTACCAAAATTCCAAAACGTTTCCAACGTTGCTTAATTGATCCGGCCGACAATAACACAAAAAGCGAAACATCAGTTAATTAATGACTGTTTGACCGCTTTTTGAATAGTAAGCAAAAAATGTATTTTTTAACAGAATTCAGAAATTGTATGGTGCTTTTTTGTTTGATTCTTTGTTTTTGCCACGATAATACGGCGTGTTTAGAGTACTAAAGTTCGATCCGAGAATTAAATCTCTGTCAGTCACACACTGAGAAAAGAGAAAAAGAACTAAATTAAAAGTAGTCCGCGTGAAATTCTTGAAGGCAATCATTTGCTCCATAAAGTTCGGTCATTGAATTAATTCATCGAGCTCGATCTAAAGGGGTGACGGTCAAGCTACTCGAAAGTGATGTCGTTTGAAGTTATGTCGTCCAAAACCTGATAATATGAGTTTTGTCGCCCAAAATTCAAAGAAAAGTCGCCCGCAATCCTCCCTCATTCTACAGTGTTTTTAGCTTACAGATTCTTGTTTTTTTCGTCCTGTGAAGAACGAGATATAGTACACGTTTACAGCGCTTGATTCGTCTTAGCATAGCGCTTCGTTCGTCAGGGGCACCTGACGGCGATTTCCTCCTAAATGCATCCTAGCATCCTAGGACAACCTCAGTCTTTTCGAAATTACAAGGGCTTCAGCATTATTTTCCCGAAAAATTTAGCTTCCAATTGAAAGTTTTAGGAAAGTGAGAATTTTATCGTATTTTCGGTTCCGAAAATTTTAGGATTCTTTAATTCTCTACGAAAAATAGCTTAACTGGGGAATGAAATGGAAAAAATTAAACTTCAGAAAATCGTAAGGAATTTATTAGATAACCTTCGAAAATTGTACATGCATGGAACGGTCATCTAGAAATGTTTAGCCTTCCTCAACCTATGGAAAATTCTAGGCAGTTTTTGTTTCTCCGATTTAAGAGTGATTTTCCGTAAAATTCGAACTTCGGCCTGACACGGTACCTCATCGATTTGGCTGATTTTTGGCATGTAGTCTTAGAATGGTGTCCTAAATACTAAATGCATATTCTAAGGTTCGAATTCTCGTTGGTTTCAAAGATACAGGAATGACAGTTTTGACGAGGCCTCAAGCGGCCGCCATGTTGGTGAACTGAAGGAGATTTACAGTAATTAATTCTAGCCTTATCATTGAAATAACTTAATCGTGACTCATACAGTTGCAAAGAACTATCCTTCCTCCTTTCATTTACCTACTCTTATCTGAAAATGGTTAAGCCTGAGCTACGAACGGCTATAACTTCTCACAGCACTTTTTCGGTACTTAAAAGGTACACAAACTTGGTAGAAATTGGAAGGCCAATATCACCCATGCCACATCGATTTAGACTAAGCCATTTTAACTAAACATAGTTTGTTTATAGCTAAGTTAGATTTTTGAATAAAATAATTGGGCAAATGCAACGGAACAGAAATATGATTGCATGAATGCGCAGTGGTTCAGCCACTTGGCCGCTAAAACTTCAAAACAAAATTCGGTGAATATTTGAAAAGAAAATTCTTTAAAAATTTATCGTGCCTCTTAAACCCTATCTATCGCTTAAAAAACCCTCCCTAGTAATGTAAACAGATGATCTTTTGATTCTGATCTTGCGAAGAGCTTGAAATATGCGCTAAAATGAAAATTATAAATTTTGTTACACACGGTACTAGCTCAAGTTCGCTCTTCGATTTCCCAGACCAATCGGGAGCCGCTCATGTACTGCACAGTTACAATTTTCTCTGTAGTATTTCGCTGTATACAGCTACAAATTACATATTTTCTTAGGCAAAGATAACGCAAACGTTGTCAGTTTTAATCAAAAGGCTAGAAAAACCAACCGTGCACTGTAACTTTATGCAAATTGTATGGTATTCGATAATTACACGTGTAAACAGGAACCTACCTTTGCTAATGTACACTGTTTGGCAGATCTTTCCAGCGTAAGATATAAAACTAGTACATGAAATGAAATTAAAGAACTCATCAAGTCAAATTACCTGATCGTACCGTCATTACTGAATAATAAGTCCGCAAAATATGACATGGAATGATCGGTGGGAGACGAAGCTATTTTTAGGAGGACAGGGAACTGCACGCTGGAACGGAACTGAAATGAACAACCTCAATCAAGTTCAGTCTTCTTGACGCTATTAAACTTTTCACCCGAATTTGAACAGGAAGTTGCTTTCTAATTTTCTTTCTCATTCTTGCATGTATTCTGCAGTTCGCCCACTATTTTTTCGTAACTTTTAATTTTCTAGCTAACTGGAACTGTTAAGAACTACCAACCCCCCTCCCCCCTCCCCCCTCCCCCTCTTTGAGTGAACTTTCATTCGGTCTGATTCACAATAATTTTCGAACGGTGACAAAGTGAAATTTGAAATGACATTTTATTTAGTATTTTTAAAAGCTCCTTCTTTTTTTCCCGATAGCCAGGAATGTTTTGAACGTAAAGGCTCAAGTGGCGGTGTTTTTCACGACTCTGCTTGTAGACTGACCTCACCACCAGTACCACGCACATAAAATCTGATCGGAGAGGGTCATACAGTAACTGATGGGTCTCTGAAAAGCGAAATGCAGTCACTTTGGGGCGAGTAGGCTATATAGATGATGAACTCATTGTTTATAACCCCATAACTGTATCCCAAAAGTCGAGCCAGCCGGGGGCGAGCGAACACAATTTTGGGGCCACTGGCCACGCCCTTATGTTTAGCGGGAAATTGGTTGATTAGTCAAATCTCCTTAACTCCGCGACCATGCACCTTTCCAAATATAGCCCTTCTAATCGTCATATAGTTAGGGCCTCCCGTAAGCATTTGCAACTATTTTGATTTGTAGAAGACTGTTTAACAGTTTTCATTACTTTAAATGTCTCGTAAACAACACGAGGTACATGTTCTGATCTCTCCCCCCCCCCACACCCTTCCCCCATCCATAACAAAAAATTTTCAGACCAACACTGAATTGCATGAAGGTATTTACAAAAATATGACCATCTCGAGGCAAGGTTCATCACTGTAACTTACCACATAAAAGCCTTTTCGTTGTTTGCCATCGACTGATTCTGTTCTGAATACTAAGGTCCCATAAACAACGCCACGTTTAGAAAGAGCCCGCCCTTTTCAATCCAAGAAAACCCAAGTAGCGATTTCACCAACGGACATAAGCCGTAAGAAAAGGACCGCGTCAAATAGTTCATGAAATCACAAACGCCTCATGACACCTTTAATTCACTCTTTCTTCTCTGAAAAGCGAAATGCAGTCACTTTGGGGCGAGTAGGCTATATAGATGATGAACTCATTGTTTATAACCCCATAACTGTATCCCAAAAGTTGAGCCAGCCGGGGGCGAGCGAACACAATTTTGGGGCCACTGGCCGCTTCCTCACCTTTCTCCTTTAAAAGAGCACTTAAGGCATTTATTTGTAATAATTATTAGTATACTTCAACAAAAATCTTGGGAAAAAGCCTTTTAATATTCAACATTTGTACATGTAAACTTCCGTAATATGGATTAGTTTAATTTTTCACCTGATATTATACTGTACCCGTCGCCGTAATTTTTACGCCATCTTCGAAAAATTGTAATTGAGGAGGCCTAATTAACATAAGCTCTATAGTTTCTTTTAGGCCTCCTCGCCATCTCTTCCTACATTTTTTTCTTTTTTTCTTTTGGCATCTTTAAGTAATGTAATTGTGTGGCAAATAAATAAAAATACCTAAAATACCTACCTAAATACCTAAACTAATTTTTAATTTTTTAAGCATAAATGACATCAGAATGCGCGATTATGAGCATTGTAGCTTATGAAAAGAAAATTTAACACCTGATGCACATGAAAGCGTCTAAGACGGGGACTAGGGGGAATTAGGAACATTGTGCTTACCGCTGGAAAAATATTGGCTAGTTCTTTGAATAGACTCAATTAAAGCCGTTTTTGTTCCGTAAGGAGCTGTTAGATGGGGGGAAAGCTACATAAAGTAGATCGCATCAGAATACGGCATAGGACTAGGCTCTCAAAATCGATAAGCTGAATGCAAGACCAATTATTATGTAAAACAGAGAAAAATTCCTTGAGGGAAAAAAATTATGGCTAGGGAAAAGACCCGAACGTGGAAAGTTAGGATGGTAGCTTCTTTTCAGGTAATCGATCATTTACGTTAACTTCCGCTATCCGACGGGCATATCGGAAAGACTGAATGGATGAGAGTATAACACATTCAAGAAGAAACAAATTGGTGATTTTTCACATCTCAATAAAATAACTAAAATTGTGTGCTACTCGGTTATACAAGATTTTTGTTTTCAATTTCAGATTTTTACGCTGGGGCATTAGCCCCCGTACTCACTAGACACTACTTTACAATCATCGTGTTAAAATCAGTGAAATACTCCTAAACAATTTGGATTCCTACCCTTATACCTTTATTAAAAATTAAAGTTGGGAAGTTTGTTGTTTTCTAAAAGTAGTTTGAACAGCCGAACGACATTTTTTTTACACGGAGTGGGGAAGGCAAAGCTTCACTTATCTCTTCTAAGGTAGAAAGTGTCAGCAAAACGTGAGAGTCGTCCTTGAGGGTAAAGTGTCTAACCTAATTTTCTCACCGATTGTAAGTGCCATTTCATCCACGCATAACCTCACCTAGTTAACAGAATTAGCAAATGTAGTGGGGAAACGTTGCGAGAGAACTGAGTAAGATGTTAGGGTAAGTTTTGGAAATTTTCCGCACACCTGGAAAGTCCTGGCTACGCTCCTGATAGAGACTTTTGCTGGGGAGAAATTAAAACATGTTCGCTAATATAGTGACGACCAGAAAGGACAAGCCATAGGATAGTTCCAGAAAACCACCCATTAAAATAGATCACGAAGTTGTCGCGGCGGAGGATGAACTTGAAGGCATCTGATGAAGTGCAATTTTTCAAGGGAGCCCAGACAAGATTATGTACGATGGGCACAGCTTGTTTGATCGGGAAAATTTAGAGAAGCTCAAGGCAAATCGCTAGACAACACATGCTAGAGCTGAACTAAAAATCTTTTGCGCCTTTGAACTCTGTCCCTAAGGGTAAAGGAGAAAGTTTCCCTTTATCAATGCATTAACCGAGTTGATTATGAATGTCTCCTTATGTTGGACGTCTTACTAATAAGCACATTACCACTACTTGCCCTCAGAGGCGTTTTTCAGTTGACGAGCAGAGAAAATTAGGTTTTGACTGTTTGAAATTCTGGATGCCAGAGTGAAGACGCCTTTTGTATGATGACGTCATCGTCCTACAGTAAAAAGCGTTCGTTTTTTACCACTGATATTACGTCAATCGGTACGGTACACTTATGTTGTCGAAAGGTCCGTGAGCATGGTAAATGATTTTACCTTAAACTGCAGACACATCTTCAATCACTCCTTATTGTTCGCGATATCGGATAAACACTCTGGTCTCTAACTGAATTTTCTTTGCTGTTTACTTTATTTTGAATTAGGACTGTCTTGAGTTGTCCATGCATTGTCTAGCGATTTTAAGCTTTTTCAAGGAAACAAAAATCTGGAATTGTCCCTAGGGTGAGGCATTTGCGCACAGTTTTAAAGCCCTTCGGTGGGGTGACTGTGGTTTTTGTTGTCCCGGGCTCATCCCTCATTCTTCTTAACCCCTTCCAAACCAATTTTTCTGTTTATCAAGAATCTCCTCAAAACGGGCTTCGTGATTGAGACAAAATACCTGAAAATTGTACACGGAACCGTTGTTAACGGTGTACAAGGTAGAATGAGTCTAGTCATTACTTTGCCAACGCTCAATTTTTAAAACCGGAAGTAATGATGTTTATTTCAAGGCTCATGTCTCATGGGTTTTGAGTGAATCTTCAAACGCTGTAAATACATGTAGCTGGAACCATCATCGCATCGATCCTCGCTCACTAATAATGATAACTTTTATCAACTTCCATTATTTATTGCCTGGCTAAGATTTTCACGGATTCTTCAGTTCAGTTGTTTGAAACCAGGCGGCTTCACGTGAGTTGTAACGCCAGGCAAGGAACGTGACGACCCGCGATATGCGTGGGAAAATATTACTTTTTTTCGATCAAGGTGGAAACTGGCAACTTTGTCGTCGAGTAAGGTAATACATCTCAATTTTCATTACTATGGTTAATTTTAAAAGCTCTGGTTTCGGTAAAGGAACTGGAGGAAAATCAGGAAAATTCCTGTTCGACTGTGATGGTTGGATTTTGTTTACGCGTCATAGCATAAACATAACAAATTCATTTTCCTTTTCCTCATACAATCTGCCTTTTTTTATACTGTTTTTCGCAGCAGAGTTATCGATTATATTACAGAGGCTAATTTTATTACACAGATCACTCAGATTTAATGACAGAAACTCTATTATCGATTGTAATTTTGGCAGCACCTGGCGAGTATTCGGTGTACAGATTATTGACAAAGTCGCTAGAACAGTCTTCCATTCATTACTTTTGTTTCTGCTCCGTTAAATTTGCCCAATTTTTTTGTTAATGAACTCGATTTAACTACAAACAGTGAGTATTCAGGCAGATTGGCAAGCTTCAATGCGATGTGGCAAAAGAGATATACGCCTTTAAAATTCTGTTAATTTTGCGGGTGTAAAAAATTCAAAAAGTATACCCACCAAAAGTTTAATCGATCGTTGCGAAAACGCTATCAATTTCGAAGTAGTTTCTAAAAATACAATAAAGAGGGATTGTTCTTTCAATCTGTATTGGCAAAGGAAGATTAGCTTTGAAGACAGGGTTGTAGTCGAAGGCTCAAAAGCAGCTTCTATTAACCAATATGGCGCCGGTCCGAGGCACCCAAAAACCGGCCATGTCGATAATTTCCGAAGTAGGGGGAATTAGAACCTAAAGTTACCTATTCTTTATTAAAGACCTCAAATCAAGTCTACATGCCAATTTTTAGCCAATTCGGTGAGATAGTGTGGCAGCGCCTTTTTAATATAGCTCGAATCTTACAGACAACTGCTCTTAATTACCTTCGTTCGTCTCAGCATGGCTTAAAGAAATATATTAAACTAATTTATTCAACTTCATTTCTCTGTGCATTACTGCTAATAAATATTCCGGTGGCATAACTATAATTTTCAGGCGACATAACTTCAGTGCCTCGCATGCGATAGCAGGCCTCTTTGCGATTCCGGTCATTAGCCGACAGCCGGAGGAATTGGTTTACACTGATCTCGCATTAATTCCAGGCTAGACCACAATTAAGTCGTGATTTTCAAATGGCCACGGTTACTATCAAATTCCAAAACAGTCTCAACTGGTATATTTGATTCACTTCGACCAGTTATCAATGCTGATTAAATCCGCTGAAAACCCAAGCCATTTTTATCATCTTAGCGGTATTAGTAATCAAGCGTGTTCAGCGTGTCTTACCCAAATTGCACGCTAACCTTGCTATAATTCGCGCACTTACCGTGACATATGGCACGCTACAAAAAAACAAAAGGTCTAGCGTGTTAAATTTGCCAAAACAAAGGCAAGTGTGTCCGTCTTTGTTTTTTCAATTTAATATGCGCATATCCGTGATCTACGGCACGCTAAGCGTGTCGTGCAAGCGTGTCGTGCGCGTGCTTTCACCTTTAGCATCAAATTCCTGTGGAGGGTCACAATTGACTGCTGATATATTCTGTAGACCAAGCTCCTGGCATGTGTTTTCTGCGAAGGAAAACGCTTCTTCTCAGTATATGAAAAAAAATCCTCGGCATGTAAGAAAAACATACATTGTGAAAATTTTAGATTGCCTTTAGAAGTACTTATTGTACACATTACAACATTATCCGTGGATTCAAAGGGTAACACTAGTTAATCCATACTCGAAGACCTAGTGGTAGCTAATGGCTGTTTTCACACTAGAGACAGATAATACATCTTCAAAATCCGTCAAAATTAAACGAAAAACAGATGGAAAAAACAGGCGGATTGACCATCCAAAATTAACACCGTTCCATTTTCAAATTAAGACGTATTACCTGTCTGACGCGAATGATCCAACGGACAGAGATTGAAAAATAGAGCTGTGAGAATTATAAAATTTGGTGATTATAATATACAAGATCTGCGGATATTCTCCAAGACTTAGAATGGGATACCTTTGAGCAAAGGCGCTCTAAACAGCTCGCAATAAGTGATTTTAAATCGCTAAATAACCTTTACCCTGAGAGTCTAAAGAACGTGTTCAAACCAACCTCCAGGCTTCGTCCTTCGTCCTTACGAGGTGCCTTGAACAGTGTTTTTGTGCCTAGGCCCCGTACTGAAGCTGCTAAACGAGCTTTTAGCTGTAGCGGGGCTGTCATGTAGAATGGCCTAGAAAATGTGTCTAAAGACAAGATCAATCTCAACTCTTTTAAGTCTGCCCTGTCTTTGTCTTGGACCGGGCTTTGCCTTGAGGGAGTTGTGATAGAACTTATTTTGGTTATATAATGTACATTTTAGGTAGATTTTTGTGTAATTAATTATAGGATAGTTTTCTTAATAGTTTACATAGATATATTTTTAGCATTAGTGTAGTTTCTCTTAAAATTTGTTATGTAAACGGCTCAGATCACTGGAAGAGCATTTTCAATGAAGTGATGCCGTAAATAAAGCTTGATTGATTGCTTGATAACCCGTTTCAGACAGATAATCCGTCTCTAGTGTGAATCCGGCCAGTGGGGTTAGGGAATATTTATGGGAGACAGAAGGAAAGCAGGGCAAGGGCCCGCGAAGTTTTGGGCACTAACCCTCATCTAATTTTCCTCGGAGACCCAGGGGCAGTCAGTCGGGCCGGGAAAGAAAAGGCGCGACGAAAGTTTTCAAGCACGGGCGGAAGAGCCCCTGGGTACCGACTCTCACAGGAACATTTCCAAACGGTCAAGCGAATGCTGTCTCCTGATTCGGCACAAAAAATGCTTTGACAATGTATTATTGTGCCCAATCGGTGAACAGTTTCTCCTGAGTTATTTTCGTGAGTTCGTACACCGTCACGACGGCTATTATCTCGCTACAGTTGCCCAGTTCGTTCACCAAGCTTTCCTAACCAGACAAAGGAACTACCAATGAGTCGAAAAACGTTTCGGATGCTATCAGCAGAAGCAATAGAATTTGCACTGAGAAAATTCTGTTTCTGACGGATCACAATGTATCGTAAATAATAGGAAGTTTAAGATGCGGCGGCGCCGGACAAGAAATAAAAAAAAGCAATAACTTAACAACGCAAAACAACAACTTTGCACGTGCATCACGCTTTGTTGTACATTTCTTTGCCGTCACTGCAGGACTACCTCGTGAAAATGCCTAGTTTCACGTTTTGTGAAGGACGTAAGCAATGGGTGACAAAATTTTCTTTCTCTTTACGAACTTGGACATGGTTGATAGAAATTCAACTGCGGAAGAGTTCGCTGGCAGTTAAGAAAGTAAGCGAGTTGGAATAATCATGACAGAGACTGAAAAAATGTGATTCACTCTTCATGCGACGTTTTCGTGGCTATCAGTTGTCGTGGCATCTTATTAAACTCCCCAATATTAACGAAGACGTGATCGATGCAAGCGTGAATACCTGTTGTAAGCTCAATCTTGTATTTTCGGAAAAGCGTCTTTAGTTTTCGGGTAGACAGTATTTTGAAATGGAGAGTTTATATCAAACTGAAAGTTTCCTGACTGCGTGCATTTCTTTGGTGCATGAGCCAGACAAGCCGTGATCGAGCCAATGGCCGTCATGTACGAACTCACGAAAAGAACTCCGGAGATGTTGTTCCCCGATAGGGCACAATCATACAAAGCATGTTTTGTGCCCAATCAGGAGCCAGTATTCGCTTGACCGTTTGGAAATGGTCCCGTGAGAGTCGGTACCCAGGGGCTCTTCCGCCCGTGCTTGAAAACTTTCGTCGCGCCTTTCCTCCCGCCCTGGGCCTCCGAGGATGTCACCTAACTGGTTCCAAAAACATTCGAATTCCCTTTTTCGGATTGGCCAGTCATGTTAATAAGATGGTGAAAAAAGTCTCATGATCAAAGCAGCGGCAGAGTAGGATCCAACCTAACAGCCGCCGCTGCCGTATCATCGTATCCAGTTGCGCAGTGGAGAGTGCACTCGCCTCCCACCAATTCACGCGGTCCGGGTTCTCTTAAATCCCGTCTTCGGTGACATATCATATGGGTCGAGTTTGTTATTGGTTCTCTTCTTTGCTCAGAGGGGTTTTCTCCGGGTTCTCCGGATTTCCCTCTTGTCAAAAACAAACATTTTCCAAATTCCAATTCGACCAGGAATCAGGTAGGCGAAGAACCACTACCATTAAATCGTTAAATATTTATTTATTTATTTATTTATCTACAAAGAGTTCAAATTACCAATTTTGAACAGGAGTAAATAACTCGGAGGGAGCAACTTCCGTGTTCTCGTGTCAAGGCGTTTTTGGCGCGAATTAAGAATATCTTTTAAGTTCCACAATGCAAACCACACACTAAAACCCACAGTCCTCAAAATGGTGTTTGTGACCTATTGTATGTGACCTAAAAGGTATTAAGAGCGGATGTCAGTAAATATCGACCAGAGGTCTACAAAAGAGAAAAATCGAAAATTCTCAAAAAAATTCACAAAGTAGCACTAGGTAAGCTATTAACATAAATGTAATTTTTACTTCGATCCGATAATTATTTTCCACGTACGGGGGGGTTATTGGTTTCGCGGCTCTCGGACCGGGTTTTCCAGACCCGAGACCATGTGTCGCAAAAAAATCGTTTTAAAATTCAAATCCTTTGTAATGTGGACAACAAGTAACTTATTCAGAAGAATACTTAATTGCACACATTCTAAGTGGTGATTTACTCAGTTTCAACGAAAGTGTAATATTTTGGACATTTTTCATTATTTTCAATATTTTGAACGTTTTCGTTCAATGAAAAAATGGCAAATTTCAAAGCCCAAAATCGTCGACTGGTACCTCGATTTCAGTAACAAGTCTTATACCTCGTTAAAGAGCGTTATCTCTTCTTTCAAAATCTATTTTAAAAACTACGGGCAACTTAAAAGAAAATTTTTGAGGCCAAAAAATACTAGTAGTACTTTTCTGAAATTTGAGCTTTCCAGACGCGACGGGCCGATGCTAAAAACTTGGAAAAATATAGTAAGAAATCAGTTTGAGCAATAGTGGTTTCGTGTTATCAGCTTTCAGAAACCAAGACGTGTTTATACACCGATCTGATATAAATTAATGCCGTTTGCTATCAAGAAAGGCAGATTTAAGCGGTCAACTCCTGCCAAGTGCACCAGTCACGTGACGTTGTCAAAGGGAGGGCAAAGCACTAATATTAAAAAGTCTTAAAATTCAAAACGTTTTACGGCCATGAAATCAGATTTTAGTGTACAAAACAATGTTGTGAATGTCTGCTCTTCGTACCTTAGCATGGTGTTTCCATATATTGGAAATGTCAAGTATCCACACGGGAGAACATACCAAACAACAACGTTTCAAATCCAAGCGCCGAAAGATCGTAAAACGGCAAAGATTGCGTTACATTTCACAGAACGACCGCTTACCACTGTTGTCACTCCTTTTTTCGCTGGAAGCTACGAGGAGTTTTCATTCCGTCATGAGTGATTCTTGATCAGCGTTTCCTTGAAAGTACGACCTCGGACAGGTGATAACTGAGGATGTTTCGTCAACACTCCTGTTGCTCAGTTTCAGGCTTTAGCAGGTGCGTAGTCAGGATTTTTCCGGATGTACGCCCAACTTTTTCTACATCTTCTTTCCCCCCCTCCCCCCCCCACCCCAAATCTCAACATTTTTTTAAGATGCCTTTATTAAACGTGGGGTTAACGGTTGTAAGCAAAAGCATTTTTGCTGTTTATGAAATGGCACAACCTCTAAAATTCTTTAATTCTGTCGGCTTGTTATATTCATTGACGTCAACCGTTTATCATTAATTCAGCTATTAAAAATCAAGCTTGTAGTACCTCCGACTTTGGTTTACAAATGACTCTTTTTACCCCTTTTTGTCACATTATTTTTGACCGACAAAAGCACCACACATTGACGTAATTGTGCCCTACGTCGCTACTCCGAAGACAGGTCGTGGAGAAAACGACGCGTTCACGCTTTACATCATCAAGCTTGCTATATACGTAAATCATCCAAGATTCGGTTCTCCAATTAATGTCGTCGCTTCTCTGGAAACCGATTTTTTCTAGTTATGTTTATTTCATTCTATTTTTTTTCCTCAACGTTTTCGGGTACGCACGTGCAAACCGTGCGTACAAGTAGCTACGCCCCTGTTTAGTCTCCTTAGCCCTGAGCGTTCCTCTCTTGCGGTTTTCGCGAGAGTTCAGGATGTGGTCCACCCAGTATTTCACGTCTATTTTAAATGAGAGGCAGCACTTCTTGTTTACCGTTTCGTTATCACACAGCGCTTAGGCTCTTAGCCTTTCATTTAATTTTGATCAAATTTTTATCATTTAGTTACTCAGTATACGTTAGATCCTGTCCTTGTAAACTTATACTTTTATACTTTAAGGGAGCTTAATACCTATATTAATTTTTTTCTTCGTTTAGTGTCGTCCAAAAGACCCAGTTTTTTGGCATTTTTTAAAAAAGCAAGAAAAAGAAACGACAAGGTTTATTTTTTTTGGACTTAGATTTATTCTTTTAATCTAAAATATTAGCATTATAACATCATTTCGAGGCATAAAACGTTCGGTGTTGTATCCTCTTTGCTTTTTACCCTTTTTGGGCCTTTTTTTATGAAATTGACCATCAAATTTTCCGCCATATTGAGTTTGTGTCGTTTCGATTTGGTGACCATGTCTTGTTGTTTTCAGTCTCCACGGCAATGATGCTGGTGTTTCAGGCCTCCCGTTCTCAGATTTCTTGTGACTTTTTTTTTCATCCCACCGACCGACCCACCCAAAACCAGGAAACCTATTCGACGCTAAACGAACGAAAAGGGGATGACCTAAGCCTTATGGTTTCTTTTTGGGCTTCCTCACCACATTGCTTCTGCGTGTTTCTGTATACTTGTCTTTTGCTTTGTTTTGTTCTTTTTTGTCGGTAAAATAAACTGAAATTGTACAAAGACCCTCAATATTCCCTTTGGAGGTTCTCGAACGCGCATTTAAAAAAAAAATGAAAAACGCGATGATTTATTGACCGCAAGGGCAATGGGGTGGGGTTAGGGCTCGTTACTGCGCTCCGGTTCACTCGTACGCTGTCAAATGGTCCCGAAATACAAAATGAAAAATGACTGTGGGCAGACTATTCACGTCTAGACATCAAGCATCTTTTAAGATGGGACTTATCGCCTCCCCCTGTTCATGAAGTTGATTCAAGGTGTTGACGTTAATTTCGTGATGCCCTGCATGTTGCCAGGACATGTTTCAAAAGGGCCTTTCCAAAGGTATGGAGTCCGCCGTCACCTTGTCAACCGTGCGAGAAATGATGTACTTCACAAAAACAAAGAGAAGTTATTTTCGATTTGCCCCACCCCCTACCCCAGGAAGTCCCCGACAGGACCGATTCAAAGTACTCCCCATGTGGTTGCGCGGGGGATAGTAACAGGTCTACCTAATTGCACCGTTCATCAATGACAGTTTAGCTCAATCAGAAGCCCCTTTTCCCTAGCTAGTTCAAGGTGTGTGCACCTCCTTTAAGCTGTTGTTTTCGGTTCTTACTGAAATTTTTTATCTTGAGGAAATTCACAACGACAGGAGCAGGTTATGGGCTTTTTTCCTAGCCCTAATCCTACATCACGGGAAATCCCTCAGGTTAGGCAAGAATTCGATAATCCTTCCATAATCATCCATTTTTTCACCGCGTGAATTGGGTATTTTTAGCTTATTTCGAGGAAATACTTTTTGCTTCAAATCCAGGGTGGGCTTTTAAACACATTTTTTAAGCCAAATGGTTTTTGCAAGAATCTGCTTACCCGAACTTTTCGCATAAAAAACGACAAATACCCGAAAAAAGCTCCTGTTGTTGTTGGTGGTGGCATATTTCCGATAAATTCAGCTCAATGTCTCGTGAAGAAGAGTTCAGATCCGTGCCGCGCGCCTCTCGAGGCAAGCGTTCCGTCGCAATGCGAGCCCAAAAACAGGTGGTAAGCGGTCAATCTGTGAAAAGTAACGCAATCTCCGTCGTTTGAGAGCAGCAGAAGATGATCTTGCCGATGCTGTCCTTGATGTTTTTTATTTCCAGTATCTAGGAAACCCATGCAAAGGTATGAAACACACACTCGTAGGCATTGTTCTGTCCGCTAAAGTCTAATTCCTGGACGCAGAAACGTTGTGCTTTTTGAAGTTTATTATAGTGCTTTGCCCTTTGACAACCTTACGTGACTCGTGCGTTTGGTAGCAGAAGATGGCTAAACTCTGCTTTTCTTGTTGGAAAACGGCTTTAAATTTTATCAGATCGCTTGATAAACACGTGTTGGTTTCTGATAGCTGATAACGTTAAATCACTGTTGCTCAAACTGATTTCTTATTGCATTTTTCTTAGTTTTTAGCATCGACCCGCTGAGTCTGGAAAGCTCAAATTTCAGAAAAGTACTACTAGTATTTTTTGGCCTCAAACATTTTCTTTTAAGTTGCCCGTAGTTTTGAAAATAGATTTTGAAAGAAGAGATAACGCTCTTTAACGAGGTATAAGACTTGTTACTGAAATCGAGGTACCAGTCGACGATTTTGGGCTTTGAAATTTGCCATTTTTTCATTGAACGAAAACGTTCAAAATATTGAAAATAATGAAAAATGTCCAAAATATTACACTTTCGTTGAAACTGAGTAAATCATCACTTAGAATGTGTGCAATTAAGTACTCTTCTGAATAAGTTATTTGTTGTCCGCATTACAATGGATTTGAATTTTAGAACGAGTTTTTTGCGACACATGGTCTCAGGCCTGGAAAACCCGGTCCGAGAGCCGCGAAACCAATAACCCCCCCGTACGTGGAAAATAATTATCGGATCGAAGTAAAAATTACATTTATGTTAATAGCTTACCTAGTGCTACTTTGTGAATTTTTTTGAGAATTTTCGATTTTTCACTTTTGTAGACCTCTGGCTGATATTTACTGACATCCGCTCTTAAAATACTAGTTTTTCGGCTGCCATTCTGACGCCTTCGTCAGAGTAGAATGAATAATTAAACAAATTTGTCAGAGTTGACTTCTCTGACAAACTCAAAACACGTTAGTTTGGATGGATGTATTTCCTCCATAAACTATAGCATATGCACAGGCTCTGCGTTTGGGCGAAAGGAGCTAAAAATCGCGAGGAAGTGGCGTGCGGAAGAGACATAGGAAAAGTAGAGGTGGCTCGTCCCCTGTTCCCTCCCCCCCCCCCCCCCCAGCCGATATTTTCCTTTTTCTCCACCCAGAAGCCTGTTCCCAGGCTATCACAAATGTTCATTCTTCCTTCATTTGAATCACGTTTTCTGACGACGGCTTCACAACTGAAGTCTTCTAAAACATCTCTTTAAAAGCGAGTAATTTACATTCTTACTTAAATATCCTCGAACGAAAGCCACGAACCTCAACTGCACAAGTACCACCGTTAACGTCACGAAACCAAGGAGAATAAGAAGCATCTGCGTAGATAACAATCGAGATAGCGCTTAACAGTAAAATCCCATTTAATACATGTACTAAAATTAAGCACAATATGATATTACGTTTACTAGATACCTTCAAGAACCGTATTTATTCGATTAACCGCCCTGGGCGCTTATTAAATTTTTGGACCTTGAGAATGGGCGCACATTTGAGGTGGGCGCTTACTCGAGGCTAATTCAAGACTAATTTTGCAACAAAGCAAATAGTAATAACTAAACGCGACGATGAAACAAAGGAAGGTTTCTGTAAAATACCCTGAAGAAAACTCCGTCTTCGGGGAAGTCTCTTAAAAGTACTTATTCAATTTTTTTATGGTGGGAGGGGAAAGGAGGAGGGGTGGGGGTGGGCGCTTATTCGAGGTGCGCGCTAATTTGAGGTTGGGCGCTTTTTCGAATAAATACGGTATTTCACGTGCAAGTGATGTAGTGCGTAGAGGGTTCCCAGTAGATTTTTCGGAAAATGGGATTTGCGTCATTTGAAACCAGGAATTCGGGATTTTGAAGCAAAATGGGAGTGAGGTTCGGGGTTGAAACTATGTATGGGATGCGGAATATAGAAAATATCCATTGGGGGACAATGAGCGAAAATTTGGGTGATGATAACGGTATTATAAAACCCTATGGAGGACCATCAAAACCTTATGTCTGCCTCCTTCACACGCTTTCCCAAGGTTCAGTGGGAAACAGCGAGAAACAACAAGGGAGAGCTGTAAATAAGGGAGACGCGCGAGAGGGATCATGGGAAATGGCGAAGAGCGCGAGCTATGGAAAGCCATAACTTTCTTATGTGGTTATTCATCATTATGTGCTGTAGTTACTTCATTGTGTGCTGTAGTTACTTCATTGTGTTTTGAGGTTTCTTCATTACGTCTTGTAATGCAGTCCTGACGTGTTGCGTTTTTGCCATAATGCGGTGATAAAAACGTCATCATGTGATGTGGTTTTAACGTGGTCTGTTGAGGTTATTCGGCTATGTTTTGTGTTATTGTCAAGATGTAATGTGGTTATACGCTTTTATTATCTGGATGCGTCTGTTCTCGCCATGCGATTGGTCAATTTTCGGTCCGTAACTTGCTATACGGACCAAAATTTTTAAAGAAAATGCTCTTTTCGGAGCTCTAAATCTCTTTACCTCAGAAAAAAGGTTTAAATAAAGTTATAAGACGCCTGCAGGAACCAATCGGCTCCTGACGCCTGTCAACCCTTAGGACTTGGATGTTAACTTCGGCCTTCAACATTTTAAACTTTGTTTATTTGTGAACGAAGGCGATGAAGAAACTAACTCGTAATATTATCGAAGAGGATTCTAGTCAGTGTTTGAAATTTTAACGTAGTAAACAGTTAAGAAGACGAAAATCGACTGGCAGAGATTCGAGATGTTTTGCCTGAGAGAAAATGAGTAATTTCTTCGACAAATATGATAACAAACATACCTGCACCCGATCATCTTGACAAGCTTTTTTGCCATTTGCAGTGTTTTTTCAAAGACCAACGAAAGAAAGATAGAAGCGAGTTCGAGCCAGACATGTCCAGTTTTCAAAAGACTCCATCGTCACATTAACGAGTGAATACTTATAGTGCTCTTAGTTTTGACTGTAAACCCTGAGGACTGGGATGTTGACTTTGCCTTTCCAAATTTTAACCTAACTTCGTTTTAATGAGAACGAAGCTGATGTAGAAACTGAATCATAACCTTACCGAGGAAAAGAATGCTAGTCAGTGTTTGAAAATTTTAACGCAGATCACAATTGTAAAGACGAGAATGAACTGGCAGAAAGAGAGGTTTTTCCAAAAACCATTAACGAGCGAATCCTTCGACAATGACGACAAACTTACCTTGAAAAGCTTCTTTGCCTTTTGCAGTGTCTTTTTACAAGGACAAACGGAGGAAAGATGGAAACGACTTCTAGACAGACACAGTGTCCGGTTTCCAATATTCTCCAGCGTTACGTTAAAGAGCTAAAACTTACAGTTCTCTTAGTTTGGACCGAGTAAACTTTTTCAACATGGCGAATTTGTTTTTACTTTCTCGGAAAGTAATAAAAACTTTCTTTTTTGACGCCTGTCAAAAGAATGTCAAATCGTGCTTCCTGCACTTGTTTCCGGTCCCCAAATAGGGAGAAG
>OZ037787.1:8941651-8956651 GCA_964035525.1 Porites cylindrica | reverse complement strand
TAAAAATGACCCCAAATTCGGAGTTAAATTAGGAGTTAAAATAACCCCAAAAAAGGGGTTATCCTGTACCTAAAATTTTTACTCCATTTTTGGAGTTATAATAACTCCCTAAAAATTACGGTGTATGTGCCAAGGTGCCTGATACGAATTATGGTGTTTAAAAGAGTTCCCTCGCTTAAAGCAAAGAATGAAGAGGTTAAACGCCAACTACGGCGGCAAGCAAGTTAATGAAACTGAACACGCTCTAAACTCTGTTCCAGACGATTTTGACATCAGCACGTGCAAAAACCTGGATGACTTTCACCAAGTTACCATGGAAGGCAAAAAGAAAGCCAGGAAAAATACAGCTAATTGTGCATCTTCTAAGAGTAATGCCGACGACTGTGAAAATCTTACGGAAGATTCTACGGAGCCGGAAATCAAGAATCTGGTAGATGAAACTCAAACACCAAAATCATCCCACCCGAAACGCAGCAATTCGCTAAGCTCGGTATGGAGTCTATCAACGAAAAAGAATTCATCCATTTTCTGAGTTGAAATCGGAAATTTGCGCCTTGGAAGCTGACGTTGTTGAAGTGAAAAACTCTGTAAACGATGATAATGACAAACTAAACTTTATAGAGGATAAAATATCTTAGCCTGCGAAAACATACGTTTCTCCTCGCTCTTCGCCACTGGGGACGTTTCGCGCATAATAAATCCGGTATTCATGGGGTTCCAAATATAAATTTGTCCAGTTTTTAGTGTCTTCTGGTCGATTTTGGTAAAGTGTTGTATTCTTCTGCCAAAGAACTCCAGCAAAACTCAAATACTTCTTCTAGAGAAGACTTTATTCCACAAATATTGACTGTTTTGTTAGAGATTCTTCGCGTTTACATTTGACCTTTGTGGGCTTTCATTTGTCTGTCATTCGTAAACAATAACTAAAACAATGTAACTACTCCGTCGACCAATCAGCGCTTCTGACCGGATTCCGGACAGATTTTACGTCATCGGTATGGAATTTCTGTCGCTGAGTCGCAGACGTTCCTCCGCGCGAAACGTCCCCAGCGGCGAAGAGCGAGGAGAAACGGATGTTTTCGCAGGCTAAAAATAACTCAACTGGAGAATATCTTCAAGTCTGAATTTAAGCAGTCAACATCTCGAATGATTGACGTCGAAACAACCAATGACCAACTGAAGTCAGAAAATCTTAAGTAGTTACAGCGTTGAAGAAGAACATCAAGGAATTAGAGAAAAAGTTTTACATATACCCAAAGAATCAACTAAACACCAAGCACCTGAATCACCGATAAATCTTGATGTTTCTGACATACCGCACCCGCAACAAAACCATACACTTCCACATCCGGGAAACAACCGTTTTTCTGTTCTTTCATCAGTGCCCTCAGAGGACGCTGATATACCTCAGGAGATGACGAAAACATACCACAGGTAAGGTACTTCAACGTTTATTTAATACTGGTTTATATAGTATACTTACTTTATATCACTATAGATCAAGCAAGGCTCTGAGATAAGAAAGTCATTCGAGGAAGCCCGAAGAAAAGGCGAAGTACAAAGCAGAATAAAACCGTACTGGTGCTTTTCAAGTGCGTACAATAGGTGTGTCTACTGGAACTTCAATTCTTCATGATCTGGGGTTTTTACGACATAGGTAATCAGAGGAAAACTTGGTCCTGAAAGAGCTCAATTTAATTTTGATCGTGCACTGGAAAAATGGCGCAGAGGTAAGGACAGAGCTGATCTATGAGCTCAAATTTAAGAAATAGATTTTGAGATTGCTCCCTGTACAAAGTTATTCATAATTTTATTTGTATGTCAAAGACTGAAAGTAACTATATGCCAATAAGAAAAACCTCTTTTGCCATGTACGTGTTACTCATACACCATGGGTGTGGGACCGTGTGGGAATCAAACTGCTGAGTGTGGGACTCACACTAACGTCCGAGGGACTCTCAGGTTTTTGGCTGTGTGAGTCCCTAGACGCACTACTGCCAGTTTCTGGATGGATCACTGGTCACTAACATAAAAACATTTTTGAGCATGAACAATATATTATTTCTGTTTCTTTACTTCAAGTGGTATTTCTGTAAGGCAGATGTAACTGAAAGTCATCACAGTGACAGGTTCCATCGTGCAAAGTGTTGATTGTAATGGAAAGTTTTATAAAATGTACCCTTCGAGAAGTAGCCTCCCACGCAGACGTTCTAAGGGGTTCGTCACGTGTTCCTGCCCCACGAACGAAAGAAAGGAAAGGAGTTTATCTTTCAGTTCAGCAGACGTTCGTGGGGCAAGAAACGTGTGACGAACCCCTAAGAACGTCTGCGTGGTAGGCTATGGGAGAAGAGGCCCTTCGATCTTCCTATCTAGGAAGATCGAAGGGTCTATGCTCGCAGGGTATATTTTGTAATTAATTTCTTATCTGAGTTAATTTTTTTTTTCCATTGTTTTTGGGTATGGTAATGAATGCTAATGAATTTGAAACAAAGGAAATATAAAAATTAACTGAAATAAAAAAATTAACTGCAACATATATAAAATGATGATATGTTGCAGTGAAGAAGTAAAAATCTATATGACTCATTGAGCGTTTTAGCCAATAAAGTGTTCATAAGGGTTTTTTAAAACCCCCTGTGAACGATTTAATAAATATATCTCAGTCCTTGAAAACTGTAATTTGTTCTTGAATTTTGTTTGTCTGTAGTTGTACGAACCACATGCAATTAAAATTAACTGACGCTATAATAAATTATATGTACAAGTATTTTTCTCCAAAAAATTCAGGATTGTTCATGCATTTAAGTTTATTTTCTTGCTGGCTTTTAAAAATATTGTACCATGGAACCCATAGTACCACCAGGCGGTGCTCTTGAGAAACCACCTCCACTGTAGAGGCGTATACTCTGCCATACGAGTGCTATGATCTTTTGAATACTTATTGAAATTCTGTTACCACATTATTTAAGCAATAGAAAACAAGAGAGGGGTTGGGAGAATTCGAGACAGTTATAATTATGCAAACCTGAGACGAAGTCGAGGGTTTGCATAACTGTCTGTTTCCAAAATACTGATTTTTCTCGCATAAAATGTCAGCTCAAGAGAAAAAAAATTGACACACCTTCTTTGCAACGATTTTCCAAGTTTCTGCCGACGAAGAAATGGGTAAATAAAATAAACTTGTCGAGTTTTGAACTCGAAAACTTTTTCAAATCAGTCAAATTCGCTCTTGCATTGCGTGATTAGCGCGCGAACAGCAGGACATCTTGACGCCACAACCATGTTTACATACTCTCATGACAGAGCTGAACAACGTCTGCGCATGTGCATAGACGGGAGAGGTCTGGGATCTAACCTAGTATCGTTTTCAAAGGGTTTTTCACAACATCCTCACTTTTTGGCGATTATTAAGGTGGATTCTGAATATTTAAGGTTCTCATTTAAACTAAAGGTAGATTATTTCATACTTTATTGAATTCTCGTTTCTACCCTTGTAATTTTTCTTCTACTTTTTTCTATGAACAAAAGAAGACGCACGAACGAAGCGTCCCTTCAATAATAGTATCGTTTGCAAAGGGATTTTCAAAACGTCCTCACATTTTCCCGATTTTTAAGGTGGTTTCTGAATATTCAAGGCTCTCATTTAAACTAAAGGTAGATTATTTCATACTTTATTTAATTCTCGTTTCTACCTTTGTAATTTTTCTTCTACTTTCTTCTATGAACAAAAGAAGACGCACGAACGAAGAGTCCCCGCTATAAATAGTATCGTTTGCAAAAGGATTTTCAAAACATCCTCGCATTTTCCCGATTTTTAAGGTGGTTTCCGAATATTCAAGGCTCCCATTTAAACTGAAGGTAGATTATTTCATACTCTATTGAATTCTCGTTTCCACCTTCGCAATTTTTCTTCCGTTTTTTGCTATGAACAAAAGAAGATGCACGGACGAAGCCGAAAACAGTTCTTTCATTCGAATGTGTACATTTTCAAGCGTAAACACATGAAAGTACAGACTATCAATATGTTATCAGTTCTAAGAAATCGTCCGGACATCATATCAGTGTCAGTATTAAAGGTACATTTTACTTATCTTTGTTTTTCCTTGAATGATGGTCTTTTAGTTATTTCTCTTGTTATATCTCGCTTGGTTTCACTATAAGAACTGTAAGAACACAAAACAATCACTGAGGTTTCGAATTCAATCAAGTTCTTTCTTCCAAACTTGTTTCCCTTTATGACTCATTGTTAGGTCAGCTCAAAAGAGCTGTTATAAATTTTTGTATATGACAACAGGCAAAATTAATGTTGAAAAGAGTAAATGGGTAAGTAATACAGTCGATGCTTGCTGGTATTAATGACTTGAAGCTCTCTAAAAGGCTTCATTACAGGGAGAAGAACTTTCATTTATTTTTCTCTTCAAAGTATAGATCTTCATTCCTTGATTCTTCTGCCTCATTCAATCCTGTCATAAAAGGAAAACCTATAGTTAATACGAAAACTCACATAGAGCTGAGCCAACTTGTGATTGTTTCTCAAAACTTCAACAGCTTTAAACTTTAAAAGTTTATTCATTCTAAGCTTAAAGGTGCAAATTAAATTTTAAACAAACTTAACTGAATCAATACTGATTCTACAGCTCGACCAGCGCCTCTAAGCCGGCTAGAGGTACGAAAAAGCTTCTTTCATTGCACTAAGATTTGTAACTAAGTTTATGACTTTCATGACTTCTTGTGTCTGATGGTATCATCGCGCTCAAAGCCGGCTTTCTTGCCACCAAGAAACGGTCAACAACTGCTATCGCTCGGCCTACATTTCAAAGATTTGCACCTCCTTAGCCAGAATAAAGTAATGTTTAAGTAAATCGTTTACGTACCATCGAAGAAAAGTCGCCCAAACTCCAGCACATTGCTCTTTTTTAATTTCTCAGTCATCTTTCTGCAAACTTACTGACGATCTGCATCAAAACAATGAAAAACCTTCGCCGGGACGGTCAAAAACATTTTCCTTGATCCCTGGATTACGTAACATTTCTTTCCATGAGTTGCATTTCTAACGTATTCGTAGAATTTCTCCTTCGTTGGCATTCGCAAATATGAGTTTGGATGGTCGAAGATAAAATGGTCTTGCAAGAATTTCACTTTGCCCGAATGCTTCGCGCACGGGCTAGACAAGTAAACAAGTGATGTCACGGACATGCGTAGTACGTTATTCAGCCCTGTCTACTCTCATGCAAACCCTCCTCTTGGTCAATCAGAGCGCGCGCACTATCTTAGTTATTTTATAGTTTCTAATGCTGCTACCCTTGGTAGCTTTGTTTGGTTTGAAGCAGATTATATATGCAAAAAATAAGTTTGCATTCCACCATGTGTATTCGTGATGCTAAAAACTCAAATCTACTTTTAAACAATTAATAACGAGTGCAACTGTATTGTACAAATTGACCCAAGCCCCACTTTGCATCTAATCAGCTAACAAGGCGGAAAAAGCCTTTCCAATTGAGTTTAATCGACCGAAAACTCGAATATTAATGTTTCAGTGTGACTCAGTGTTCCGCCCAGATTAGCAAATGCTATTTGCAGATCAGTCTCTTTGTGTTGTGTTGTACATATACAAAAATGTATTCAAATAAAGTTGAAGTTGGAATTGAAGCTGAAGAGAAGGCTTTTTAACTTTCCAGCTCCGCTTTCAGACTGCCGGGTATTTAGCCTGTGTGAAATCGTGCCCGTGAGTCACACGTTGCTACTCACGAAATTTATCCAAACAGCGTCCACTCTACTCTATGCCCAAGAAACCACAACCGCTCAGCTGCGAAGCCAGGTTTGTTTGTCTTATCGCTTGGCTATTCTAAATGAAGATAGAATACTTTCAAACGATTAGAAAAAGGGATTTTGCAGAAATTCTAGAAAATTTCAGTCTGAATGCCAGGTGTTTAGTTTTTTCAAGACCCTTCCGGGATGCCGGGCATATAGCCACGGCGTTTTTAATAATGTTATAACTGACTTCAGAATCAGTCAGTAGCATTTTCTTTGACATCTTTAACTTAAACCGTAAGCTAACTATAGCCAGCGTCGCAGACACTCTACATCGACTGTGCATGTGACTCACAATGCGTATGCAGTACAGGCTGGCCAGTATCTAATGCCACCAAATAACCTTTCATTCCGTTTCTCAGTCTCTAACCTTCTCTAAAATGCCACCAACTTTCCAAAAGAAAATTCCTGTATGCCATGCTTCGCTTACAAAGTTGCTTACGTGGTTATTGATCATTAAACAAGCAACAAAAATGTTTACCGTCCAACCCTGAACTCCTCTGCATCCCAGCCATACAGGCTTATGCGTAAATAAAAACGAAAACGGCTATCATAATGATAAAATACTGCGCGGAAGATATCATAACCTTAAATTATCAAACGGCAGGGAGACAGAAATAACTAAAACCGCTAAAGCTGACAGATGGCAACAGCGAACGCGAGAGAGATGACAGGTGAACGCAGTGTCGAATTTTCCCAGCGGAGAGTAAAATAAGAGTTCTTTTCTTGTCATCGCGTCGGCCCTTGACGCCCTATACAACATTGCGTACAACAACCCTTTCGCTATTGTCAAGCAAGGGGGAGATATTATTTACACGTATAATAAAATAATAAACAGGCTAGCTACTTACAAAATACTTGCGATGCCGCCCCATTTTCACCGTTCTCTTTCACAAGGCAGAGATAGCCAAAGTAAAACACTTCACACTTTCATTTTCATCAACGCGGTGCATGCACACGTTCAATGGTTTTGTAACACGAAAGGTTTCGTCACGCGTTCGCTTCCCCACGAACGTCAGAGCTGCCAAATAGCCACTTCTTCTGTTGGCTATTGTTTTAAGAACCAATTAAAATTACTGTAAATTCTCTTTTAGCCCCCCTCCCCTCCCAACCCCTTCCCCCGCCCCCCGCCGCTTTTCCACTTTGTATTCTAGTTCTTTATGGAGAACTAGGGGGGGCCCACGACTTAGCGAAATTTCGTGTACCTATGATCCACCGATTTATGACATCACATCCGGTTGCGGAGTTGCTGCTCAGTCTTCGCGCGAAGCACAAAGATGGACGCCCGATGCCATTTGGTTTTCTCGTTGTTTTTACCCACAGGCTAACGGAATTATGTATCTTGAATGCCGAGAATGTTGAGAAGGTATCTAGCCGGCCATTGAAGCAAATGTCATGACCAAACAAAGAAGATTTAGTATTGTTTTAACGATAAATATCATGCAGCTGCGGGGAATATCACGGCGAGTCTTCCGATGTTTCAGAACGAGTGTCGTTAACGGTTTGTGGCTGTTGCGGCCTCTGATTTAGGGAAGTCATCAATCAAAATATAATTTCCTGAGCGGAATAGAATGGGGAAAACGTCTATGGCCACAGTTTAAAGTGTTCAGCGCTGGAAGGCTGTATCACGCCCCGTAAAGTTGCAGAAACTTCCACTCAACTGCATGGTTTTGAGGAATGTCGCGGCGAGTCTTTCGCTGTTTGTAATCGAGCGTCACTCAAGAGTTTGGCTTTCGCGGCTTCTGATTCATCGAAGTCATCAATCAAAATTGCCTATCCTGAGCGAAATACCGTGGGGAAAAAGCTTATGGTCACAGTTTAAAGTGTTAACAGCTGGAAGGCTTTGCCACTCGACGTAAAGTTTTTGCAGGGGCTCGGTCTTCTGCTGTTCAAACACCCTCTGGCATAGTGTCGCATAGTTAAGGTTAGTAGGTTTGCCGATCCAGGATTTTTCTTTTAGTGCACGTGAGAGAATTACAAGGAACGTAGAGTAAAGAAATATTAGAGTTATTCATTGTTAGAGCGTGAGCTTTTGTTAAGAGAATTAGATATCAAATTTTTTAAATGGTTGATGAAAGAGGAATTCTTAAAGAACAAGTTGTACTATTAGGAAAGGGCAATAAAACATCCTAAAGAACTACCCTTTTTCTCACAGCACTTTCTACTGGATCTCTAAAACTGTATTTTATTGGGTAAGAAACACTTAAAATAGAAAACATGTGACAGAGAATAGGCCGTTTGCTTCGGGAGGTGGTGCCCCAAGAGAGGTGGAGATATTAAGAGGGGCTACAGCCAAGAAGGACAATATCATAACCAAAACAATAATCTTGTTGATCAATTATTATTACTAGTAGTCTTTTTTGATTGTAATTTATTGTTTTAGAGGGAGGCATGCAAGGTTTTTGCTAAGGGGATTTAAGGGGTGGTAACAGCACACCTCCAGACAGACTGCATGGTTGCTTATGGGGGATTGTGAAACTTAATGACAGCAAACTTAATTTGCACAGACAAGCAAAATTACATTGCCAGTTATTTCTCTCTGCGTAGTAGGGGATAGACAGTTCAATTACGTGTGAAGGACTGGAAGTATATTTTTTTGTTGAGCCTTAAAATCTATATTGTAAGACAGTTGTGCATAAGGGATATTTGCATTGTTTGATTCTAGGATCCTTAAAAGTTGTAAGGAGAGAGGGTCTTCATGGCCAAAACAAACAAAAAGTATGTTATAAGAAACTTGAATGAAATTTCTACCTGGCAGGGAGTTGTCGGGAGAAAACGGCCTCCCTGGAAAAAGAAAGGATATTTTTTGTTCTGCAACATGAAACTTTCATCTTAAGACTTGCACTTTTTGTTACTAGAAACAATACATGTAAGTAATGGAACCAAAATTTGAAGGTTACTGGAATAATTCACTTCAGTAGAATGGTTTTTCTTTTTCCTAGTAACAATGTTTTTACTCGGTAACTTTTTAATAAGGTTGACAGTGGTCTTCTTTTAGTACAATATCTATGTTGAATTCCATGCCTGAGGGGGGAGGGGAGAGGGGTATGTACCTGTAGCTGGTGGGGCAAAAGGGAGTATCCAACAGAGAGTTCAAACCTTTTTAGGAGAAACAGTCACCCAGTGCAGCTTGTGAGCCAGTGATCATTTTTTTTTCTTTTGGCCATACATGGACGGTATATTTATTTTTTTCTTTATACTTCAATTTAAATTTTTCCTGTTTTTTGGGGTATGAAAATGTATGATAATGAGTATGACACAAAGGAAAGTAAAATTATCCAGGGATAAAATTTAACCACAATAATAACAATATACAGCTGTGTATAAATTATTAGTATGTATACAACAGTTTTTCTTCTAGTGTTAAAGGAAATACTGAACTTTTATTCACCTACTTTATTTGATTGATCAATGATATTATTATTGTTCTAAAAAAAGAAACATCAAAATATTATCAATAAATTACATGTATGAATTTTAGAAACGTGCAAACCAGCCCTGAGACATTCAAGCTGTATTGATTTCCTTTTTCCCAAAAAATATCCACATTCCTTTTTATTGACTAACGTCTTTTGATCCTGTATTTGGCTCAAAATCTTAATGCTTCGATTCACAATGCATTCTTGATTCTTTTCTAGTATCTACTGAAAAATACAGTCTAGGTATGTTGTAAATACCATCTCTTCTTAGTTGTATCCTTGACAACAGGCTTTCAATGCAATGTTCCGAGTTTTTTTAACACACAATCCCCCAACAAGTGAAGGTCTAGGAAATATTGGGTAAATGTAGATAATTATAAACATCGTTTTTGTGTCAAAAAGTGTTTACACTCCTATTTCAATCTTCAAACAGCTTGATTTGCATAAAAAGAGTATTTTTTTATTGTTCAGTAGCTCTAGGCTCAAGTTCATATCTTGATCCCATCAATGTATCTTCAGTTTTAAACAGAGGTTTCAGTGGTTTCAAAACAAGCTGGTGACCACTGGAGTTCCATCGGCTACTTGATTGTATGTTGCCAGCAATTCTGTAGTCCCCCCCAGCCTCCAGATTCTTTAAAACATTTTGAAATCCCTGAAGTTTATGTACTGACGATGAGCTAGTATAATTTTACAAAGGAACCCTACCAAAGGATCAGAAAGCCAAGCCAAGTAGTGTACCATAAAGACTGATCATCTCAAAACCCACCTCCTATTCCATGGCACATACCTGTATAGAAGTACTACAACCTTCTCCCTGGGTGTTAAAGTAACAGTAAAGAGGGGTTTCAGGTGTAGCCTCTTGTCTTTGTTTTATTTTTCTGTTATTTGCTACAACCTTTGCTCCTCTGTAGGGAAAGATGGTTTGGCCAGAGGAAAGCAGAAGACAGTTTGATGAAATGATTTATTAATTCACATTTTACTATTCCATCTGTTAAGAGGATTTGCTAAACAGATCATTTAAATAGTCTGGAATTCATTAAAGCTGACAAAAAGCACATGCTGTTCTTGTTGTTCCTTTATAAGACAGCCTTAAATAAATTGCAGGTCTGAAAGATGGAGTTGTAAATAAGCTCATCTCGCTATGTTAATTTTTGATAATCCTTTTTCCATCAAATTTAATTACTAGTAAAAACCTGCAACTAAGAACCTGTATTTTCCCAAGTTAGCCTAAACAAGTCAGGTTCTTACATAAAAACCAATTAGCACAGATTTAGGCTATTTAGGTTCAGTCTCAAATACGTCCTTAGTTCCTGAAAAAAAAAAATACTTTGTAGCTTTGAGCTAAAAGTATTTAGTGGCATTCAGCTCTTTCCTTAGTATATGTAAAACCTGTATACCATTGCACTGCAGTCGGAGTATTAAATGATAAATATTATTAGACACCTATGTCTCAAAAGAGGACCCTGTATGTTGACTTATCTTACTTTCCCAAGTGTACACTGTGCAGAAGTTTTTTCTTAGAGATTTTATAAATAATGGTAATAGGACTGAGTGGAGTCCAATTCGGTCTGTAATCATACACGTGTTACAAAATTGGACAACCACGAAGCAGGAGTCGGATTTGTTTAATCATGAGTATGATTACAGATTGAATTGGACAAAACAAAGTCCTGTAACCGTTACAATTTCCAAGAAAATATATGCATTCCTTTTTGGAGAAATAGCATTTGTTCATACTAAATGTCCAAAATAAGGGAAAATATTACTGGTGGAGACACTGCCTATATGTTGCATATTCATCCATTTTGGATTAATCCCCAGTTTGTTTGGGTAAGTGATTGTTGCTATGGTTATTGTAATAACTTCTGTGATTGGTGGATTTAGCTGAATGCACTTAAAGGGAACCTCCACTCTTACTACGGAATAAGTTTAAATCGAATAAAATTATGTTGACAAACAAATTTGTTCGAAATTTGTCTTAAAAAAAGTGTTTATATCAGGAAAAGTGAATTTTAAAATCGCTTATTTTCACTTTCAAATTTCGCGGGCGCCGCCATCTTGACTAATTGTGACGTGTAATTGTTGCTCTGTTGTTCTGACACAGAGAGCTTTTGTTTAATAACAATAGGGCAACCATTACACGTCACAATTATTCAAGATGGCGACGCCCGCAAAATTTGAAAACAAAAATAGGCGAATCTAAAAGTTATTTCTTTCGGATACAAACGCTTTCTTTAAAAATATTTTAGATTGACTTGACTGTAACATTTATTTCCTGTGATTTAAAGTTATCTTTTTGTTGAAGTGGAGGTTCCCTTTAAAATGATTGGCTAATGTAATTGTCTGATTACAGGCAACTGTCCAACTACAGCCAACTGTCTGATTACAACCATACACAATGATTAAAGAAAAATAAAGCAGTTAATGCACCAATCAAATTTGAGGAAATTGTAATGGTTATGATTAATAACCCGTTTCAAATTTGAGTGCTCTTTTATAAAGACAGCCTAGCTGGAAAATTAGCCTGACAGGTTCTTAAAAACCAGTTTCTTAGTTGTGGATTTTTCCTGTATCCTTGTTGAGCTTAATACTGCACATCACTATGCTGGGTGTCAGCCCATCCCTTTTTTGTTTCTCCATGTCAATGAGGTCAGATAGGGAATTTACATTAAGTCTTCTAGACCATGGTACCTTTAATAGAAAGCTTTCTTCTCCTAATCAGGTTCATATTAACAATCCTTTACTCTAACTGATTAATTGAAGGATGAAGAACACTAAGGGATGAAGTTGTCATAACACAACCACCAACTCCTTTCCACAGGAGGAACAGAATGCTAAGGGATGGAAAATAATCATGCGAAACTGATTGAAGTATAGAGAGTATGCACATGACGTCACGGCAGCCATGTTGATGTCCCAAACTAATCCTGTGGGTGTTGAATTCTTTTCTTATGCAAATGATTTCTTTTGTTCCAATAAATTTGCATTGATGCAAGCCACGTGAGTGAATACTCTCTATGAAATTCAAGCTTAGTTTGGTTTCCTATAGTTGCATCTACGGTGTTTGCCTTCTTATCCCCAAGGGAAATATGTGCAACAGACAGGTGCTGCACACCCCCTCCCCCTTAGAAACCTTGATTTCTTCAAAGCTTCCTAGTGCAAGATCATTAGTTTCAGTCTTTCCTGTGAAGTTTTTTAAGTCTTACCAAAAAAACTACAGTTAACACAGTTGTCTAGTTAAATATTGCTGATCCCTGACAAGAAAGTGAATGTCAGGGAAACAGACACTTATCCTTGAGGTCCTTGAAAGAGAGTTGGCATGTAAAGTCAGGAAATGTCTTACCAAGGACCAGCTTCGAAGCACACTACTGACAGAATTGACATCCTGAACCAGCTCAACATGATTTCAGTGTCTTCTGTTGCTGCAGATTTTCTGTAAGCCAGAAAAGTGTACTCCTTGAAATGTCAGCATTCTTCCTTCCTTTCAACTTTAATATTTGACAGTGAGTTGTACTCAACATTTATTAACAACATTTTTGTCCTCATTGACTTTTATCTCTCTTTACGAGTTGTGTGGTAGATATACTTTTTAATACTTCTTGATATTCTCTTGTTTGTGCTCTTCTGTCATCTATTTTTGTCTTCCCAGCTAAGCAAAATAAAATACATAATATAAACATTAATGCCCAGAGGACTAGCCTGTGCCACAGACAGAACTAAACTTCTGGTTAAGTCCCCCTGTGAGACAGCACTGAAATCCTGGTTGTGGGCACCCCCTGGCCCACCTGTAAACTAGCACTTGCATATGTGCTATGATTGGCCTGTTAAAAATACCATTATTGAAGGGAATATCGAAACACATTGGGATTGGGAGCCCAGAATATTGGCACGGCTTTGCAGATGTTACTAACTGGCAATAGATTATGTCTGCAACACAGGCTACACTGACAACCAGACTTACAGTGTAGGTTTTAAATATATATTGTTTATAAATTCAAAAGTAAGTTTATATTCAAGTCTTTAAAAATACACAAAATTCATTTTTTATACCTTAGATAATCATCAAATAAAATAAGATGCAGTACAGCATTATGAATGACCCTAACTGAAACTTATTAATAATTCATAAAATGCAATTTACATCAAGAAATACAAGTAATAATTAAAAATACGTGTTTTGCTGCAGGAAAAACTTATACATTTCTTCTAACGTGTTCTAAAGTAACTAGACCTCTTATTGAGTCTCATATTACACCTCTAGTGATCCCTCTAGAACTTCAAACCTCTAAAACAGTTAAACCAGCAGTCTGTTTTTTCACTTTATAAATTTCAATCTTTCTTACTTTACTAATTAATTACATAACTATAATCACTGTAAGTCGTAGTATTTTTTTTTTTAGCTTTAAAGGTCAAGAACCAATCAACACATGTTCGGGAGCGATTCATTGTTAAATAAGTGTTGTAGTTATCAGTTAAGATAAGGAGTAATTTCAAACTAGTCATTTTAACAATATGACTAGTAGTGCATAAGGGTTTCTTTTCATGTATGTTACACTTGCAAGCTTAAAAAAAGAAGGGCACAAACTTTCTTGATTTCTCTCAGATAATGACAAATTGGACTACTTTTGGGCTTAACTCTTGTTCTAAACATAAATCTTCAAAGGCTAAAAAATCTTTAAATGCTAAAAATCCAACACTAACCTTCCAGAAGCTCGCAACATGTGACCGTTTCGAAATCAGTTGAGTAGAGCTTTCAGCAACTTTACGTCAACTGGCGAAGCCTTCCAGCGTGTTAACACTGTAACTGTGACCATAGGCTTTTTCTCCACGGTACTTCGCTTAGGATAGGGTATTTGGATTGATGACTTCGGTGAATCAGAAGATGCAAAACCTAAAATCTTGAGTGAAGCTCGATTAGACACAGAGAAAGACTCACCATTACATTGCTCAAACCGTACAGTCGAGAAGAGCTTTGAGCAACTTTACGACGAGTGATAAAGCCTTCCAGCAATCAACACTTTAAACTGTGACTATCAGCTTTTCATCCATTCTATTCCACTCAGGCTATTTTGTTTGACAATCTCGGTAAATCAGAAGCTACAACAGCCAACCCTTTGAGCGGACACTCGTTTTGAAACAGCGAAAGACTTGCCATGATAGGACAGTTGGGTAGAGCTTTCAGCAACTTTACGTCCAGTGATAACGCCTTCAAGCAGTCGACACTTTAAACTATGACCACCGGCGTTTTGCCCATTCCATTCCGCTCAGGATAGGCAATTTTGATTGATGACTTCGATGAATCAGAAGCCGCAAAAGCCAAACTCTTGAGTGACGCTCGATTACAAAGAGCGAAAGACTCGCCATGACATCCCTCAAAACCATGCAGTTGAGTAGAATTTTTTGCAACTTTACGGGGCGTGATACAGCCTTCCAGCGGTGAACACTTTAAACTGTGGCCATCGGCGTTTTTTCCATTCTTTTCCGCTCAGGAAATTATATTTTGTTTGATGACTTCTCTAAATCAGACGCCGCAAAAGCCGCAAAACGTTAACGACACTCGTTTTAAAACATCTCAAGACTCGCCATGACATTCCCCACAGTTGCATGATATTTACCGTCAAAATAATACTAAAACTTCTTTGTTTGGTCATGAAATTTGCTTGAAAGGCCGGCTAGATACCTTCTCAACATTCTCGGCATTCAAGATACATAATTCCGTTAGCCTGTGGGTTAAAATAACGAGAAAACCAAATGGCATCGGGCGTCCATC